>CM076575.1:511129486-511659734 GCA_034641835.2 Pinus albicaulis | reverse complement strand
GTACATTCCTTTTATAGGAATGAGTACATTCCTTCATTGGAATGGGTATATCCTCCCTAGCTGAGAGGGACATATAGGCACGTCATTCTTCTCTTCACTTTGGAAGAAAATAATGGAGTATTGGGTAAGCATATGGCATCTGATACTCTTTGAGGATTTGGTATGGAATCCAAGATAAGAGTAGTCGTAGAGGACCGATATTATTTGAGGACTGGGATTCCAAGATAAGAATAGTCCTAGAGGGACATACGCTGTGAACACCCAAGTGGGGTATGCTCCTGGAGAGACAATGATGAAGGTGTCTATAAATCATTGGTCTCGCCAGCATTGTGCTCTGACCTTGTGGAGAGATAGAGATATTAGTCAAGGCATTTCTATGTGACAATGTTGGATGATATGATGTTAAACAGATGGGTTACCAATCTGATTATTCTTATGAGAATTATTCAAATTGAGAATGTCCAAGTACCTAGTATGGATTATGAATACCTCCCTAGAGTGTTGAAATATGTAACTAGGTTCGGCCTTCATAATTACATGTGTATGTTATGAAACCAACTCCAAAAATAGAAGAAAAGAGAGATCAACGCCTTATAAATCAGCCACTTCGAGGGGGAAACCTCCAATACATTACATAAATGAACAATTCTTGGATGATACAATTTACAAAACCTCCTTTCTATATATAGGAGTCCATAGGGCCATAATGTAATCCTAGTGGGCCACAATGTAATCCTAGCCGACCTAACAATAATAATATAAGGGCACAATAATAAAAAAATGGGGGTTACAAGGGTACAATAATAACAATAAGGGGGGCTACACTAACATAATAAGGGACTTCCGGATGCGGATGTATGACAGCTTCATGGGGACAGAGGATACGTGTGTGATCCTCTTCCCAAAGCCTGATGAGCGTGGTAGCCACATGGCTCCCCATGGCTTCTCTCAACGCGCCTTCAATGCGCCTGCCACCCTCTTCAATGCTCATTTGAGCCGGCACTTCTATAGCCTCGCCTCGACGGTTCTGGGCATTATGGCCATTGACATTCTGCTCGATCCTCTGTCCGAAGCGTTCATCGCCTCCCTCCGCGACTGTATGGTGCCTCTCGCCGGTGAGTGCCCTGCCCACTGTGCTGAGCCAAGTGCTCGCACAGCCACAGGCCGGCGCTGCTCTCTATTAAGCTGTATCAAATTCTCTCAGGGTGTTCATTTCTCGAATAGCAGGTTTTGCACAGGACGGAATGCTGGCCCTCAGCTGCTCCATAACCAGCCCGACGTCCTGCACTCCGGTGGCCCGCCTCCGTTCACTTCTTGCTCTTCTACTGAGGCCGCTCCAAAGACTCCCGACAAAGAGACTGCCATGCTTCGTCTCAGGCCTCGTATGACAGCTCGCAGAGGCAGCTCTCGGGGTGGTTCCGCTGGAGAGAGACCCTCCTCCAGTAGGCCTGCCACTGAAATCCCTTTTGATTTTGTTTACGTCCCCCTGCCCACCCGCAGACCTTTGATCCGGCAGTCCACCCAACGCGCAGAATTGAGGTTTGATGGCACCCTCACCCGCCCCTCGATTACTGCTTATATCACCATTACTTTGTGTGAAGATGCCTCTGTCAGCTCTGCTTTTGCAAATGCCCCCTCTGCAGCCCCTCCTGGCCCCCATTCCTCCACTGTTGCGCCTCGCTCCACCTCGACTGACACGCCTCCTGAAAACCTGGCCACGCCTGATGCCACTGCCTTCCCCCCCTGTGCTTCCTCTCCCTTGCAGGTGGAAACCTCGGAGGCCCAAGGCGCAATGATTCAGAATGTTACTGATGCTAATGTGGATGAACCGGAGAACTACTACGGCTGCCCAATTCTGGAGGAACCACCGTCTCCAGTCACTTCCAACTGAAAACAGTATGGTCTTAGACATAGCTTCTTTTTGTAATGCTGTTAGTTCTACTATGTACTTAGCAGTCTACAGGTTCTCTTTCATTACAGTTCTAGCTTTTTGTCACAGTGTCTATGCAACTATAACAATTCAGCCGGTTTCCCATCATAAGGGCGGCAAGACTGTTTCAAAAAAGCTGGTTTCCCTATATGGGCAGCTTCCTTTCTGCATTTTGTTAGACTTTCAAGCCCAGTTTCAGGCTAACACAGCTGAACTGCGGCAGTTTTGTACTACTACTTATACATAAATAGAATTAGCTCAACTTAGAAAAAAAAAAAAATAACAATTAGGGACTATACTAGTAATATAGGGACCTAACATGCCCCTCTCCTTCAAAAAAGTGTTTTCCTCAACGCTTGAGTAGCTCTGGGTGCTTCTGTATAAAATCCTCATCCTCCCATGTAGAATCTTCAGTGGGTAAGTTCTTCCACTTGATCAGATACTCTGAAATTGATCGATTATGTAGTTGTCGAGTTCTTGTTTCCATGACTGCTTTAGGTTCCAATATTATTTTTCCTTCCTCATCAAGTTTTGGCAATATTGTTAGAACTGGAAGTTTTTCACCTATAACCTTCTTTAAGCATGAACCATGGAAAACTGGATGCACTCGCGGGTTGTGCTGTGAAGCTCCAATTTGTATGCCATAGTACCAATATTTTGCAACATCTTATAAGGACCATAGTACTTGGCAATAATTTATTATCCTTATTAGCTTGTCTGAGGGACTTTTTTTTGTATGGTTGTAGCCGTAAAATACCCAATCTCCTACATCAAAACTTCTCTCAATCGTGATGTTGATCTGCTTGTTGTTTCATTCGATTTTGTGCCAAATTTAGGTTATCCTTTGAGAGTTGGAGAACTTCTTGTTGATTCTTGATGTGATCCTCCACTGCTTGAACCCTAGAATTTTCCCTTAAAGAATATGAGATGGATGGTGGATGATATCCATAAAGTGCCATAAATGGGGTCATTTTTGCTGCAGTATGGAAGGAAGTGTTATACCACCATTCAGCGAGAGGTAACCACTTGACCCATTGTGCTTGCTTATCAGATACAAAACAACGAAGATATCCTTCCAAACATTTATTCACTATCTTAGTTTTACCATCAGATTGAGGATGATAAGATGAGCTATGAGCTAGTTGAGTACCCAAACAAGAAAATAATTCCGTCCAAAAATTTCCAATAAAAATGGGATCTCTGTCACTTACAATAATATTTGGGTTTCTATGTAGCTTTTGAATTGTTTCCATAAATGCAGTAGCAACTATACTTGCTTTAAATGGATGAGATAATGCACAAAACTGTGCATACTTGGTAAATCTATCAACTACCACCATGATGACACTCTTTCCTTCTGACTTAGGTAAACCTGTATAAAATCCATTGAAATATCCTCCCAGCATTGACTTGGAATGGATAAAGATTGTAGAAGACCTGGGGTCTTAATTGTCTCAAATTTATTTTGCTGGCAAACCAAGCATTCCGCCACAAACTTTTGAATAGCTGATTTAAGGCCATCCGAAAAAAATTATTTCTTCACCCTGTGGTAAGTTTTTAAAAATCTTGAGTGTCCTCCTAAAGGAGAAATGTGCAATTCCAAAAGAATATTTTGTTTTAGTTAGGAATTCTTGCAAATATATAAGCGATCTTTGTACCATAAGGAATCATTTTTCCAACTAAATGTATCAGATGTACAATGATCGTGCCGTAACTTTTGAATGAGTGTCCACACTTCTTCGTCCTTCTTCCATTCATCTCTTGCTTCGGTTATCCAATCTAGTTGGATAATAGAAATGGCACAAAGCAATGCTTCCACCTCTTCATTATTTCTTGAGAGTGCATCTGCAACAACATTTAGCTTCTCTTTTTTGTAGATTATTTCAAAGTCATAACCCAACATCTTTGTGACCCATTTTTTCTACTCTTCTGAAGATAGTCTTTGTTCCAAAAAGTGTTTAAGACTATCATGATCAATTTTTACCTTGAAGTGTCTTCCCATTAGGTAAGGTCACCATTTATTTAGTGCATGTAGTATTGCAAACATTTCCTTCTCATAAATAGCTTTCTGTAAATACTTTCCTTTGATTGAACAACTTTCAAAAGCAATGGGTCTTCCTTCTTGCATTAAAACAACACCAATTCCATTTCCTAAGGCATCACATTCCACAATAAAAAAATTTGTGAAGTCTGGCATTGATAAGAGTCAAGACCGGTGCTAGGCACATAGCCCCTTTAAGATGTTCAAAGGCCTTAGTTGCTTTAGGAGTCCATGAAAATGCATCTTTCTTCAATAATGTTGTTAGAGGTGCTGTTATTCTCCCATAATTCTTAACATACTTGTGATAATATCCTGTTAACCTGAGAAATCCTCGCAACTACTTTATGGTTGTGGGGACTTTCCATTCCTTAATGGATTTAATTTTGTTAGGGTCTACCTTAACACCCTCGTGAGATACAATATGACCCATATATTCCACCTCTTGTACTCCAAAGAAACATTTGGATGTTTTTTCATATAGTTGTTTCTCCTGCAATATTTTGAGCACCCTTTCAACATGTTGAACATGATCCTTCCAAGACCTACTATAGATTAGTATATCATAAAAAAATACTAGCACAAATTTTCTAGGGAAGGGTTTGAAAATGGAATACATCAACCCTTGAAATGTATAAGGTGCATTGGTAATGCCAAAATGCATGACCAAAAATTCATAATGACCCTCATGAGCTCGAAATGTTGTTTTTGGAATACTTTAGTCTTCATTCTAATTTGATGATATCCTGAACGAAGATCCTACTTGGTAAAATAAATTGCTCCATGTAATTCATCCAATAATTCACTAGTCACATGAATGGGAAATTTATCTTTAATGGTGAGCTTATTGATCTCCCTATAATCCAGACACATGTGCCATGATCCATCCTTCTTGTGCACCAATACTACTTAAGCAGAGAAATAACTTTGACTAGGTTGAATTATACCAGCCTCTAACATTTCTGTAATCATATGTTCAATTTCGCTCTTTTGGACATAAGGATATCTATAAGGCCTGATGTTTGAAGGAACACTTCCTCAAATCAAATGAATAGCATGATCATGATCACGAATAGGTGGGAGTCCTTTGGGAGTTTCAAACACCTTGGAATGATTTTCCAAGACTTTTTCGAGATCTGCAGAACTAGATGATTTTGATGTTGGAACTTATAGTGAGCATAATTGTGCAATTATGCCTCGTTTTTCTTTCTTCATAACCTTTTCCATGACATTAGAGCTTATTATATTTCCTGGCTTCCCTGCGATACCCCGTAATTTTACTTCCTTTCCTTCTGAAAAAAATTTCAAGAAAAGTTCTTGAAAATTAAAAGCTACCATCCCCAAAGATTGTAACCATTATACTCCTAGTACAACATTAGCACCTCCCATTGGAATGGAAAGCATTGGACTATTCAATACATATTCCCCCATGGTTAGCTTGATATTATGGCATTTTCCAAAGAAATTTATAGTTCTTCCATTTGTAACCATCACTTGACATTATGGTGTTGGGTATAGGAAACAATTCAATTCCTTGGCTACCTTACAATGAATAAAATTATGGGTACTACCTGAATCAATCAACACTATTACCTTTTTCTTCTTGATATGTCCTTCTATCTTGAGATTTTGAAGAGTGGTAATTCATGCCAATGCATTGCACGATATGGTCGGACTCATTTCTTCCTCTTCTAGGGTTGGTTCCTAGTTTATATCCTCTTCTTTTGAAGATTCTTGTTCATTTTCTTCTTCCTCTTGACAATATATGTAAAATAATTTCTTCTCGGCACACTTATGACCTTTAGTGTATTTTCTATCACAACTGTAGAAAATCCCTTTTGCTCTCTTTTTCCTTCCAATTGTTGTGGTGTCAACCTTGTAGGTTGTGGAAGTCTAGGAGTAGCAACACTTCAATCTTTATATATGTGAGTGGTATGCTTCCTTGTCGCCATAATTTTACATTCAATTTTTCTTGCCAACCTGAATTCCTTTTCCAATGAATTAGGTTCCCAAATGTGAACTTCGTGTTGGATGTTATCCTTTAAAGTCCCTATGAATACATCAATCATGTGTTCCTCTGGAATATCAGTTACCTTTATATTCAATTTTTGGAAGTTCTCAATGTGCTCCACCACTGAACCCTTTTGTTTGAGATTTATCAATTGGCTATAGAAGGTGTTGCTTTTTGTATCCTCATAATGTGTTATCATTTCCTCTGTAAAAATTGACCCAGTGACAATTTTTTTATAGGAGAAAACCCATCGATACCATAAAAATGTATTTTGTTCTAAATGTAAAGTTGCAATGTGTACCCTTTGTGTGTTTTGCACATTATTGAGATCAAAATATTGCTCCATCTGTAGTATCCATGTTACGAGATCCTTGCCATCAAACTTCCTCATATCCATATTTGGAATATGGTGGTTCTTCCATCCAACATTAGAGTTTATGAAATCACAATTAACATGTATTTGGTTCTCATCATGAGTTTCCTCTACTATCTTTTTTCCATTAGGAAACATTTCTTGTATCAATTTTTCCAAACCTTCTATGTCTACTTTTAGATCATTCTTCATGTTTTCCATTTTTTCATCAATCTTAGCTTCCATGTCATCCATCTTAGCTTCCATGACAACTTCTATGCCATCCATCTTAGCTTCCAAACCATTCATATTATCTTCCAAGCCTTTCTTCAAACTGTCCATCTTATTTTCCACGCCTTTCTTCAAAACTTCCATTTCATTTTTTGTTGCTCTTTGCAATAGCAAAATTCGGTGCACTTGCTCTTGTACTTTTGATATCTCATGTTGCATTTCTTCATCTTCATGAGTCATAGTAGAGCCTTTTGAAGGCTTAATGGGTGTTGAATTACTTTTAGGGGGAATTTTAGAACCCAATACTGATATATATGACCTTGGAATAAATTCAAACTAATTTTTTCAAACGAGACTTATGTTATTAAAAAAAAATACAAACCTTTTTATTGCTTTGGAGGAGCTTGATATTGAAACTAAATTATCTTTGGGATTTAGGATCTTCAATATTTGAAATTGGGCCATATAGTAGCCCTCGAAATATTCTTTCAAATTCCAGAGGTCTAACCTAATTTGGATTCTTCAAGGCAAAGCTATGCTAAATCTCCCACAATGACCTGATTATGGATTGGTTCAGTAGAGCGACCTTTTACGTCGTGCCACATGTCAATGTTTCCTCCTTCGGCTCTAGACTTGATACATAGGAAACTAAAATCCGTGTACTTGCAGCCACTTTTTACAAAATTCCAATCCAATGCTCAAAGAGAGATTTATGATGATTTTCCCACGGTCACCTCTTTGAGATGAAATTCGAGAGCCTGAAAAATCCCTAACTTCCATAGACCCTATCTTCGAAAATATTTCGCATCAAGCTCTGAAATTGTTCCATGACAATCCTCATTATTGCGGCTTTGGTTTGTAAAAAATTTAGCTTCTGAACCCTCGTAGAAAACAATTTATAGCGAAAATTACACGATGACCTCTTTAGTTTAAATTGAGGAGCCTGCAAAAATCCCTAACTTGCATAGATCATATCTCCGAAAATATTTTTAACCAAGATCTGAAATTTTTCCATGACGTTCCTCAGGATTTTGGCTTCGCTCTATAAACATTTCAGCTTCTGAACCTTCGTATAAAAAAAATTATAAAAAAAAATCCACGATGACCTATTTGGAGCAGTGAAACCCTAGAATCCAAAGCTCTAATAGCAAATGTTATGAAACCAACTCCAAAAATAGAAGAAAAAATAGATCAACGCCTTATAAATCAGCCACTTCAAAGGGGAAACCTCTAATATATTACATAAATGAACAATTCTTGTATGATACAAATGACCAAAACCTCCTTCTATATATAGAGTCCATGGGGCCACAATATAATCCTAGTCGACCTAACAGTAATAATGTAAGGGCACAATAATAAAAATATTGGGGTTACAGAGGTACAACAATAACAATAAGGGGGCTACACTAATAACAATAAGGGACTAAACTAGTAATATAGGGACCTAACAGTGTAATCATGATTTTATGTAATTAATGAAAAGAAGAGAAATAAAATTATTTTTATGATATGCTTGAGATATGGGTTTCATGCTCAAGGAATTTTATAGATCTAGCTCCATTTGTGATCTATTAGTACTGGTCATTAATTCAAAAAGTCAATTTTCATTTTCACATATTGTATACCCATTTGGGCATGTTACCTATTATAAAAGAGAATTTATTTGAGTCATTAGAAGAGTAAAAAACTCTCCAAGTTCTCATCACAAGTACTCAATCAAGTCGGCCTTTCAAAGAATCTATAGATCGTTCTAGAAAGAGATGTTGGCTTACAAAAAAGCCTAAGTTGGCCTATTTACATGGGAAAATCACTATATAAAGGATGACTCTGCCTCACTTGAAGAAAAATCTGAAGCATCCACAAAGAAGAAAGAAGTGCAAGAAAAGAGAAGAAAGAACTGGCCCTAATCCAGTGAAGGGGAAAAGAAGAAGATCTAAGTATTCCAGCATTATTTTTGGGTCATCTTCCTCACACCTCTAACTGCATCTAGGGTTTATGCATTTAGGTATTGCAGACCCTAAGGAATCTAAGATCTAGTCCAAGTGAAGGGTATATTTTCTAGTTTAAATCACAAGAAGAAGTATCCAAGTCAAGCAAAGGAGAAAATCCTCCCAAGCTCCTCCAATATGCTCACATATGCGAAATTATAGTGGCTTCAGGAAAGTCGAAAATTGTAGGACTGTGTAAAGAAGCCGAATTTCAGAGAAGTCGAGAACAGAGGTGTAATAATTCATTTTGAAAAGCGTTGACTTGGAAGGGAATAAGAATTTGTTCAAAAGGCCTTGTGACTTGGTCTTGGAGAGGTTAGTAGGTCAAGGGTCTTGGTATTGTATTTCATCAATTAAAGATTCTATAAGAATAATTTTGTAGGTTTTCCTCTCAATATTACAGAGGTTTTGTCCCTGGTTGATCGCATGTATCTTGTTCCCACTTTATCATCATTTTTCATATTTTTATAGTTTTTTTATGAAAAAAAAACAACAATAATCAAGCTAAACAAGAACATAATCAAGAGAAGTAAAAAGTATCCGCAAAAATTTATCATTACTAGATAAATCACCTCATCTCTCTACCCTAGATTTCTCAACATGGAATCAGAGCTAAGGTAAAAAATAAAAGAAGGCAACTCAATAAGAGACACTCGATCATTCAAGGATTGAGTTCTTGAAAGAGTATCAATGGAATCAAAGAATCAATAAGATTCACTCATATAAAAGTCATTTTGAAGGCAAGGACCACATCATCATCTTGAAGGAAGTGTCAAAACCCTAGATCGATCAAAGAAGAAGTCCAAATTTAAAGCATTCTTGGGATCCTCACTCAAATCGTCATCACAAAGAAGGAGATATCAAAAGAACCTACCTCTACTAAAATTGAATAAATATTCACATCAAAACATCCTAAAGTCTACTCATCCAAGGGAAGCAAGAAAAAACAAGTTGTTGGCATCATCAAAGGATTCAAGGTGATCTCCATCTCTTAGGATTCAAGAATCACTTTTGAAGGAAGAAATATTCTCCAAGAATAAATATTCTAAAACCATATCATCATCAAATTTAAGAAGGAAGAAGGTTGAAATGAGAATCTTCACAAGTAAGTATATTTATGTCTACATTGACTCTGTCAAAATGTCTTTTTGCAAGGAAAGAAAAAAAACTAGTTTGGGCTTCAAACTTTCTAGCATGGAAGAAACTGATAGATCTAAACCTCATATAAAATAAGGTCACGTAACATATTAAGGGCTCAATCACAAAACCTCCAAAAGAATATTCTCAAGCACTTGAAAGGTATATGAAAGGGGAAGTACGGGCTCAAATGATTCTCATAGAATCCATCAAGGATCCCCTCATTCCCTATGTAGCTAAATTAGAAACATCAAAAGAAATATATGAAAAACGTGTAGAATTTTATTAAGGTATCCTCATACTTTATTAAGAGATCAACTACAAGATTTGGGAGAGATAACATCTCACAAATAAATGACTATTATAGTACTAAATGCACTAACAGAGGAATGGGGTAGCTTTACATAAAGCATTTATGGAAAGAAGGAAGCTACTGCATTCAATAATCTATGGCCACTATGAAAAATTGAAGAAACCAAGTTGAAGGAAAAATCTGATAAAACTCAAGCATATGCTGCCATGGAAAAGAGAAACAGGAAGTTTTGGAAATTTGTTCCTCATAAAAGAAAGAATAATATGAAAAAGGTTCAATTCTATGGATGTCAATAATATCGGCACTACAAGAGAGATTATCCTAAACTCAAGAAGGAAAAAAAAAAACAAGGAATGGAAGAATCCCATATCAATGAAGAAATGGAAGAAGTTGAAAAAAATAAATCCAAGAAGGAGGAAGTAAAGGATCTCTACTATGATTGAGATAATATTCCTCACCAATTTCCTTTCAAGTTCCTGTCTCAAGTTTTTTTGTTGTAAAATATAGCTATCATTAGAAACATGATAGGAGGTATCATGGAATCATAGAAACATGTGATTGACATCCTCTTAGAAAAGAATGAAAGATAACTGAAATAGAATTCTATGGCAGTGACCTAAACAAGGATGTAGCTCTTGGTGTTAAAGAATTAGAAAGGCAGAAAGATTCTCTTTATTCTTGATTATTTTCTTTTGATATTCGTTAATTATTATTATATTCTTCTTATCTTATTTCTTCTTAGTTCATCAATCAAATATCAAAGCAAAAGACAAGGACACCAGATGCACGCCAGTAGCCAGGGGAAAACCCCTCTTTAGGGGAAAACCCAATTAGTAATTATTCATTCAATATCATTCTTGAGACTCTAGACCTTGACTTAGACCTCCTCCACACCAATTCAGCCTTCCTTTGATCCTTCCTCAATCTAGAAGGATCAGCAACAGTAACAGTACTATGCAGCACTTCCTTTGACCTTAGAATTTCAACCTTGTTTCTAAAACTTTGATCTTGGAGGAAAGACTTTGATCTTGCTTCTAAGAGTTCGATTTTGACCCAATACAACTTCTCAAGGCACCAATGCTTATCAAAATAAACTTCGACCTATTCTTCACTTGGCAATAGCAACTAGCAGCAATTGGCAGCAACAAAACAATGAGGGACTTCGATCTTGCAAAATAGGGCACGTGGGAGAGAGAGAGACAAACACCAAAATCTTGATTTTCCTTCAATCCTTTAGATTTTCCAAACTCGCACTCCTTTTGACCCTTCCTTGACTTAACACTTTTTCCCTTGCAGCAGCAGATATCAAATTTCTGTGTGAGTGAGAGTGAGTGATCCAAATGAGTTCGATCTCCATGTATATATAGCCTTCTGATGAGCTTGAATTCTTGGGCTTGAGGCCAACTTGATGTGGAGGCTCCATAAATCATATTTGATTCAATACTTGACCTAATTACATGATTCAAAAGCCCATTATGGGTCAATTTAAATCTGTAATGACTCTATAAATTTATAATAAATCCTAGAAGTCTACAATGAGGACTTTGTACTAAAATAATATGACCCAAGCATGAAACCCATGCTTTATAAAGTAATTTAATAATAATATAAAATTATTTCTTTAGAGTCTTTTGACAAGTACATTAAATATTGATTCAAATACAATTTATGAAGAATGAACCTAGTTAAAATCTTCAACACTCCCTCTTAACTACAAAGTTATTCATAATACATCAGTACAAGGAAGATCTCAACTATGTGAACTATGAAGAATTTTTAGGCACTTAAATTCCATGGACTAGATTCTTGACCAGGGAAATCTATACATTGGTCACTCAACAATTTAGGAACCGGAATGTTGTGGACTAGATTCCTGACCAAGGACTAAGATGGACTAAGATGGACTAAATATTTCAGCCTTTATAGGTACCATCAGACTTACTTATTAACCATCAACCCAGGGAACTAGGTGCACATCCACCCGATGCCACCTTCCCTACCAGACATTAAAACAAAGTGTCGGCTTGATGTCTTGGAAATGCTTCACTCACAATGCCTCAACACCCCTTCATCCAAAAGACCAAGTATTACCAATCTCTCTCAATAAAATTGATTGGTAACCATCATACCATAAAGACCTTCGAGAGATTCACCTGTACAAATATAAACCCAATCAACAATACACTTTCTAATACATAATCAAAGAAACCCTTCAGGTTTTTTATGTTTCCCTTCAACTAATCTCAGTAGGACTATCTGTTGAATCTTTGAGAGAAGATTCCTCTTCCTAATTTACATGTAGCGAAATATCTTCTAGAATGTATTCTCCAATCAAAAATTATGTTGTGCCCTCCCTATTAATGAGGTAAAGTTATCCTACCTAGGCTCCCTCGTAATGTAGGGAGATTAACTTCTACCTTTGGCATTGGAGAATCTTTCATGGATTCCATAATATCAACTTATTTTATGAAATTATTCACCAATATGACATACTTTCACAACTTAGATAGAAAGTACAAGCAATTCTATAGAAGCATGAAGTTAGTCATAACAAAAAATTATAGTCGCGGAAGCATTTAGAATTTACATAATCAAAAGGAGACTATACTTCAATACTTCAACTTCTAGCCCAGGTCTAGTACAAACCCTCAATCACATCAACAATTTAATAAATATGACAGAAAATTAATTTTTTCATATAGTGATCCCTAGAAATAAGTCAAAATAAAAATAAAGATATTTAATAACTTTCGGAAGCCATATGATACACTGTTACACAACATTTTGTCACTGTCCCTGCAATCCATGTCCCACACATTGGAGGACCATTTTTGTGACTTATGTGAAGTTTCATGCCTTGAAAAAAGTGTCATTGCATCCCTTTTCATGAGGAGAACATTTCCTCTATTGACTTTTCCATGAGCAGACCATCAAAAACACATGCTTTTGGATTGGCGCTAGTAGACTGTTATGACCTCATGCCGATGAAGGAAATTAACACTAAGACCCGTTCCCATTCGCGCTCTATCCCAGTGAGCTCCCCATGTCGAGATGTTTTTGGAATGTTTTTTAAATATAGAGGTGAAGTTTCCATGCTAACTAGCTACTTCGTGAGCGAGTCATCTTTGGTTGTTCAACTGCATAACCATGAGCAACTTCCTTTGGCCTCTTGTTTCCACCTTTTGGGGGAACCTCCCAAACGATAAGGCCTCCCTTCCACCATTTGAGGGATCCCAACCTCCTCCTGTCCTATGAATAAAACTATCTCACATTGATGCAATTAGTTGAAGAGGAATTGTTGAGCATTTTGCTGAAATAGTCTGATAACTAGTGAAATAGAGCAGAGAGAGAGACCCTTGTCGAGAGAGAGCTTAGTTTTTCCTCACCACATCCAAATTCCCTGATGAATGCTCGAGATGAACTTAGACTAGACTTGCTGAAAGAGGTTGCAATGTCAAGGCTCTGGTTGTAATCTCTTTATTTCTCTTAATATATGCATGACTGATGTTTTGGTTCCTGTCTTGTGTTGATGTGATTTATATTAGGCAATATGTTTAATCTTCCATGACTGATTAGCTAGTTATGAATGTAGTTACTATCATGTATGCTAATTTTTTCCTTTTATCTTTGTGCAAGCACCTGAATACCATTGCTAAAGGATCACGACGTGTCAGGACAAGGATTAGGAGACCTCCGCTACTGCTACAATGATCACGTTGGATCATAGGTAGGACAATCTATCCCAACTCGTTCCATTCGTTAACTAGGAACCAACACATTAGCATGTCCTCCTATTGCTAGACCCACCCTAGGGCTAGAGGGATCGCCTCTATCTGTAGAGGGGATTTACCTTCACAACATAGACTATCCACTAGGGTTTTTTGTAAAAGACTAGATTTCAATCAAGACAAACACAACATGAATAGTTTCTACTAGGGTTCAATGTAAACCCTACATTTTCCATGTAAAAATTCTTAGAAAACATTATATAGATTCATATGAATACACATACTAGATAATTTTAATCATTACTAGGGCTTATATGTAAAACCCTATATTTTTCCAATCATCATCCTAGAACTTAAAATTTTGACTAGGGCTTGTTTCCAAACCCTAGGACTTATGACCATTAGAAATTTGGTCAATACACATATCTAGGAGATTACCATCATGCATAAGAATATCATATGTTAGAGAATATTAATATATTAGACATATACCAACCTAGACTAAGCTAAGGATTTAATCAAAGGAACATATACCTAGGGTTTCATTCTTAGGGATTTTCATAACAAGGATTTTGCTTATGCACCTAACCAAGACCTAGGGTTTTGGTTCATGTCAAAGAAAACCCTTATTATATAAAACCTTCAAAGGTTTGATATTTTGAACAACATCATTTCAACCCTAATAAGTTAGAGCTTTAATGATGATATCAAAATCCCAAACATTGTGAAAAATTATGAATCTAAGTTACAAAAAACAGAAATTTGATTTACATTACCTACTTGTTTTCATTAATTTAACAAGTTTTTTCTTAATGATTCGGGAAAATTTTAATTTAAATATGATGTAGCCTACACAAATATATAGATAAAGTACTAAAAAATAAATGAGGCAATCATACAAAGGACACACTTATTTTTGGACAATTGTACTTGGAAAAACCTAATGCGGGAAAACCAGTGCAACAGATCAGATGATTTGTATTATTAAGCAACAGTATTCTTAGTACAACTAGGGTTCCAAAATCCATCTCACCCAACAGAGAATAATCCTTAGAAAATAGATAAAATAGTGATTTTTACCTCACACTACAAGTCCTGGCTGATTCGAATCAGAAACTGGTGAAACCCCAGCTGCCTCTACGCAATAGATGCATAGGACTATGTGGGTCTGGCTGAGGACTGCGTCACCCCTTCTCTGCGTTGATCTGCCTCTCATAAAATCAAGTTACATCCCTCCTAACTCAGAAACCCCGATCTTTAGCAATTTCCAGGTTGGCATTCAGATGCTATGCATTGCCCCTACGTGAGCCCTACGTGGGCCTGTGTCAGCCCCTCTTGGGACTGCGTCACCTCTCCTAGTGGTTGTACTACTTCCTCTATGTCTCTTCTGCCCTTTCTTTGCTATGTACTCTGACAAACAACTACTTCTTCCCCTCGTTACAATTGAATCACTCATATTTTATCTTCGTCTGAGCATTGCTCCGTCAAAATAATTCGATCTCTAGACTCACTGTGTGTCTTCTCCAACTGACCCTCAAGCCTTCCTTTATACTTTTCGTGATCTAATCCTTAATAAACGGCTAAGATTAAATTAGACTTGATCTTCATCACTTAGAAGCTTCTCACCCACATGTTTAAATTAATTCACTCTAATTATTTAAATTCCCTAAGTTTTAACTTAGGATCCATTTAAAATAATTAATTATTTAAATGACTTTCACTCTGGGTGGAATTTATCCAAACGATTTCTGGGTCTTGGATATCTCATGTGTTCTAGCCCCTCCACAAGATTGCGTAGTTAGAGCACATCTGAAGCTAGCCAAAAATAAACACTCCCCCTTAGCGAGTAATGTGTTGTGGGGTTAGTAGCATAATATAAATCCATCTGAATGTACCCACCTAAGTTAGCAGCAAACTTCCTTGAGAGAACTAACCCACATACATTTGGCACATCAAGATTTCTATATCCATGGTAATGATTATGTAAGGATAATCGACTAAGGCAACTTGTAGATCCTTAACTACACCAAGGACTTCAACCTTTCTAGATTCCATTGAACAAATGTTATGATATGGTCTATAAATTCTCAATTTTAATTGCTCCATGACCTTCTTAGTCAGAGCATTCATAGATGCACTAGAATATTCATGCAATTGTGGACTAATCTGTCATTTATGTCCAAAGTAAGAAAGAATGGTTGATGATCCTCATTAGTCATATAGTAGTTAATATTTTTTAACTTAATCTCTCTATCCTTAGAGTTATTGAAATTTCCCTACTAAGCCATACCCAAAACCCTAAAGAAATATTCTCTCTGAGATGGAATTTCTGAAAGTTCAAGCATTGGGAAAACATCTTAATGTTATTTATCCATGCGGCCCAATCCACGTTCAAACCAAATTTGTATCTTTCGGCAGGAACTTTCTTATTCTGATTTTGACCTTTACCTTTCTTTTGATATGCATAACCCTTATTCTTTGCAAGCTCTAGAACTTGCTCCTGACACGGTTTCTCATTATATGCTTGAGTAATGGGGTCCTTTTCTTCATCGAAGGTATTTATTGCGAAGGCCAAATAAATCATATTAGTACATAAACTTGCATTAGATTCATCTTGACTTGTATTATTATTTTGTTGATTTCTACTTTCATCTAAGATCCTTATAGAAAAGGCACATGTACTTTATTCATGAAAATTGTCACAAGGTCTACACAAGGGGATAGACTCATCAACCATGTTAGCAAACTCAAGTGGTGTAGGAGGCATTTTTTCATTTGAGGAATTCCTTCTTGGCCACTGATTATTGTTGTTACCTTTGCTATTATTATTTTTCCTAGGAGGCATAATCGGAATTTTGCTTCTTTCCATTCGTATTAATTGATTTTGCATGTCACTTATCTGTTTGGAATTCTCAATTTTCATCTCTCTAATGAATCAGGTCAACTATTTTAATGTTTTTGACTATTCTTTGGATTTGAATGGACCTCTTTCATAATCATGGATTTCTGACTTCTCTCAAGCTTTTTTATCCTTCTCCAACTTTGCAGTTGTGTTTTGGGCAACAACTAGAGTGGCAGCGTGAGCACATCTTATTTCATACTGGACTTCAACATGGTATGCTTCAAGATAGGTTTCCAATATTGTCTTGTCGAGAGGCTTATAATCCCGAGTCATATCTTTTAGTACTTTGTTGAACCTTTGGTTAAATTCTACCATTGTTTCATTCTCCTTTTTCTTGATAGTATTGAATTCTTTTACCAAGTATTTTCCTTCCATGTTATCCTCGTATTTTTCTTTGAATGCATCAAGGAGGCTTCTCGAAGAGTCAAAGGAGTTATCAGCCTTGTCATGAAACCATTCAAGTGCATGACCTTCCAATGATAAGACAAATAATTTCATCTTGACATCTTCATGATTATAGTCCTTAGAATGAGCATATCTCTGGAGAAAAATGGCAAACTACTTTATATTCACTTGGAATTGATAGCATTATTTCCCTCGAAGATTGGAAATTTGTTCATAGTTGACTCATTTGGTAGATCATGTGGATACCCCTGGATGTTGGTGATGTTGCAAAGCCTGTAAAAGTCACCCATGATGTCTTGATTCAGAGGATTGAGAAAAGCAAATGGAAATCAATGGGAGCTTCATGTCCTAGTAAATTTAAATGATCTCTAGAGTGTAACTCATTGAACCAAGCTCTTAGAACCTTTTTAGGATCAGGATCGGGGTTAACCAGTCTACCAAGATTCCTTCTAGAGTACGTTCTAGTGAATGGATGAATAAGTGGAGTCGCCACCCAAATAGAAAACCAACATAAATAACTAGGTGCTAGCTGTGAGAATAAACAAGATGATAGGATTAGTGAGAGAATAAAAGATAAGGTGATGAGAAGATGAAAGATGATGGAACATAAAGTTCAAAATATGCTGTGGCATTGATGGGACAATGAAGGGATTATAAGATTATGAAGATGAGAGAATGTCGTTGAAGTGTCGAGAACAAAATAAATTGATCCCCGAAAATGGTGCCAAAAAATGTTGTGCCACTTGACAGACCAATGAATGGAAAAAAGGATTATAATATTATGAAGATTGTTGGATACCCAGCAATGAGCAAACTCATCCCCGACAGGCACCACAAAAACCACTCAAGAAGGGGGTTGTGACTCTGATCCCCGCCTACTCCCTTCTAGCTGTCTCCAAAAAATAGACTATGGGGGTAGTCCCTATGGAATGATGTGAAGGAAAACAATTTGGTATTCAACTTTTTTCACAGATACGGATGAGTGGCCTAGCCACTAGGTTGAATTTAAGCGAGATTATTAATTAGATTATATTTTCAAGTATGAGACTAATGCCTTAATGGAGTCACAATTTTTGTTTATTGTAAATTGAAATAAAGTAACTAGATGGACACCCTCTTCTTCAATGATTGACTAACCTATATGATGTTCAAGTCCTAGGACCTATGTGTGATATAGTGATCTTGGTTAATTTTAATTATATGCCTAATCTAAGTAGAACATTTCCCCTAACTGTTTTGAGAAATAATCCTTTAAGTAAATTGTGAAATGGAAGCCAACGGGAAGCAGGCAGCGACTTGATTCACGATACCTCCACCTATGTTCCACTCACCCAATGTTTCTGGCGCTGTAGAGGTTGTGTCTCAAAGGTGTGAAATTTTTTTAATCTAAGTTACATAAAGCCTACTGCAGAAATCAGATTTACATTACCTACTTGTTTTCATTAATTAATCAAGTTATTTTCTGAAAGCTTTTGGAAAATATTAATGTAAATATTTTGTAGCCTACACAAATATATAGATCAAGTACTAAAAAATAAATGAGACAACCATACAAAGGACACACTTATTTTTGGACAATTTTCCCCGGAAAAATCCAATGCGGGAAAACCGTTGTAGCAGATCTGAGGGTTTTTATTATTAATTAGTAGTATTTCAAGTACAACTAGGCTTCCAAAATACGACTCACCCAATAGATAATAATCCTCCATATACAAATAAATAGTGATTTTTACCTCACACTGCAAGTCTTGACTAATTCGGATTAGAAACTAGTGAAACCCCAGCTGCCTCTATGCAGTAGATGCGTAGGCCTACATGGTTCTATTTGAGGACTGTGTCACCCCTTCTCTACGCTGATCTACCTCTCAGAAAATTGAGTTTCATCCCTCTGGCTCAAAAACCCCGATCTTCAACAATTTCCGAACTGTCTCTCGGATGCTCTGTGCTGCCCCTGTGTGGGCATGTGTCAGCCCGTCTTGGCACTACGTCACCTCTCCTGGTGGCTGCATTGTTTCTTTTGTGTCTCTGTTGCCCTTTCTCTGCAATGTAATCTTGGTCCTTTGACCAACAACTACTTCTTCCCCTTTCTGCAACTGAATCACTCAGATCTTATCTTTGTCCAAGCACTACTCTGTCAGAAGAATTTTATCCCTAGATTCACTTTGTGTGTTCTCCAACTGACCCTTAAGGATTCCTTTATACTTTTCCTATTGAGAAATAAATGATCGTGATATAATCCTTAATCAATGGCTAATATTAAATTTTAATTTATCTTCGTCACTTAGAATCTTCTCACCCACATGCTTAAATTAATTCACTTTAATTATTTAAATTCTCTAAGTTTCAAGTTAGGCTCCATTTAAAATAATTAATTTTTTGAATAACTTTCACTCTGGGTATAATTTCTCCAAACAATTTCTGGGTCTTGGAGATCTCATGTGTTCTAGCCCCTCCATAAAATTTGAGAGGTAGATCACATCCGATGCTACCCAAAAATCAACACTCCCTCTTAGTGAGGAATGTGCTATAGCAATACTTATTTACCAAAAGCATCACATTGATCCACGACATCAGTCCTCTACATTGTTGACACTCAGCCTATTTCCCTTCATCCACTACACTACTACTATATGTACTTCTTCCCATGACTCTTCCACTGTCACTACTACATTTGTACTACAACTCCATCTCAAAATGTTGCATCATGCTTCCCATAGCACTGCCACTGCTAATCGTTGCACTGCAACTCAGTCGCTGAGAGTTAAGCCATGAAAAAACATCCAAAAAATGACATACTCATCATTTTGAATACTCCTTGATGTTGGAACTACCTCTTCTGGTAATCTGCATTGACCCTCTGCTGCCATTACGTTGTTGTTGATTTTCACTACGTAAGCATTGCTCTTCATTGCGTTGTTGATGCGTCTATTTTGTGTTGCATCAGAATTTGGCACTCTAGTTGTGCCATTTTTTCTCCATCATCTTTTTCATCAGTTGAAACCCATCATTCTGCTACTGTCATTAAGGGCTCCTGTAGCCATATGTGATCCAAGAGTTTTGGAACCTCAAGGATCATGCCCCCTTCATGTAGCTGATCTAAAACTCCATATTTCCCCACTTATTAGGTGCATGAGTGTTCATGAAGCATCCATCATCATCATCCTCGTCAGCTTGAGCTGGAACAACCTTCAATTCAGATTCTTCATTGCCCTTCTTCTTCATAGGGCACTGTGTGGCAAAATGTCCTATTTCCCCACATCTGAAGCATATGACCTTCAAGAGGTCCTTATTTTACCTTCTTTGTTACCCTTGAGGTCCCTTAGATGTGAGCATCATGTCTTCCTCTTCCTACTTCTTGATTGTGATCCCTTTCTTGTTGCTTCCCAACTTGGTCCACCATCTGAGCTCTTCTTGTCGAAGAGTTGCCCACATCTCTTCCCAACTTGGAAGAGTTGACCTTCCCAAAATGCCTTAGACAAAGGTCTCTCAGTATTCAGTGACTGCATTCAAGGAATTCATAACCATAAGCCCAACATCTGGTTTAGCCCCTACAGAAGCTATCCGATCTCAAATCCCTTGCAATCTAATGAGGAAGGGGTCAATCTCTTCTCCCTTTTTCATTTGAAATATTCTCAGCTGGTTCTCAAGCAACATCTTTCGCTGGACAGAATATCTCTAATACATAGTGGTCAAGGCCTCCCACATTTCCATTGTTGTTTTCTTCTCAGCAATATGTGGGATCACCTGATCCTTGACTCTGTCCATGATCATGCATTTTGCTTTAGCCTGAGCCTCCTCATACTTCTTGAGAGGATCACCATCAACTGGAATAGAAATAGTTTTCAAGGCATGTGTTATCACTTATAAAATTGTGAAGCATTACTTGACATGGTCATATAGTTCATTTATCAAAATGATAAGGTCTCCTTAAGCCTTTCAAGTTGGTATAGGAAAATTTCATTTTTTACATGTTTAACCCATCCTAAGGTTCAAGGCCACCTCCATTTAGGTCATGTCATGTCCCATCAGTCATCATATAGTATCAATTTTCATTCCCCAATAATTTTAATTTAAAAAGAGTGCTTAAGTCAGTTTTACAACTTTTCGTAGCGCTTTATACAACAAAATAATAGTTTTCGCTATGAAACTGCCTAATAGTTTCGTAGCGAAACTGTCAGAAGTTAAACTAATCATGCTATGAAATTTTTTTTTCTTGTTTGTCTTGTCAAAATCGATGTGAAGTGTCAGTTCATGATTGGAGGAGTTAGGGTGGAGGTCATTCGAGTCTGTTAGGGTTATTTCAAAGGCACAAAGCCATGTATGAGGTCATCATTACCTTTTTTAGCATGCATGTGCCATGATTAATGCATGAGTTGTCATGTCAACCATAAAAAATTACCCAATTAGTATTTTTTTTATACTCCGCTTTTCTTTGCAAGTTATTTTATTTCTAGAGAGTTGCTTCATCGAGCCAAGAAGGTTGCTGGCAAAATTAAACTTTGCAGGTGTCATCAAGCAAGCGAGGCTAAGAAGATATAAAGCACCCATGGCTGCAAGGAAGAAAATGAACAAATGTGTTCATTGCCACGGGTATGAGCCCAAGGACATGAATTTTCTCAATCAAGACCCAACTACCATGGAGGTATTCAGAAGAACATGTTGCTTGCAATTATATCAAAGGTTGCAGTGTTGTCATCTACAGGTTTCCAAGGATTTTACTAACAGTTTCATAGAAATAGCTTCAAAAGTAGAAATGTTGAATCTGACAGTGACACCAGACAGCATTCAACAGCAACAAGAATCCCTAGAGGAGGGTAACAGTGGTTTAAAGGCATCAAGTTCACCATGCAAGATTGCAAAGAGTTCATCAAACCAGAGCATAGTGAAATTGATCTAGCAAATGCTATCCCTAGGAGTTTCATGAAGGACAACTATTCAAAGCTATTGATGATCATTTTCAAGTATTTTACCTTTGAAGGAAGGTTTCACATGGTCTACTCCTACCACCTTAGGCATCTTCTGAATTTTGTGGGTAAGAGGTCACTTGACTTGCCCTTTTATTTATACAGAAGTCTAAGTAAAATATCAGATAAGGTGCAAATTAAAACTAAGGGCAATGAAACTTCTTTATTTCACCATGGTTTGATTAAGTTGTTGGTGTTAGAGGAGTTAAAGAGACTAGACAGAGATTGGAATTCCTTTATGTTCATGAGTGGTTTTGAAATTGATGTTGTCACTCCTAAGAGAGCCTCCAAACCTAGAAATATTTCATCACCAACAGTGGCAGAGGAATTTGAAGAAGGGAATAGATCATCCCCACCAGAACCAATGAGCATGGAGACAAAGCCTTTGCATAATATTGACACACCTAAAACATCACCTGCAAAACAAAAGCAAATAGTCACCAAGAAAAGCAGCAAGAGAGTTACTAGGAGCCAAACAATGGCTAAAGGAAATTAGAAGACATCTTGCATGCAATTGACATTGAAGAATCACCCATTGTGCAAGCTCAAGATATTCAAGAGGGAGGAAGAAAGCTGAAGAAAGGTAAGACTGCTAAAAAATTAGAGTTTGCAGGTGATGATGTTGGTTTCATGTTTCAACCTAGAAAGCCAATGACTAGACATACAAGAAAGGTCATTGAAAGCAGCGAAGAGACTCATAAGGTTAGTGAAACTACTCAGCCACCAAGCATCATATATCTCTCTTCACCTACAAAATAAGAGTTGGTTATCAAACAAAGGAAGGGTAAAGATAAAATCATTGAAAAATCAGAAATTGAAACCCTTAAGGAGCAGTTTAAGGAGGCAGGTAAGGAGATATCAGTCTTGAAACAAGAAGCAAAGAAGCATAGAGCTGAGAAGGTTTGGTTTGAAAAAATGAGGAAAGTCTAGGAAGATCAAGTCACAAGTGTCTCAAAGACCTTGGACAATACAGAAAGGTTGATAAAGTGGACTCAACCACTAAGGGGAGAAGTCAAACACATCAAAAAGATAAACCTTCACTTGAAATCTAAGAACACGGCATTAAAGGACAAAGTGCAAGATCTTGAAGAGAAATTGGAGTTGATTCATGAGGAGTTGGAAAATAAAGGATTGAAAATGACTCTGGTAGAAGAGCCCATTAGTCAACTAATTGTAAATGAGGAGGAAACACCACAGGAGTAATAATTTGAGATGGAATATGCCTTAGGAGTTTCATTACATGCAAAGAACCCAAATTTTGCAGCTAGAGGTCAATTTTTGAAGATTATTTTGAAAGGAGAAATTTCTAGTTTTTTACACAGTTTCGTAGTGTACCTCAAGCTTGAAGCCAGAAATACGCTACGAAAAAACCTGTAGGTGCCTTTTTTCATTTAAATTTAGTTTGTGCATGTTTTAAGGAGATGGATCCATGATTGTAAGGTATTATGACATGATGAAGATGATGGAACATCAAAGAAGTGAAGAAGATGGATGGAAAAGCCATTTTTCCCATGCTACTAAAACTCACTACGAAACTATCATGTTTTCGTAGTGAGTGACTGTTGAAGGTTTTTGAGCATCTTAAAAGAAATTTTTTCCAGCTTGAGACTTCCAGCATGTTAGAGGACCTTATTAGCATATATTTATGACCCAAAGGGAGTGTCATGCAGCCAAGTCATCAGTCAAAACAGTGTTGAAGAAGGTCATCCATTCCTAAAAGGCAGGGTTATGTTCCATAGATCTAGGGGTGCTTTAAATATCTAAAGTGGTGGTGAACTTGGTCATGTGTCCTTCGACCATGTGATATTCATTTTGTAACCATCATGTAATTGTTTCATAGATAGGATAGAGGAATGTAATAAATAGGAGATAGAGTCCTATTAGGAGTTGGTTTCTTTTAAAGGTAGTTGTCAGTTTTCTGTTGAAAGTTATTGATTTTAGTTATGAAATGTGTCATAGGATAATTTGAGGATATAGCCACCAGGCAGATCATCCGTATTGTAAAGAAGTTCTATTTATAGATAAAACATCGAAGAAGCAAGAGGTTGGAGAACATTTGCACCAAAAAAATTTCTTGTATGTTTTTGACCATTATCAGTAATACAAAGTGACATTCTTATTTCTAGGCCTGAGATTCTCATGAGGTTTTTGATATCTTCTTGATATTTATCTTATTTTTTATCACTCATAGTATATTTCATCTCTAATTACTCAAAATTCATAATATTATGCTCTGACATTCTTTAGTGGTGAAATGACTGTGTTTTCTTACATTGTGCATGTGAGTTGTGTCTGTTAAAAACCTCTATCTGCCTCAGCTTCCATGTGAAGAACCATTGTAACTGAAACTACTGATTGTTGACTCCATAAGCCCAATGGTAGCAAGCCTGAATTTTTCAACCTTCAATCATACAAAACAAGTCATAATTTCTATAGAGTTAGCCATCTAGTACTATCATTATTCAAAATCATAAACCCCCTTAAGAGAGCCCTCTCAAACTGAAGAGGCTAATATTCAGTTACAAGTGGTTTGAAACAGTTACATTGAGTTGTTTGATGAGAAGCCAATCAAGTTCAATTTGGTGATAACATTTTGGTGCGTCTTCCAGGAGTTTGAAAACATATTTCCCGAATTTTTTGCGCAAAAAGTGAAGCTGAACTCTTGGATGTAGCAAGAGCTCAAAATATTTTCAAGGTT
This sequence comes from Pinus albicaulis, assembly GCA_034641835.2. Taxonomy (NCBI): domain Eukaryota; kingdom Viridiplantae; phylum Streptophyta; class Pinopsida; order Pinales; family Pinaceae; genus Pinus; species Pinus albicaulis. The sequence continues at coordinate 511,635,034 of CM076575.1, read as the reverse complement.
GTAACTACCTTGGTGACTCCATTTCAGCAATTCATGCTTAAAGGTTGTAATATTCCCAATTAGTAGCAGCTAATTGGAAATATTAATTTTTATCAATTTTTCCTTATATAATTAAATTATAAATAGAAGTGAGTAGAGGGGGACATAACTCACTCTAAAAATAAAGTGCATTCCCTAGTAGACACAACGTTGTAACTTAAGTGAGCCAAGGGGGGCCAAGGGACCACGTAGAGAGGGGACCCATGTAGACACATGGAGGGACTGCGCTAGTTGGGTTGAGCACGTGGCAAAGGAAGGCTACGTTGGAGGAGGTGGGCTTTAGGGTTTGAGAGAGGCCAACGCTATAAGAGAGAGAGGAGAGCCTCCTCATTTTGGTCATTCGATTATTATGCATTTGAGCTAGTCACTTCGACTTCTTGAGCATGCTGGCTATTTAACCTGTCTGCAACACTGTTTAGTGCATCGAGTGTCTCCAATCAGAGATCTCACCCTTAGACCTAGGGGACTTCGAGTTCCTGTTCGGGAAAGGTAGTTTCATCAGTATTTTTGCAGGAGGATCGATTTTGGGAGTTGTGGAGGAGCATTGCATTTGGTGACTGCGCAATCTTGAGAGGGAGGATGCAATATCTTTTGATGGGAGCTCCAGATTGGGATTGTTTGGAGGATTTGAGCTTGGAGATTGAGCAAGGGACCAACCCTTGCATGTTGGAGGATTTTGGCAGAGTTTTGGGCGGAGTTTTGGAGTATTCTCTTCAGTGGCAGTGCAGAGCCTTGAGGGATAGCGTAGATCCTCAAGGGGGTGATTTTCGGGGGTCAGCTATTTTCAAAAGGCTTTCTAGGTTTTTCTAGGTTTATTGAGAAGAGGCTGATTCTAGAGTTTCAACATTTTCTGAGGAGGGGATCAGCCCCAAATCATTAGTTCATTTCAGCAGTAGCAGCTACACGGCAAGTTTCTAGCAGCTGGGACGCAGTTCAGAGAGCAGCCATTTCTTGGACATTCTGAGAGTATTTCTTCACTTGCCTTGAGCAAGTCTAGGTGCCATCACTCTGATCACCTATTGTACTTCATTATATTTCTTAGTATAATAAAATTTCTTAACATTCTCTCTCTATATTTCTGGAGCATTTGTTATACATTCTATCTATGCTATTGTATGTCTGCATTACTGTTATTTTTATATCTTTGGGAATTCTAGTTCTATACCACTTTGTGTGTTTTCCTCATACTCTTAGACAAATTCAGGAAAGGGCCAGGTAGCCTCCAGATCTCACCCTCTTCTTAGAGGTGAAATATCTGGTAAATGCCCTCCCAGTCCATCTCTGGTTGGAGTTTGCTTGTGTTTGAGGGATATCCCTAAAAAGGGATATTATAGTGGTATCAGAGCATAGATCTGGCTCAGCCTGTGGAGCTAGTAGTCTATGACACTGGGGAGAAGCCCTACATCTGCTACAAAGGTAGGAAGTATAGGGATCTTGAGCATAGGTTGGAGAACACTTACGGAGAGGGAGATTGTGTTTGGGTGGTGGACGTAGAACAGGAGGAGCCTATGGTAGACACAGAGTAGGAGGATCCAATGGTGGGTGATGATGATGCGAAGAAATTTGGGGAGATGCTCCTCAAATCAATACAAGATCTGTCGAGACATATTGAGGTGATGGGGTAGAGATTCACTGCTGTGGAGGCTAGACAACATGAAACCCCAAGGGGTTTCCAGATTGGCGAGGGATCAGGCACATCCCACCATTTGCTGGAGCATGATGCCACTCAGCATATGGCATCACATACACCCACACGTTCCACTATGCCCACTTTTTTGGGTGCAGACATAGGGGCAAGAGCACAGCAAGAGCAAAAGCCTGGCCACATGGGTGATTATTTCGCCGAGTATCAGGCATATGGGTAGGAGTTCAGGAATGCCCTTCCATTAAGAGATTTTGTTCAACTCCAGCAAGATAGCAGACCCCGCAACTTTCACAGAGGGAACAGGCACTCACATGGCGGGGGCTTACAGCACACAATGGGTAGATTCAATTTACCGACATTTGACGGGGTCATCCAAGCATTCAGAAAAAGCTTGGGTGGAGAATTTGGATACCTCTTTCCAGCTTAACCAAGTATTGGAGGGGGAAACCATCAAAATGGTTACCTCGCACTTGGAGGATGAGGGCACACAGGATTGTAGGGAGTTCAAGGATACACCTAGTGTGACACAGGACTCACCTTCATTAGAGACCTCCTTGACTGTGTCAGTTGATATCATAGTGGAGAAGGTAGAGCCTACCTCAGTAGACCCATCCATTGAGGTGATGACCAAAGTCGTGTCCGAGTCTTCAGGTGGTAGCAGCACATGACAGATGGGTGAGGTGTCAAGAGATGTATCCACCTTCAATTAGGCACTAGGAGATACAGAGGTATTGGATGATGGTCACAGAAAGTGGTATCATCGACTTCGAGCAGACATTCTAGTTTTGAAAGGGAAGGCCATGTCAGTACGGGAGGCCATTTTTTTGCTGCACAAGGAGCTGGAGGGCATGAGAGTGGCTTGTGCCAAGTCGGTGGCCAAGTTGGCCCGCATTGGGGAATGACTGGATTCCTTGATGGTACAACCAGAGGGCACGTTGGAGCGTCAGATCATTCCCCTTCAGGCATGCATGGATGGGACTCGCAGTGTTGTTGGGTCACCTCTTCCCATTGGAGAGAGAGAGACGAAGTCACCTAGTCAGACCTCATACGTTGACTTGGTCAGCAGGATGAGACGATCAGAGTTGAAAAGTGTGCAACATCCACTTGTCGAGGTTGGATGGTGAGAGATTTTGAGTTGGTACCTAGTGGAGTGGGTTATGATGATAGTGGTGGATCCGAGTGTAGTTCAGCAGGAGTTTCCAGGTATGGGGAATACAGGAACCATAGATTGGCATTGGGATTCGGGCGGGACTACCTATCGTTTCCCAAGCAGGAGGGTTGACTATGTCTCAGAGGGTACAGTTGGCCTACTAATTTAGCATGCACATTCGCCGAGGGAGTCCTAGTTAGCTTCAGTGACCAACCAGTTTATGGGCAGACTCCTTGGGTTGTCTTAGTATGACACTTGTATGCAGGGTCACAGGGTGATCAACATACTTCGGTAGGAGCTTGTCGGAGGAGGTGGCATTGGCAGGCCACCAGATGGTGCCTTGTATGGAGCCAAGGATTCTTCACCTTTGTGTGGGGCACAGAGGTCACAGTGGAGCCGAGCAGTGGTGGTATCACTACTGACACATAGGGAGATTCACTTCTCAGACCCATTGGGGAGGGTTTGGAGTGATGATTCATTCTTCGGTGGATATAGCGATGCGACAGGGGAGGTGATGATATCGATTAGGGGTGGTTCGACATGTAGAGACACAACTCTAGGCCATCACATCCAAGGATGTGTGGGAGCATCGAGCATTGAGCAGTGGGCTATTGGTGGACATGGAGTTGCGTGGTGGTGTACCGTAGTGTGTGGCACTGCATTGTGGAGTAGGAGTGTCCTACATCACATTGAGGACATGCGAGGAGTGACCTATGCCTTGACACAGACAAGGCACGAGATGGTACAGGGTGGTACAACAGTAGTAGGGGGTACCCAGCAGTGTACAAGGGTATGCCTCAGTGTGCAGTGGCATGTCGAGGGGTACATGGATGATTGGTGGTATGCGAGGGTGTATGGAGCTGCACAACAGGGTCTTAGAGTATTGCCTCCAGGGAGACTCACAGACAGGAACACCAAGCTCACCTTTGGGGGTATTTCACCCAGGATCGATGGGGAGATAGATGAGCGATACTTGGTGGTATCTATGGGGACTCACACACCTGAACTTCTTCGACATCATTCACGGGCACAGTCAATTTTTTTTTTGTCCTTTGGCACTCTGGAATGAGCAGCGAGGTACGCGAAGCTCACCCAAGATATTTGGATGACACCCAGCACACTAGGGGAGAGACTTCTCGGCAGTGGCACTGGGTCGGTACGCTAGTTGACGGCCACAGGTTAGGGGATGAGATGATCATCTGCAGGGGTGGCACATCGGTCATCATTGAGCCTACACCTAGGGAGCGAGTCATGAGGGAGACATGTGTCACACTTTTCTCAAAGCACGCCAAGACCATGCATGAGTAGAGGATACTGGGTTCAGTAGAGGTAGCATCCTAGCATGCGTCTAGACTCCAGAAAATGTATCGACACATTATCGAGAGGGTGGATGGCAGACACAGTGGAGATGTGGCAGAGGTAGGACAGGAAGGCATTCCTTCCGTATGCCAGAGTGAGGACTCTTCTTCAGATGAGTCCATAGGATCAGTTGAGGACACTTCTGAGGAGGGTGAGTAGTCATGGGACTCTACGGGAGATAATCTGGGTGAAGAGTCACTTGTGATGATTTAGCTAGAGCAGTAGGTGATGGAGCCTGAGTTGATAGAGGAGGACACTATTCACATCAGGCATGATATTCCTTTGGGGGAGAGCCAGATGGGTGCCCACATTAAGCCGATGAGGGATATGCGGCTAACATTGGGGTCAGCCATTGAGGTGGGGTAGTCAGATGCATTGACATCGAGTACGGTGATAGCAGTTGCAGATCCATATCCTCTGGAGGTGTTGGAGGTTGATGGGATTGTTCTGCAAGGGGCCAGTAGACAGCAGGAGCATGACATTCCTGATGAGGAGTGGGAGGAGCTGTTGGATATGGTGGAGCATCCATCTGTGGGTCGACACAGGGATGAGGCACAGATATATGTACACGCAGTCAGCAGAGCTGCAGTGTTTTTAGTGGGTAGCACTCTCCAGGAGTACATCGATGGAGCTTGCAGCATATCTTGCCCACTTTGGCCCATTATAGAGAGAGGGGCTTCCTTCTATAGGCAGCTTTCATTAGCAGATAGGGCAGAGTAGTGGGAGTTGATTACGAGCTGGCGGCAACACTCCAGGCGTGTTCCATATGCAGTTGTTGTTGCTACATCAGATTCTTCTTCCAGGATGGACTGGCAGGAGATCTTGAGTTGGTACCCTCTTGATGGTACGGTATTCTTCGTAGGGAGCACAGTAGAGCAAGGGCCCTTGGACATAGCAGATGTTACAGATTCCAGCTGGCAGGGGGGCACAGGTCGTCATTTCTTCAGCACTCCATCCCTATTTCAGCAGAGCAGGATCAGCGTGGGATTGAGTCAGGACTTGGATTGGAGAGAGGTGATGAGTTGGTACACAGTTGATGGGACAGCTTACCCAGTCACAGATACAGCGCAACAAGGGTCATGGTCTTCACCTCTTAGAGCATCATTCATAGCTAGAGGTAGTGCACAGTCCAAGCCGTGGGACTTGGGCGATTATTGGCCATGGTGGCGATGGGATCTGGGAGGATTTTTGGTTGGCTGGTACCGTGAGAGATCAGTTTGGGATCCTGGCATTGAGAGATCCCTTCATATCAGGGTGATGCAGAGGACATGGAAGATTCAATGGCGCATCTGGGACCCAGGCACATTTTTCAGTGTCGGTGGGGAGCATCAGCTAGAGAGGAGGCTTGTTCAGGCATTTCTTAAGGACAAGAAATTTTTGGCGGCGAGGACTGTAATATTCCCAATTAGCAGCAGCTAATTGGAAATATTAATTTTGATCAATTTTGCCTTATATAATTAAATTATAAATAAAAGTGAGTAGAGGGGGACATAACTCACTCTAAAAATAAAGTGCACTCCCTAGTAGACACAACGTTGTAACTTAAGTGAGCCAAGGGGGGCCAAGGGACCATGTAGACAGGGGACCCATGTAGACACATGGAGGGACTGCGCTGGTTGGGTTGAGCACGTGGCAAAGGGAGGCTACGTTGTGTTAGGACTCCACTATGTATCATTTTTGCTATATACTTTGACACCATTTTACTTTTATAACCATGATTAGAAAGGATTCCATTATCATTTTCATCTACTTTATCCCAAGGTATATAAAATCCTTCTCTTTATTATATGTTTAATCTGTTTTACATTTAATTCCATAATACTCTTATATTTTATCATTAATTGAAGTGCATCGTTGCTAACATAAGTCCAAATATCGCAGATAAGTTATATGCGTTGCTAGGAACAAGCGGCCGTTGCTGAAACAGCTGACTCAGTTGCTGAAACAGCCGTCAAGCACGCAAATTCCGTCATGCGTAATTTGCGATTCTGGAAGAACCTTTTGTGGAATAGTAGTAACAGCATGAAGACACGGTTACCTGGATTATCCTGAAGATAGCATTCTCGTTGTCTCTGTTGTAACAGTATCTTTCTTTGGAAGAACAGAATAGTCCTGTTTTGGGAAAGAGAACAGATTTGGGATAAACGTAGATTTGCTCTCATATAATTGTAAAAGATGTCTCCTCTTTAAAAAGAGGAGAAATCATCATTAGAAGGGAGTTCATTTTGAAAAGCTACAAGAGAACATTGTGTGAGAACTGGAGCTAGAATCCATCTGTAATGTACCATTTACTTTGACAGATGAATAAATTCTTCTTTTGAGAGCTCCAATTTAATTCTTTCCCCGGGGAATCTTGTGAGAGGGAAAGGGCCCGCCTTCCTCACAAGATTCACCCTTTGGTTCCTGTAATTTGTTTAATCCTTTACGTTGTTTGCACTTCACTTTAATTCTGTTGTTGGACACTAGTTACACAGTTCAGTAATACTATGTTTCTTTAGCGCTGCATGTATTGAATGCATCTACTCTTGGAAGTTGAGAAATCCATTTCTTTAATTGTATGAATGTATGATGCTGGGAAGCAGGTGCTGAAGATTCCTGTACAAGGGAATAGGGTCCTGCTCCCATTAATTGCCTTCCTTTTCTGCAGTGTGATTAGAAACAAGAGAACAAGTGCTGAAGGTTCCTGTTCATGGGAATAGGGTCTTGGTCTCTTGAAGCTACCTTTCCTACAGTGTGATTAAGTGTCAGGCAGCAGGTGCTGAAGTTCCTAACCAAGGAATAGGGTCCTGTTCCTGCTATGGTTGATTGATTTCTTTTCTTGCAGATTGGTCTTCCTTTGTTTGGATTTTAACTGCAACATAGAAATTATTTCTGCTATAACTTAAGTGACTTCAGCTTTGATTAAACAGAGTGTGAATAAGTAGATTTGTGAGATTGATAATTGTGTGGCTTTTTACTACAACATTGTTTCTGCTTTTTAAATTGAGCATATCCAGTGCGTGATTATCTTTGAAATAAAAAGACTTCCTCGGGTTGACAATTTATGTGGAGCTTGAATTGTGAAAGCAATTAAAGCAACCAACATTTTGGCGCCGTTGCCGGGGAAGGTAATTATAGATTTCAAAAGTATTAATCTTTTCTTTTTAAATGTGCAGATTGTATGAGAGGACGCGGAAACCAGAAGAAAACTAACCCCACAGGTGGCAAAGGCAAAGGAAGGGGAGGAAGAAAAACTTTCATTGACGAGATTGTATCAAAGGCTGAATCATCACAGAGATTAAGTTCTCGAAGATCAAAACTTCAGCACTCCCCTCAATCAGATTACAAAACAGAGGAAGTTGTGGGTCCTGAAAATATAGAAGAACCAGCAGTCAGTGCTGGAGAGTCAGAAGAGAGTGTTAGTAAATCAACAGAGCACATTGAGGAAATAGTAGAGAGCGTTGGACGACCAGTGGAAAACATTGAAGAACCAGTAGAAGATCTTGACGATCGAGCAAGTGCAGTAGGAGAGCCAACAATGGAAGGAAACAATGATGGTTTCTTTGGTGGAGGACGTGTAGATCCTGAAGGAGAAGGAAGGAATGAAAATTCCCTCTCTACCTTGGGATTTCCTATCAGTGATCTCCCTGCAGGGATAACTCCTATGAAATACATTCCATTGTCTGCTTTACCTAACTTTCATGGTTTATCCTCTGAAGATCCGGATGAATTTCTTTTTGAATTTGATATATTATGCAGAAGTTATGATTATGTTACTAATGCTCAAAAGTTGAAATTGTTTCCAGCCACCTTAAAAGGGAATGCTTTAAGATGGTTCATGAGCCTTGGAAGTCAGGTGATCACAACATGGGAGCAGATGAAACAGAAATTTCTGCTTAAATATCAAGACTACTGCCGGACAAGAGAAAAGAAGGATGAACTATTCAATATGGCACAAAAGACGGATGAGAGTCCGGAGGACTATATAGAAAGGCTGCAGTACAACATACAGAGATCTGATCATCCGAATATAAGTAAGGAAATTCGCAAAACAATATTACTTAAAGGTTTAAGGGATGATTTTTTAGATATGTTAAACATGCTTGCCAAGGGAGATATATCTAAGGAATCATATGATGAGATTTGTGAACTTGCTAAGAGGTGTTCTAGGGGAGCTGCAAGAAACAGAACAAGAGATTCCACCTATTCAATAGTGCAGAAATCAGCCAATGGAGGAGCAACAAGAGCTGAAATAGGTAATTTACTTGAAGAATTTAAAACTGAGATGTTAAGTTCTTTTGCTTCACAAATTGACACTTTGCAGGTTAAGAAGAAGCAGGCCGAAGCAGAAGCAACTCTGGCTGTCTTTTGCCCGAAGTGCAGAGACAAACTAAGGGAATGCCCAATGGATAAAATACCAATTTGTACCCTTTGTGAGAAAGATCATGAGACAAAACAATGTCCATCTCTACCAGGAATAAAGGCAGCATTGCAGCCAACAGAAGAAGAAGCTGAAGCAGTTTACCTGCTAACTCAAAGAAGACAATGGCAACCAAAAGGACAAGGTATGAACCCTAGTATGCCATTTAATCGTTGGAACAATTATTCTTCTTTTGGTCAAACAAATTACCCTCCCTTCAATCAAATGCAATACCCACCCTTCAATCAAATGAATTTCCCACCCATGCAGCAATCAAACCCACCCTTTGTTGATCCTTCAATGTGGACTCCTTGGCCCTCACAGCAGCCATCTTCTTTTAACCCTTGGAATTCAAATTGGAGAAGTCAACCACTCCCGTATCCAAATCAATTGCCTCAATTCCAACAACCACTCCCTCTGCCATCAAATGCTCCGCCAAATAACCAAATGAGACCCCAGCTACCCGTGCAACCAAATCCTAACCCCAATAATAAAGTTGTGCAAGTTATTGATATTCAGAATCAGTCTATATTTCCTACTATGCAATGTAACGATATTCATTTGAGATCTGGAAAAATAGTAGAGCCTATTATTGATGACATAACTTCTTCTGATTCTGATAAAGAGGAAACTGAGAAACATAAGAAAGCACAACCACCTCCTAACAAGAATGTGGAAAAAACAGAACCACCATTCCCCGAGCCTTTGGTTTTAACCAGAACAGCTGAAACACCTGCTTTTAATCTTCTAGGGGAATTGCAAAATTTGTATGTTAAAATTCCACTTTTACAAGCATTAAGAGATGTACCAATTTATGCCAGAACATTAAGGGATATTTGTGTTAAGAAACCTGGTAGGAAAACGAAGGACCCCCTTACAGTGCATGTGATGGGGGACTTGTCTGCATTAATGTCTGGAAAAGCCCCTCCTGTGAAATACGGTGATCCCGGCCATCCTACAGTAACAGTTCAGATTGGTAAAACAATGATTCCCCAAGTTCTGGTAGATTTAGGTGCTGCAATTAACATAATGACTCTTGAAACTTCACAATTGTTACAGCTGAATAACACAATCAGAGATACACCCACCATTTTAGAGTTGGCCGATCGTTCTACAATTAAACCTGAAGGAGTTGTTGAGGATCTACTTATTTCAGTTGAATCCTGGAAATACCCAGCTGATTTTGTTGTATTGCAGACTAAAACAAAGCTGGGGGGACACCCCTTAATTCTAGGAAGGCCATGGTTGGCCACAACTGATGCTTTTATCAGTTGCAGATCTGGTTCAATGACAATTTCTAATGGTTATGAAACAAAACAGCTCACTCTTTATCCTCATGCTACACCAATAATTAATAATGAAGATTCTATATGGATGGATTATGATGATAATGCTGTTCAGCCTATTCTAACTATTGGACAAGCTTTAACTCTTAAAGACAATACAGAGGATGAGATAATTAATAATTTTATTTGTGAACCTTCTTCTGTCATTGCTGAAACACACAATCAATTAACTGCAATTTTTGAAACTGATACACAAGAAAAGATCGAATTTGAAGACTCATCTCAGACTTTAACCACTATCTCATCTAAAAGCATAACAGTTGAAATTGAACCCGGCAAGACATTAAACATAAATCCTGATCTAACAGATGCTGAAACACAACAATTAATGAAGTTATTGCATGAATATAAGGAGGCATTTGCATGGGATTATACGGATATGAAAGGTATTTCTTCTGAATTATGTACTCATCGAATTTACATTAAAGAGGGATGCCGACCTGTTTGTCAACCCCAAAGACGAATGAATCCTAATTTACGAGAAATTGTTAAGGAAGAGCTTCAAAAATTGCTTAATGCAGGATTTATATACCCTATATCTGACAGTGAATGGGTTTCCCCATTAGTAATTTTCCCTAAGAAAAACGGGAAATGGAGAGTATGTGTTGACTACAGAGCCCTAAACAAAGCTACTCAAAAAGATCACTTTCCTTTACCCTTCATTGATCAGGTGTTGGATAGTCTGGCAGGGAAGAAATTCTTTTCTTTTCTAGATGGATTTAGTGGGTATAATCAGATAAGAATTGCACCCCAAGACCAAGACAAGACCACTTTCACCAGCCCCTGGGGAACTTTTGCCTATAGAGTTCTTCCATTCGGGCTATATAATGCACCAGCAACTTTTCAAAGAGCCGTTATAGGAATTTTTTCTGATATGCTGAATGATTCTATGGAAATATTTATGGATGATTTTACTCCTTATGGTGTGTCTTTTGAAGATGCATTACAAAACCTTGAGAAAGTACTTAAAAGATGTATACAAGCTCACCTTTCCCTAAGTACTGAAAAATTCCATATGATGATGAGTGAAGGAATAGTGCTTGGACATTTTATTTCATCTCAAGGTATTCAGGTAGATCCATCTAAAATATTGGTCATTCAGAATCTTTCTGTTCCTAAAACTCAAACTGATGTGAGAAGTTTTCTAGGACATGCTGGATACTACAGAAGATTTATTAAAAATTTCTCTAAGATAGCTTCTCCATTATTTATGTTGCTTATGAAAAATGCTGAATTTAAGTGGACTAATTCTTGTCAGAAAGCTTTTGAAGAACTCAAGTATCAGTTGTCTACTTCTCCTATTTTGAGGGGGCCTGATTGGAATCTCCCTTTTCACATATCTTCTGATGCTTCAGACACTGCAATTGGAGCTGTCTTGGGACAAGAGGAAAATCATCTTCCTTATGCTATCTAATTTATTAGTAAGAATATGACCCCTGCTGAGCTTAATTATACAGTTGCCGAGAAAGAGTTTCTTGCAGTAATCTATGCCATTAATAAATTCCGACACTATATCACTGGTTATTCTACTTTTGTGCACACTGATCATTCAGCTATTAAGTATTTAATGAACAAATCTGTCACAAATGCTAGAGTTACCAGATGGCTATTATTACTGCAGGAATTTGATATCACAATTGTAGATCGGCCTGGTAAAGAAAATGTGGTGGCCGATTTCCTTTCACGGTTAAAAACTGATAATGATATTCCAGTAGATGATTCTTTTCCTGATGAGTATTTGTTTGCAGTTTCTGCTCACTCTCCATGGTATGCAGATATTGCTAATTATTTGGTTGCAGGAAAATTACCATCACACATGTCATACAGAGAAAAGAGAAGAATTGTTCAACAAAGTGCTAGGTACAGCTGGATAAGCGGGTGTCTTTTCTACACTGGGCTTGATCAGGAGATCCGAAGATGCATTAGAGAAGATGAAGTGTATGACATATTGAAAGCTTGTCATGATGGCCCCTGTGGAGGGCATTTTGCTGATAAGAGAACAGCACACAAAATTCTTAGGATGGGTTACTATTGGCCCTCATTATTCAAGGATGCAAAGAAGTATGTAAGGGCTTGTGACAGCTGCCAAAGAATGGGTCAACCCAATCATAGAGACCAAATGCCATTAAACCCCCAGGTAGTTTCTGAACCATTTGAAAGATGGGCCTTGGATTTTATAGGACCCATTAACCCTCCATCCAATCAAAGAACTTATATATTAGTCTGTACAGACTATATGACTAAATGGGTGGAGGCCAAAGCACTTATTAGAGCCAATGAAGAGGATGTCCTAGCTTTCTTATTTGAAGAAATCTTTACTAGATTTGGGATTCCTAGAGAGCTAGTTACTGATGGAGGACCTCCATTCAATTCTCATGGTTTTAAATCTACCCTTCACAAATATCATATTCAACATAGAATGACTACACCATACCACCCCCAGGCCAATGGGCAGGTGGAAAGCACAAATAAAGTTTTAGAATCCATTCTAACTAAAACAGTGAAGGACAACCGGAAGGATTGGTCCCAAAGGCTCCCTGAGGCATTATGGGCTTACAGAACTACTTGGAGAAACACTACAGGTTTTTCTCCCTATGAATTGGTTTATGGTAAAAATGTTGTTTTTCCCGTGGAATTTGAGATTAAAACTCTAAGAACTGCTTTAGCTGTTAATCTTGATTTGACTGATGTGCAGACAGCTAGGTTGCAGCAGCTTCTGGAGTTGGATGAAAAGAGATTAGATGCCATCCATCAAACAACCATGATACAACAACAAAGGATGAAGTGGCATGACAAAATGATCAAACACAAGCAGTTCCAAAAAGGTAATTGGGCCTTGTTGTATGACTCTCGGTTTGAAAATTTTCAGGGTAAGCTACGTACACGTTGGCTTGGACCATATGAGGTAGATGCTGTTTTTCCAAATGGAACGGTAAGACTTTTAACAATTGATGATTCTAAAACACCTCTACTAGTCAATGGTCATAGGCTCCGTCTATATCAGCGCCCTGTTTCTAAAGAGGATTTCAAGACTGCTTGCATGACTATATTCATTATCTTTTTCTAGGGGAGTCTTCTGCTCCTCACAGCATTTAATTTTCTGCACTGTATTTTTTTTAGTATTAGATTAGATTTAGCACTAATAATCCCCGTCAAGGATTGGCATATTACAATTGAATTTTGCAGATTCTGGAAAAGCTCATTAAGGAGGACAGATTCATCATGAGAAGATCTGAAGCTTCAATCACAGAAGCTTGTTCCCATCATTTTACCCCATTTCCTAGCAATATCCCTTCATACCCATTCCTACATTATTCCCATTTCTCCATTTTTCCCACCCCTACCATCCCTGAAATATCTTCCTTCAGTCAGTATTTCCCATCCCTTACTGCTGAAATTATTCCCCATCAAATATTTTCCCTACTGTTTACAAACCCAAGTCATTTATCCCATTTCTCTGATTTTTCCCGTTGCTGAAACACCTGTTTCAGCAACGTATCGTTCATTTTTCCGTTGCTGAAACACCAGTTTCAGCAACCTGTTATCATTAAAACATCATTTCTTTTCACTGTCATATAAGCTTTTTGGTTCTCCACGATTATACTTCAGATCCTTTGGGTGAAAAATTATTCAGCACAGAGCAAGATCCAGTTACACTCCTGTTCTAAATTTCAAAAAAATCTACAGATTCTTCCATGTACATTAAGCCATTTTGAAGCAATCGACACTTCGAATTATTAGACCAAAGGTAAAAAATGTAAGGTATGAGGTTTTAATGTAATTCAGTTAAATTATATTAAAGAGAGGATTTCATTCATAATGATTACAGATATTCACACGCCCAATCATCATTACACCATACGTAGGGGGGGGAATTTCAAAAATTGAACAATCATTTCGCATTAACCAAGCCTCTGTCCCTTGTCATATCCACTTCCGCCGTCATTTGGACCTTGCAGCCTCTGTTGCAACAACTAGCGCGATCAGGGTCTGTGTTTACTGTGTTCTGTGCCTCTGCGTATAACTCAAAGCTACATCCATGGGAGGGTCGGCCATTAGACATGAGCCCGGCTCCATAAATCTTCTTCAATTGTTTCCCGAAGCCTATCAGATTTTCCAACAAGCGGGATGGACAGTATATTTTGAAAGATTGGGTGAATTTGACCAGGAACAAGTCTTAGAGTTTGCACAAAACCTTCAAGGCGATTTTTCAGTGGTTCAAGGGGTTCGCATTTCAGTAACAGAGGAGGACATAGTTCAGGTATCAGGGTTGCCAGCTATTGGGACTCGCTGGTTCAGCAGAAAGCAGGTTATTCTGAACGCACAACAAGATTTTCTTCGTCCAGATGAGCCAGTTGAACTCAAAGGCCGCGGGGTTAGTCCGCACTCACTTCCTCAACCATGGCCATCGGTGGCAGAGTTCATCAAACACTACTTAACGTGTGAAGGGCGTTACCAGGTAGTGTACAATCACGATTTTGTCTTGATGAATCATTTGAGAAATGGACGACTGATTAATATCCCCTATTATCTGCTTGGTTGTATTAGAAACATGTCTTATTATTGCAGACGGTCTAAATTCCCAATGTTATCCCTCACCCACCACCGTTTATGCCAGTTGTTGATACAGAGGGGTTTTGCTCAGCAAAATCCCCCTCTGCATGTCCCACTCCCTGTTCCCCAGCTGCCTGAAATTCCTCAGCAGGCTCAAACGTCCCAACAACCCGAAAGTTCTCATGATACTCCTGAAATTCCTTATGAAGGACAACAGGACGATATTCCATATTCCCCAGTTGACCCAACCCCGAGCTCGCCCCACTTAGCAGAGTCAACTGTCCCCACTATTTCTGTCCCTAGTGACGACTCTCTAACACCCCCTTCCCCACCCACTCATAAAAAGAAAAGAACCCCAACAGTCTCAGTCTCCAAACGACGGACAAGGGCTAAATTTCAAATTCTCACTTCTTCTGAAAGCCCTTCCCCCAGAGAAAAACCCTCCCCCTCAAAGAAAAGGAAAGGCAGTGACTTTGTTGCTTTCCTACCAAAAATAAAAATGAAGATGACTGTTGAGACAGGACTGACCTCCATTTCCCCTGACCCTGCCACTATTCTGTTAAAACTCCAATCTTCATCCCCATTTCAAACCTCCCAACTTGTCTCGTCTGATGGCACTGCCACACAAGAACCAGTGCCCCGGGATAATACGACATTGTTTATGGCTCAAGAAGTGACTATCACACAAGAACCAGTCACTTACCCAGAGGCTGAAACACAAGAACCAGCCACTGTGGTACAAAAATATACCAAGCATGATGATAGTGGGAGATCAGCAGTAGCTGTCCCACAAGAACCAGCTACGACTGTGCATCAGCAGACTACCCAAACAGAGTCAACCAGCGCACAGGGTTTACATACTATGACATCTTTACTGCAGGAGAATGAATTCTTGAAGTCTGAATTGGAGGCCTACAAGAATGAATTAACCTTGGCACGAGAGGCTTTTGATAAAGAACTGAACCTCTATATGTTAGCACACACAGCCTCAACGCAAAATAAGGAGCCATGCAAGGAATACATGTGCCATGAGTGTGGCAACATTTACCAGGATGCAGGCTACAAACTAGTTAAAATTCAATTATCTGAGGCATTTACATCAGCTGGAAGAAAAGAGGGATGCCCTACTGCTCCACAAGAACCAGTAGGGCTCTCTATAAAGGAAGAAAAAGAAATCAAACCTCAGATATCTCGCCCTTTGCTAGTTAATGTAGCCATTCAGACAGAAGCACCACCACAGATATCTCGTCCCTTGCTAGTTAATGCAGCCATTCAGACAGAAGCACCACTACAGATATTTCATCCTTTGCCAGTTAATGCAGCCACTCAGACAGAAGCACCACTACAGATATCTCAGCCTAAGTTAGTCAGTGTAGCCATTCAAACAACGTCCCAACCCAGTACTTCTGATGCCAGGACACAGACCTTGCCATGGAATCAATTGGAACAGATGAACAAATGGAAGAAGCAATATGCTGAAGAACAAGATACAATATTACGCCAGCATAAGCTAGCATGGCAGAACCATGTATATGCCAACTGGGATAGTTGGGAACAAATGATGCAACAGCTCAAGGACTCCAAAAAGGAAGTCAAGGAATCTAAGGAAAAGATGGCCTTGATGTTTTCATTAGTCCAGAAGTTGATGGCCACGCGCAAACCCTCTGTAAACTACTCTCTCTTTCTTTTTGAACGATTAGTTTATTTTCAATTAAAAGCAATAAAAGATGGCAGACCGTATGAGTTAATTACTTCAGAGAAATTTGTTGAGACTTTTAATGAGGCCCCCGAGAGTGATCAGCATTTGATATGCGAACTCTACCTTCATAATGAGGCCATTCCCGACAATAGAAGAGTTAATCTTATTCCAATTGCAGGAGATATACAAATAAGGGCATTTGTTTCATTTTTGTCTAACCAGCTCACTTGGCAAACTGCGTTCACTGCAAGCAGTCATAATGAGGAGAATAAACTCTTGTGGATCAGACCAGAACCTTTAAGACCAGCCATGTTCATAGCACAATATTATAAATTCTTACAGAAGCCAGGAATGCATAGGTATATACAACAATTACAGGCTTCAACACTTTCTAAGTGTCAACAGCAAATTAGAGTAAAGGGTACTGCTGCATTGAAGGCCAATATTATGTTTTGGTAGCAGTCATGTAAAGAAAGACAAGATTATCACCCTTTTAACCCTCATAATCTTCAAGCTGCATTATCCAGGGTTCCTAATTACATTGGTTGCATTCAACATTGTGGAGTAAACTGGATTGGGTATCATTTTCATTTTCCAATTTTATGGCTGCCTTCAGAGAAATATCAATGTCATTACCAGTTGACTGACAGAGATGAAGCCTTGGCATGGCAACACTTGCAGAACAACAGAGGATTCAGAGCTCCTACAGATGCCACCTTCTCCAGCTATTGCTTGAGTAATTTGCATGCTCAGTCCCAGTACTCAGACTCTGATTCAGACTAGGGGTTGCCTGAGGACATGCAACATTTTTAGCTGGGGGGGATGTTAGGACTCCACTATGTATCATTTTTTCTATATACTTTGACACCATTTTACTTTTATAACCATGATTAGAAAGGATTCTATTATCATTTTCATCTACTTTATCCCAAGGTATATAAAATCCTTCTCTTTATTATATGTTTAATCTGTTTTACATTTAATTCCATAATACTCTTATATTTTATCATTAATTGAAGTGCATCGTTGCTAACATAAGTCCAAAGACCGCAGATAAGTTATATGCGTTGCTAGGAACAAGCGGCCGTTGCTGAAACAGCTGACTCAGTTGCTGAAACAGCCGTCAAGCACGCAAATTCCGTCATGCGTAATTTGTGATTCTGGAAGAACCTTTTGTGGAATAGTAATAACAGCATGAAGACACGGTTACCTAGATTATCCTGAAGATAGCATTCTTGTTGTCTCTGTTGTAACAGTATCTTTTTTTGGAAGAACAGAATAGTCCTGTTTTGGGAAAGAGAACAGATTTGAGATAACGTAGATTTGCTCTCATGTAAATTGTAAAAGATGTCTCCTCTTTAAAAAGAGGAGACATCATCATTAGAGGGGAGTTCATTGTTGTAAAGCTACAGGAGAACATTGTGTGAGAACTGGAGCTAGTCTCCATCTGTAATGTATCAATTACTTTGACAGATGAATAAATTCTTCTTTTGAGCGCTCTAATTTAATTCTTTCCCCCCGGGGAATCTTGTGAGAGGGAAAGGGCCTGCCTTCCTCACAAGATTCACCCTTTGATTCCTGTAATTTGTTTAATTCTTTACGTTGTTTGCACTTTACTTTAATACTGCTGTTGAACACTAATTGCACAGTTTAGTAGTACTCTGTTTCTCTAGCGCTGCATGTATTGAACACATTCACTCTTGGAAGTTGAGAAATCCATTTCTATTAATTGTATGAGTGTATGATGCTGGGAAGCAGGTGCTGAAGATTCCAGTATAAAGGAATAGGGTCCTGCTCCCATTCATTTCTTTCCTTTTTCTGCAGTGTGATTAGAAACAAGAGAACAAATGCTGAAGATTCCTGTTCATGGGAATAGGGTCTTGGTCTCTTGAAGCTACCTTTCCTACAGTATGATTAAGTGTCAGGCAGCAGGTGCTGAAGTTCCTAACTAAGGAATAGGGTCATGTTCCTGCTGTGGTTGATTGATTTCTTTCCTTGCAGATTGGTCTTCCTTTGTTTGGATTGTAACTGCAACATAGAAATTATTTCTGCTATAACTTAAGTAGCTTCAGCTTTGATTAAATAGAGTGTGAATCAGTAGATTTGTGAGATTGATAATTATGTGGCTTTTTACTGCAACATTGTTTCTGCTTTTAAAATTGAGCATATCCAGTGCGTGATTATCTTTGAAATAAAAAGACTTCCTCGGGTTGACAATTTATGTGGAGCTTGAATTGTGAAAGCAATTAAAGCGACCAACACGTTGGAGGAGGTGGGCCTTAGGGTTTGAGAGAGGCCAACGCTATAAGAGAGAGAGGAGAGCCTCCTCATTTTGGTCATTCAATTATTATGCATTTGAGCTAGTCACTTCGACTTCTTGAGCACGCTGGCTGTTTAGCCTGTCTGCAGCACTATTTAGTGCATCGAGTGTCTCCGATCGGAGATCTCGCCCTTAGCCCTAGGGGACTTTGAGTGCCTACTTGGGAAAGTTATTTTCATCAGTATTTTGCAGGAGGATCGATTTTTGGAGTTGTGGAGGAGTAGTGCATTTGGTGACTGCACAGTCTTGAGAGGGAGGATGCAATCTCTTTTGATGGGAGCTCCGGATTGGGATTGTTTGCAGGATTTGAGCTTGGAGATTGAGCAAGGGACCAGCCCTTGTATGTTGGAGGATTTTGGTAGAGTTTCGAGCGGATTTTTGGAGTATTCTCTTCAGTGGCAGCGTAGAGCCTTGAGGGGTAGCGTAGATCCTCAAGGGGGTGATTTTCGGGGGTCAGCTATTTTCAAAAATATTTCTGAGTTTTTCTAGGTTTATTGAGCAGAGGCTGATTCCAGAGTTTCAGCATTTTATGAGGAGGGGATCAGCCCCAAATCATCAGTTCATTTTAGCAGTAGCAGCTACACGACAATTTTCTAGCAGCTAGGACGCAGTTCAGAGTGCAGCCATTTCTTGGAC
The DNA here is from genome assembly GCA_034641835.2 of Pinus albicaulis. NCBI lineage: Eukaryota > Viridiplantae > Streptophyta > Pinopsida > Pinales > Pinaceae > Pinus > Pinus albicaulis. The sequence continues at coordinate 511,615,887 of CM076575.1, read as the reverse complement.
ATTCTGAGAGTATTTCTTCACTTGCCTTGATCAAGTCTAGGTGCCATCACTCTGATCACCTATTGTACCTCATTATATTTCTCAGTATAATAAAATGTCTTAGAATTCTCTCTCTATATTTCTGGAGCATTTGTTATACATTCTATCTATGCTATTGTATGTCTGCATTACTCTTATTTTTATATCTTTGGGAATTCTAGTTCTATACCACTTGGTGTGTTTTCCTCATACTCTTAGACAGAGTCTGGAAAGGGCCAGGTAGCCTCCAGATCTCACCCTCTTCTCAGAGGTGAAATATCTGGTAAATTCCCTCCCAGTCCATCTCTGGTTGGAGTTTGCTTGTGTTTGAGGGATATCCCTGAAAAGGGATATTACAAAGGTGGCTTCGAGAAGGATATACACGAGGAGTAATCCAGATCCAAACCCACCTACTATAGTGGATAATAAAAACACAATTTCCAGAGGTATTCCAAAGTGCACTCTTCAAAATCGAAAGTATTCCATCACATTCAAGAAAGCTTTGTCCTCCCGAAATTTTAAAGAGTCTAGAAGATAAAAGGTTTGATAATAAAATTTACGAAGTCTTGTTTAGGTCTGAAAGAAATGAAAATGAATTGGCTGAGATTGTTTTAGACCTACAAGAGAAGAGGTATTGATACCTCAGTCTTAGTCACCCAAAAAGATAAAGAATAATTTGGGGGGAAATCACATCAGATTTATTTTTACAGATGGAATATTTAGATAAGTTGAAAGAATTAGACCCATTTGAAATCTCACTAAGAAGAAAATCTGGTTTTCCTTTACATGGCTAGAGTTCATTTGTAACTGGACTACAAATACCAACTACACCACCTCCTAACGATCCTTCTTCTCTATATTTGATACTACAAAATACCACAGTCCCCCATCATGCGCATGTGAAATGTTCTCACCTCCACTTGTTGTTGCACTTGCTAGATATGCCCTCTTGCTCTCCCGCTTTGTCTAACTTAATTCCCTTTCCAAAATGCAAATATTCGCTAGAATCAAAACTTCGGGGAAGTGATGAAGAGATTACGACCTGAAGAACATGTGAACCATTTTAATGACTTCATCAGTACGATGGAGGAGGTAGATCACGAGATGTAAAAATAGGGCTATTTGCTCATAATTTTATTGGTGAGGTCGTAGAGTGGTTCAAAGCCCTCTGCTTTGGGAAGTTTGCATAATTGAGACATGAGTTTGATGGATAGTTTCTGAAAAGAAAGTGGGGAAATAAAACAAAAACTGTAGGCCCTCACCGAGTACAATAGTTTGAAAAGAGTTGTAGATGCAATACTCGTCGAAAAATTTTTCCAAGAGATTTAATAAAAGTATATGACTCCCATCCCTATCCCATCTACACATCCACCAAGGCGGCATAAATGCTGATATGTTGGAGGCTTTTGACTCATGAATTTTCTATCCTACTGAGAGAAGGAGAATCCCCTTCACTAGCAGAAATGAAAAATGATGTTGTGAAGGTGGGAGTAATTATGATAGCATCTAAAATGTCCTGATGGGAAAAACAATATTGAAAGAAGAAGATAATCCTTCCACCTTAGATGACAAATTTGACTCCATGATGAAAACAATGGAAAAACTAATGGATAGGCTTGCCCTTGGAAATGCTATCGCACCTCCTACACAACACTTCGAGCCACGCTAGAAAATCCTCAATTTCAAAGGCCTTGGAATCAGCAAAGACTGAGGGAAAACAAAAATCAGCCTGACCCTCTAGATGAGCGCTCTCCTTTTCACAGGAAACTTAGATTGATATGAAGAAGATCGGTCCGAGATTCAGAAGACACCATTCACTGACTCAGATGAAAACATGTATCGAGATGCCTTTTTACTAAGGAAGAGAATGATGAATCTGGTCATGATGTAAATGAGGGTGAGGAACCGTCTGATTACCTTAAGGGTTATCAATGTGAGATATTTGAGATGCAGAAGTAATACAACCTCATAAACAAAAATTTCCCTATTACCGTGCAAATAAAACACAACCCAGAAAGATGCCCCTAAATTAGCCGAGGTTAGAAAAGATCCACCTCCCTTCCCTTCCTCCTATCAAAGAAATTGAAAATATTCGTTTTCATCGCAGCTTTGGAGAATAGGACTTTCCAAAATCAAGATTCCAATCCCTTTTTAGAGAAATCTTAAGGTGAATGAGTACATAAAGTAAAATTGTAAAAAATTGAATTCTCAACCAGGAGTCAGACTACATCCTTAATGTACAAGAAGACCATCCAACCATTTACTTGGGACCAAGATTAGAAGATGAGAAAAATCAAGAAGTACTTCCTTTCTATGTCAGCCTTAGTATCCATGACATGACATTACGCAATGCCATGTTGGATTCAGGGTCCTCTCATAACCTCATGCCTAAGGTTATTATGGAGAGGATGGGATTGGAAATCACTAGCCACTACTGAAGGATTTGTTTTCTTTTGATTCAAAAAGAGTTCAATGCATTGGATTGATAAAAGATGTTGTTTTTGGCCTTACATAAGTCCCTGCCAAGACAGTTGTAATGGAAATTGTGGTAGCAGACATTCCACCCAGGTTTGGTATGCTTCTATCCAAGCCTTGGACAACAAAAATTAAATGCACCATGTAGATGAACTTAACATATGCCATCATTCCTAATTTTGGTGAGCAAAGAAGACTGTACAGAGAAACAAGGATGGCTTATATGGTAAGTAGTAAAGGATAAACCTCATAATTTCCCAATATATGTATGTTTAAAGGCTGAATTAGGATCAGCCATTCTTTTTCAATGAGCTAACTAATGAAGCGGAGAAGATGAAAGAAAAGTAGAAAATTCGGGGAGGTTGCAAAATGAAAATCGACCGATAAATCAAAGAAATCAATGAAGGAAAGGTAGAGGGTTGGTGGCTTTTGCACTTTTATGGATTAGCTGGAAGAGAGGGGGCTAGAGCAAGCATTTGGATAACAAATCCTGATGATGAAAGTAAGTTCTATTCTTTCAAACTAAACTTGGATTGAACAACATATATGGTGTAGTATGAATCTCTATTATTTGGGTTTAGAAATTTTGAAAAGATTGGGTGCCCAAAAATTTCGGTTGTGGAGATTCCGAATTGGTTATTAAATAGGTTGAAGGTGTATATCAAACCAAAAGATGTGAGAATGAGAGCATCCAGAGTAAATCTAATCATGGGAGATGTTAGAAAAAATTTCAAGAATATTAATTTATTGTGAAAACTAGGGATCAAAACTCACATAGTTGATTCCCTTGTTGTCCCTCGCAAGTCTTTTTTTTATCCCCGCACATTCCACACGAAAAGAAAGTATGAGGTTGAATTTCATCATAGGGCTCGCATATCCCACAGAAAACATCATCCATTGGTGAGTGTTTGAATATGACCAAGAAGTCAAAAACTTCATAGAATTGAAAGATGAGTTTGAAAGCACACAAGTAGATCAGCAAAACATGCTTGCTAAAACTAAGGGTTATTCAGTTTTACAGTCGAAGAATAATTGTATACCCAAAGGTCTTATTCCACTTGAAAAGTGTTTAGACCAAAATGATGCATTCAAATATCCTAGGATGCAGCAAGTACAATGATGAAGAGGTAGAGAGTTGTAATATGGGTACAATAGCAATTCCTAAAATGATTAAGCTTTCTAAGTTTCTTTCTCTAGAGATGAAACAGAAATATATTGAGATGATGAAAAAGTTCATTGATGTTTTTGCATGGAGTTATGCTGATTTGAAGAAGTATGATCCTACTATTATTCAACATACCATTCCTATTAAAGAAAATGAGAAACATTTCAAATAGAGAGTTGAGAAGGATTAATCCCACTCGTTCATGCCTACAGGTGATTGAGAAGGAAATTAAGAAGCTCTTTGATGCAAAAATTATTGTTCCTAATAGATACTCAAAATGGCTTGCTAATTTGGTGCTTGTCAAAAAAAAGAGTGGAGAGATCAGAAAAAGTTCATTGATGTTTTTGCATGGAGTTATGCTAATTTGAAGAAGTATGATCCTACTATTATTCAACATACCATTCCTATTAAAGAAAATGAGAAACCTTTCAAACAGAATTTGAGAAGGATTAATCCAATCGCTTCATGCTTACTATGATTAAGAAGGAAATTAAGAAGCTCTTTGATGACAAAAAAATTATTGTTCCTATCGGATTCTCAAAAATGGCTTGCTAATTTGAGGTACCCGGTCGGAAAAAAGAGTGAGAGATCGGAATCTGCATTGACCTTAGAAACTTGAACAAAGCTTCACTGAAGGAAAATTACCCTCTCCATCGAATTCTACAGAATATTGTTATTTCCCAAAGGATGTCTATGCTGGATGGTTTTTCAAGATAAAATTAGATATTAGTGCACCCGTAAGACTCAGGAGACCGGCTTTTACTACACCATGGGGGGACATTCATGTATGCCAAGATGCCCTTTGGTTTGATGAATGCAGGAGTGGCCTTTCAAAGAGAAATGGACATTGCCTTTGCTGAGGAGAAGGATAAGTTAGTGGTTGTCTATCTAGATGACATAATAGTATTCTCAAGAAGTGAGGAAGACCATTTGAAGCATCTGGAGAAAGTTCTATTGAAGTGTGGGAGATTTGGTATTTCTCTTTATCCCACTAAGAGTATTTTTTCTTTAACATCTAGAAAGTTGCTTGGGCACATTATATCAAAAGATGGGATAAATATTGATCCAAATAGAGTCAATGCTATTCAGAAAGTTGGCTTACCAAGGAACAAAAAGGAAATTTAGTTACATTTTCCTTGGGAGAGTGAACTTTGTTAGAAGGTTCATTCCCAACTTTGTTGAGGTTGTCAAAGACATAACCAAGATGCTCAAGAAAGGAGATGATATTAAATGGACAGTTTAAGCAAAGAAGTCATTTGAAGAAATTAAGAAGGCACTCACTCATGCCCCAGTGTTTATTAGCCCATATTTTTCAAAAGAATTTATGGTTTTTACATTTGCATCAGTAAAAACACAATTGTCGTGAGTTTTACTACGGACAGTGATAGCAAAGTACAGTAGCATCCCATTTTCATTCTTTAGTAGGACCCTTGCTAACTTAGAGTTGAAAACAATAGTCTTGAAAAACAGGGCATATGCTTTGATCTAAAATCCATCGAAAGATTTCGAGAATTTATATTACGCATTCTCATGTCATAGCATTTGCTTACCCCTCCAGCACTGTGGTGAAGGACATCTTGACCCAAGATTGATCCCGATGGCAAGAGAGGAAGTGGATAGCTAACTTCATCGGAATATGATATAGAAATCAGACCTACAAAATTGGTGAAAGGACAGGGGCTAGAAAAGTTGATGGCACAAATCAATTTTGACTGCATTAAACTATGAATTTATTGACAGAAAAATTTCAGAAATTATCAGATGAAGATGAAGAACCGATTCCTATTGAAGAGAAGTACATTCTATTTGACTGTGTAAAGTAGACATTGGTCTTACATCATCATATGAGACTCTACCTGAATTGACTAAATTTAAAGCAAGGTTTTTGAAACTGAAATCTTTGAGGTATTTCATTATAGATAAAAATTTGTATTGGAAAAATACCATTCTTTTGAATTGTTTTGCCGTTTGAAGAGGAAGCTGAAAAAGTTATTGAAGAGTTTCATAAAGGAGATTGTGGAGGACATCACTACTGGAAGGCCATAACAAACAAAATTCTCAGAGCAAGATACTGCTGACCCACCATGTTCAAGAATGTCTACAAGAAGATAGCTAGCTGCCTGCCATAAATGTCATATTTTTTATGGTAAGAAAAATATTGTTCCTTTACCCCTGATGCCAATTTATGTTGAGGCGACATTTCAACAGTGGGGGCTAGATTTTATTGGTTAAATACATCCATCATCTTCGGAAAGCGACATCATTTGATCCCGATAAGAATCGTATTATTTCACCAAATGGATTGAAGCAATCCCAACAAGGCAAGCAAATGATTCAGTCATCATTAAATTCTTAGAGAATAACATATTGTTCAAGTTTGGTTGTCCTATGAAGATCATCACTGAAAATGCACAGGATTTCAAATCCAAGAGGTTGATTAGCTTTTGTCATCAGTGTCACATTACACTTGGACACTCGACTACTTATTACCCTCAGGGTAAAGGTCTTGTTGAGATCTTCTAACAAAAGTATCATGAGAATTATTAAGAAGGTGCTGCAGGAAAACAAAAGATCATGGCATTTGAAGCTGAAGTATGCTCTGTGGGCTAATAGTATGTACAAAATGATCAATTGGTTCTTCACCTTATGAGTTGGTGTATGGAGCTAAAGCCATTTTTGTTACATCCTTGGGAGTGCCTGTTATGAAATTACTGCAAGGACTAGAGGAGGAGCCTAATGATATTCTGAGGAGAATAAACCAATTGGTAGCTCTACAAGAAAAAAGGGAGGAAGTATATAATAGCCATCAACAGTCTCAAAACAAAATAAAGAAGACATTTGACAGGAAGTTCAAAGAGGAAAATTTTCAGATTCAAGATGTAGTATTGAAGTGGGAGGCTAGAATTGAAGAAAAGGGGGAACATGGTAAGTTTGAGAATATCTGGAAAGTTCCATTCATAGTAGCTACATTCCATATCAACAACACTTATCTACTGTAGGAGATGGATGGACAACCTTATGTTGAGGGCTTGTCAATGGCAAGTACCTAAAGCACTATTCCTCTTAAGTTATACTGATTTTTCATTCCATTGTATATATTCCATTTTATTATGCTTTTCTGCTAATAAATACAAGTTAAACATCAAACTTTAGCCCGAGGTTAAGGCCATTAGAGTTTGAAGAAGACTTGGAAATTCAGAGTTTTTGTTTCCAAAATGATGGATGGCAATGGAACTACTGTGTTCTGGTGTGACCAAAATGTCAAATACCATCTCAAGTGCGAGCCACTATTATCACTTATAAAAATCATGTAATATTACTTGACATAGTCCACTGAGCTTCATTTATCAAACAAAGGACAATGTCTCCCTAAGCCTTTCAAGTTGGTATTGGAAAATTTTTTTTTTTACATGTTTAACCCATCCTAATGTTCAAGGCCACCTCCATTTAGGTCATGTCTGTCCCATCAATCATCATATAGTGTCAATTTTCATTCCCCAAGAATTTAAATTTAAAGACACTTAAGTATGTTCTACAACTTTTTTCATAGCGTGCTATCACACAGAAAACAAACATTTTTTCACTACGAAATTGCCTAATAGTTCTGGTAGGCAGAAATTGGCTCAGTTAAACACTACAAAATTTGGTGGAAATTCCAACACTAATTCGTCGCTATTATTCCGAAACATGGGATCGTCGCAAGAGCGACACTTTGCAGGGCGGGGAAAAACGTGGTTTTCTCATGCTATCGCAGCTTCGAGCACAATTAAAAAGTGTCGCCACTATCGACACTTCTATCCCACTCGCTTTCCGAAACGGTGTCGCTTTTCTTCCGACATCTTTCCGAACCGTCGCGCTTCGACGTCGTTTTTAACGTCAGCTCTTCGACGTTGCACGCTGATCGTAATTCCGAACGCAATGTGGTCCAGAACGTTTTGAAAGCGTCGACTCGTCCGACGATTGTACCGTAGCGATTCGAAACGACCAATGTGGTCTGACGTTTAATCGTCGACGTCTTTCGGACGTTTATGGCACCTGTCACAATCGTCACTAGAAATGTTTTTCCGAATGCTTTTTACACCGTCGCTACTTATGACGTTTTAAAAGATAGCCGTTGCGATTCCGACGCTTACAAGGCATCGGTATTCCGACGGCGGGTTCAATTTTATGAAACTTTAAAGAGACGTTGTTTTGAATATATTATATGAAGTAAAACAATCCATGAAGTCTATTACATTTTCACATCGAAAGATTGGAACCCAAATATCCATCCAGAAAAGTGGAAGTCCCACCCCTGTGACAATGATAGAAAAACTACAAGCATGTCAGCATATAGGGACATGCTGATATAAAACCCAAATGTGAGACGTCCACATAAGGGAGATTGTATACGAAAAATTCGAGAAAGCATCCAAATATGCCCGAGGACATCTATAAGAAAAGTGAAATAGGAAAGATGACATAGTAAAGCAATAGATAGAGTACCAACGTCCATTGTTCCAAATACAGACATTAAAGTACCCAAAATCCTTGAACAAGAAAAACGCTAATCATGTGAGGGTGATATTCGTCCAAAATATAAAAAAGACCGATTAGACTCATATCAATAAATCCACAAAGAACATAGACTAAAGATCGCATAGTTTTGAAGGCAAGAGTGATAAACATTAATCATCACAAGAGAAAACGATTGTTTGAATATATTATATGTATGTAAACGAGCCTCCATGAAGTCATTACATTTTCACATCCGAAGATTGAACCCAAATATCCATCCAAAAAAGTGGAAGTCCCACCCCGTATAAGTGCATAGAAAAATACCCCATGTCACATATAGGGACTTGATATAAAACCCGATAGAACGGTCCACATGGAGATTATCGTACAAATCCGAAAGCATCCAAATATGCTGCGAGGCATCTACTAAGAATAGAAATAGCAGTATGCAGAATAGTAAAAAGAATAGATAGAGTACCAACGGTCATTGTTCCAAGCAGCATATTACTGTACCCAAAATCCTTGAACAGAGAAAAACGCTAATCATGTGAGGAGTGTGATATGTCCCAAAATATAAAATAGTACCATCGACGATCATCAATAAACTGACGACATCGCTAGTTTTGAAGGCGCAGTGATAAATATTAATCATTTTTTTTCGACAAGAGAAAAAACGTTGTTTTGAATATATTATATGAGTAAAACAAATCATGAAGTTATTACGATTTTCACATCCGAAGATTGGAACCCAAATATCCATCCGCAAAAGTGAAGTCCCACCCGCATGCTGATATAAAAATACCCCATGATACACTACAGGGGACTTGATATAAAACCCGCAAGACACGCGTCCACATGGAGATTATCGACAATCTCGGAAAGCATCCAAATATGCCCAAGGCATCTATAAGAAAGTGAAATAGCAGATGTATGAATAGTAAAGCAACGAGATAGAGTCACACAAACGTCCATTGTTGACCCAAATACAAAGTCAAAGGTACCCAAAATCCTTGAACAGAGAAAAACACTAATCATGTGAGGAGTGTGAGTATGTCCAAAATATAAAAAAGACCATCGTACCATATCAATAAACCGAAGAACATAGACCCAAAGCCATCGCTTCAGATTTTGAAGGCAAAGTGATAAACATTAATCATTTTTTTTTCACAAGAGAAAAAACGTTGTTTTGAATATATTATATGCAAGTAATGCAGACTATGAAGTCATTACATTTTCATGTCGAAGATTGGAACCCAAATATCCATCCCGAGAAAAGAGTGAAGTCCCACCCTAGACGGTGATAGAAAAATACCCCATGTCACATACAAGACTTGATATGAGAAACCCAGTACGGTCCACATGGAGATTATCGACAATCGCGAGAAAGCATCCAAATATGCCCGAGGCATCTATAGAAAGTGAAATAGCGGTATGTAGAATAGTACAGCTAAACAAATAGAGCAAATACAGACGTCCGTTGTTCAAAAATACAAATGAAAGTACCCAAAATCCTTGAATAAGAGAAAAAACACTAATCATGTGAGGGTGTGATATGTCCAAAATATAAAAAGACCATACGCGACCATATCAATAAACCAGCAACATAAATGCATTCATGATCACTAGTTTTGAAGGCAAAAGTGATAAACATTAATCATTTTTTTTCACAAGATAAAAAAAGCGTAAGTCTTTTCGAATATATTATCTATGAAGTAAACAAACGGTCTATGAATTCATTACATTTTCACATCTGAAGATTGGAACCCAAATATCCATCCCCGAAGAAAAGTGGAAGCACCCCATACAATGATAGTGAAAAAATACCCCATGCTCAAATACGAGGGACTCTGATATAAAACCCGCGTAATGGTCCACATGGAGATTATCGACAATCGCTGCAGAAAGCATCCAAATATGCCCGAAGGCATCTATATATAAGAAAGTGAAATAGCGAAGATGTAGAATAGTAAAGCAACAAGATAGAGTACGTAACGACGCTCCATTGTTCCAAATACAAATTAAAGTACCAAAATCCTTGAAAAGAGAAAAATGCTAATCATGTGAGGAGTGTGATATGTCCAAAATATAAAAAGACCATTAGACCATATCAATAAGCAAAGAACATAGACCAACATCGCTAGTTTTGAAGCGAGTGATAAACATTAATAATCGTTTTTTCAAGGAGAAAAAACGTTGTTTTGGGAATATATTATATGAAGTAAAATAGTCTCATGAATTCATACATTTTTCACATCTAAATATTGGAACCCGTATTCATGGCAAATTTGTCATCCAAAAATCAAAAATTGCAGCTAGCCTCATACGTGGGAAAACCAAATGAACGTTTAATTTACAAAATTCAAAAAATATTACAAGGTCCAGCAAGACAGTAAAAATAATCTAAAAAGATGCCCAATTAAGTGGGCCCGAGAAGCACGAGAAAAAACAAATTAACCAAACTACTCCTCCGTGGCTCCTCCACGCATTCGGGCACCATCCTTCGAAAGGTCCAGGGATCGCTAGGGTGCTACCTCCACTTCGCATGCCACGGCCCCTTCTGGAAGGCCCAAATGCGGCGGCTTTTTCCGAGCTCGGACATCCGACGACAGGTGCATTCTTCCTTCGTTTGAGCCCTCCCTCGCGGAAGACACAGTGACTAAAGTTGTGATTAGCGGGCGGTTAGAGAGAAATTAAAGGAAAATTCGTAGTGCGCATCGTGGGGAGAAGGTGAACTAGCTATGGGGAAACCGGGAGAAGTGGGGAATCCATACGAGATCCCTAAAAACCCCGACCCCACCCACTCCCTAGTAGTGGATATCGACCCTACGTAATAATCACTCGACCGGCCGCAAGTCGACTCGTTGAGGGGCACCGGAGAGTGACGCGCGCAGGCCGTTGACCTCTGGTGCTCCCCCGTGACAACGCATCCCTCGCACGCACACGAGGCATGGGTGCGGGTCTCGAAGCATAGTGGGAAGAAGAGGAGATGGAGCAAAGGATCAGACATAGAGGAAGACAGGACACGGACACGAACCGAGAGAAAATGCGGATATGCGACAAGCGTCTGCGTGGCGCAGCTCGGGGCGGCCACTTTTCCTTCTCGTCACAGCACAGTGCGGTGTAATCCAACACCGAAGCTCATCTCGAAAAACCATGGTGAAACGCCATTTTTTCGACCCGACCGCAATGCAATCAAAGGAGCCGCCCGTCATAATTAATCTTTGATCATTAATGACACCGAAGAGCCGGATCATATTGGAGCATCAGCACTTCTCACAGCGAGTGGAGGTCCAGATCTTGAATAGTGTTAAAAACTTAATTAATGTGAATTTGATGTGAAAAACTTAATTGAACGGCGTTAAATGTTAATGCGATTGATACTGAAATCACCATCATCCATGTCCCATCACCTTAAACGCCATCGAATGCACAGCACGGGGAGCAAGTAGTTTGATTGAGGACACGTGGCGTGAAATTGATTGGAGCGGATCTTTGTTCGTTGAGTGGAAATCCGGACTCGAAAAATATTAGGGCGAATTTGATAAGAAATTCGCGTCACAACTCTCCTCTCGTACGCCAGCCCAACTTCGGACCCGAAAAATATTGAGAGGCCGGAATTCATTTGGTTTTCGCGTCACAAAATTTGCCGACATGAGCTTGGGTGCTATTTTTGGAACGCGAATTTGGTTCGAATTATGGTTTATGCGCCGTTTGAAGTCCGGCGGGCTCGACTTAAGAACAATTTTTGTTTGATCCCATCTTATAAAATTTGTGTTGGTTTTCTTTGATAATACACATATTTATAATATAAATCATGGGAATACCACACTAAACATGTGAGAAAAGTTAGTATAAATAATTATTGAGAACAATCATTTTTATGTAAAAATATCCAAATGTGCTTTTGGAAATAAGAATTCGAGCATTTGGTTCATATTGTTTTAAAGGGAAGGAGTGAAGTTGGGCCCTCAAAAGATGCAAGCTATTACAAAATGACCTATTCCTAAGAGAAATGAAGGTTCTTAGAAGATTTTTTAGACTTACATGATATTATTGGTCATTTGTTAAGAATTATGCATGCATTTCAAGTCCACTCACAGTATCTCTTGAATAAAATATCATTTATATGGAATGATGAGAGCTACTTTTATGGCATTCTCTCTTTCAATGGATGCCATGTCTTCTACTACCAACTATCGGTTGCACCTACTTTTGGTAAAACATTCATAGTAGAGTGTGAGGCACTAGGACAAGGAATTTATGTAACATTAACACAATAAGGGATATCATTGGCTTTTAAAAGCAAGGAATTCAAAGAAAATATTTGGTGAAATCTATGTATATGAAAAATAAATGGAAGCAATATTACATGCAATAAAAAATGGGGGATAGTATATCATTGGGAGGCACTTTAAAGTCAAGATATACTACTATGATAGCATAAAGTATTTTTTGAAGCTATGATTTCATTGGAAGATTAACAAAAATGAGGAGAAAAAAATGCAAGAGATTTTAATTTTGAGATAATACTGCATAAAATGGTAAGAGAAAATTTAGTATATGATGCTCTTTCTAAAATAGAAGAGGCCTCAAATTTATATCCAATTACATTTTCTATTCCTAGGTGGCTAGAAGAAGCTTGCCATAATGGAAAAATGACAATAGTACTAAACAAAAACTAAAATTTATAAAGAATGGGATGTAGACTCTTATGGAGCATTGGGAGTGAAAGAGAGATATACTTTGGTGCAAATGTAGAATATTTTTATGCTGCACGCAAGCATATTTGAATAAAAAAATATTAAGGGGAGTCCCATGTCTCTCCTCGATGGTAGGATGCAGTGGTTCCTTAAAACATCTCAAAGGATCAAAAAATACATTTTTGGGAAGGAATGAAGAAAGATATTCAAAATTTTGTAAGAGAAGGTCAGTTTGCATAATAAATAAAGAGAGAGAGAGTAAAATCTCTAGGGTTACTTCTTCAACCATTCCACATACATATTCAAAGACTAGAAGATATATCAATAGACTTTATTACTGAGGATACCTTTGAAATATAAAAGGTAAGTATATACATTTTTTGTGGTCATTTACATAGACAAATTTTGTAGATTTTTTTTGTAGAGCTCATAATGTACATAAACAACAATCCACAGTGGCGCAGTGTCCGTGAAAGAAATTCATAGTCTTCATGGTTTTCCTAAAGTAATAGTAACAAGAAACTTTTGGAAATAATTATTTAATATGAGTGAGAGAAACACTAGCTCGGCCATGAGTTATACATATCAAACACAATCAAATGGTCAAACAAAAATAGTTAACAAAATGTTTTTAAGGTTACCTCTACAATGTTACTCTTGTAGAAACAAAGCAATCTTAAGGGATGAAGTGGGTTCCTCAAGGAAGAATGGTAATATGATACTATCATACTACCTATCACACATCTACTAAAATTTCCCCATTTAAGGCCCTTTATGGATATCCAACTCCTAGTATCTCATGATCTTTTTTGCAAGACAAGCCAAAGTATGAGAAACAGAGTCTACATATGGAAAATACTAAAGAAACTTTGAAAATTATTAGTGGAAAACCTTCAAATGACATGAAACATGATAAAACAACAAGGGGAACAACATTAAAGTGAAAGATAATTTGAGGAGTGGTAATTGGGTATTTTTTAGATTATAGCATTATAAGCAATCTTCATTCTAAGAAAAAAGAAGAATAAAGAATTAGCTCAAAATTGAAAAGCTCGTTATGGCCTTAAATAATTATTCATAGGATTGCACAGAGTGGTGTGCATCGAAGTTATATTTTTCCTTCTTCTTGCATTCATAGGAGTTTTTCATGTATCTTGCCTAAAAAAATGTTTTGGGAAAAAAATATGCAGTGGTAAAAATCCCGCTCAATAAAGCCATAGTCTTCCCCGAGCAACGATGTTTGGCTCCGTAATCCGGCAAGGATTTTTAAAAAAATCATGAAAATATTTTGACTGAATCATGTTTCACAGGTTGTTAAACTTTAGTATTTTGAGATTGCCCCGAGGGTTTTTGGTAGTGCCGAATCCATTTCCACTATCAAAAATGGATTCCAAACACTCCAAATTCCTTATTTCTTGAATTTTAGTTGTCTTGATTCCGGCAAAATAACATGCTGTCTGGGCTATTTCGTTGCCTATGGTAGTACAACTCCCCTTTAATAAAGAGACAAAATTGTTGTGCTTTTCGAACTCCGACCTCGAGGATTGGACATGAGTTAAAAAAACAAAATGGCATAGAGAACCGTATTTGCACCCGTGGTCAAGCCCCGTACCAAAACCAGCGCGAATACTCACAAAAGCGGGTTGCCCATATCGCACCGCTTTTGCGGAGTAGGCGGTATTTCCTATTCACGAGGCGATTCCATAGGGAATGCGACCGTGGCAAAGTGACCCCCGAAAAACCACCGTTTAACCCGCGCGCATCGCACATTAAAGCCCGACGCTGGAAACTAAGTCGAAATTGCCAAGAGTCGTTGATTTGGAGAAGGGCCATCAAACTGCAAGTGGTCGCTACGTTGAACTTACCCGAGAGGATTAGCTAAGGTGTCACGAGTGATAGCCGAATACGATAGCATAAGTGTTTGATTAGTTATTGATATATATAGGTGGGGCCGGAGTATAATGAAATTGTTTAATTAAAACGATTGGAGTGATAATTAGCATAAGTCCGAAGCGTGATTGTTGTAAGAAATCATGGGTGGTGAAATATAGAGCCGAAAGTTCATTACAAGTTATTTATTTAAAAAGACAACATGGAGTATAAATACAAAGTGTTGAAAGTTAAACATTGGTTATAAGGCTTGATGATAATATAAATTCGGGAATATAAATTAATGTCCAACCATTAGTGAATAGTATTTATTTATCAAATTCTATGAATTTATACGAATTTGATAAATAAACCCAAAGAACGGGGTAAACCAAGGGAAAATGGCTGACGGAAGCGATTGTAGACACACCGACTCTCCTTAGGGGTCCAATTTCAGTTTTGTTGCGTCACACAATGATCTCTCTTCTACTGCATTTACTTGTATTGAAGATCACTATTCTAGGAATAAGGAGTTATTTTCTCTAAAAATAACCCTAGCCAAACATTGAAAATGCATGAAGGATATCTTTCTATGCTTCATAAGTACATATGTTCTACTTCTAAATCATGTCTTGGAAGTGGTTGTTTCTGTCGAAATTATTCACCAGCTTGGTTTTCGATACTGAGTCTTTTTCGACATTTTCGGCATCCAATACATGAAAAAGATAATGGTTTAAAACAACATAAATATTTGAAATTTTGCAAGAATTCTCTCTGGCACACCTTTGAATATGAATTTTGAAGTCAAGTGCATGATGCCGTATCAGGATCAAGTGTCATTTTGAATACTCAACATGTTCTAAGAAACTTCTCAACATGCTACCCCGCAAGAAGGATTAAATGACAATATTGCATCAACCATTTCCATAATAAAAGTGCACCTCGACCATAAGACTAAACTAACTACAAATGTTGTGAATCTAATAAGAACCACACAATCAAATGTATTCCACAAGGCTAATCATCAGTGTGAAAAATGAAAAGGAGTTTTCAACCACAAAATACTCTTAGGCAACTAATTCAGATTAGATACACTAAACCATTAGCAAAGAAAAACCTTGACACTACTAGGCCCCAATATTTCTCTAACCTGGATCCTCTAATTCAACCAATAAAAAGGCCAAAACCATAGCATTGAGATACATTTCATTACACCGTCAATAACAATAAAATTTGACTCAGACATAACCCTAACACTATTTTATTGTGCTGAAAAAGCTTTATGCATTACTCTAATGTTAGCATTAGTCCATAGGCCAAGTAGTACTCACGCAACAAATATGTTTCTCCTTTCACCTGTTGAGTTTTCAAATTATGCCTACCAAATCTAAGACAGTTTAAGAGGGGGAACTAATACAACGTTAAAGAAAACGCAGCACACATCTACAAATTACCTCCTTAAACTCATCGTCACGCACATCATTAACTATTTTCTAGGAGAACCATGCTTGCTCTCCCAAGACAACATTTTGCCTTTCGTCTCAAGGGTGACTCCAACAAGAATCGTCGAAGTTTGTTCACACCGCACGCAAGACAAATTGACAATGCTTTTACGTAAAGAGTGTGCAATTGAATCGTCGCACCATGCCAAAACAACCCTCCATGAAAGAATTAAAATAACACATTAAGAATCGAATATAAGTGGACAAGGAAAGATCCACATGCTGAAGTTTCACGTGCGGTGACCTTCCTTTAAACATATTTTTTTCTCTAACCTCGTAATTTTTTTGTCACCGAGCCAGTCCTTATGTTGAAGTACACAACTCCTTTTCCATAGCTCCTCTTGTATTAACTACCTTCTCTCTGTTGCGTAATCTCAAAGTCCCTCTTCTTCTTGACAGCGATTAAAGGAAATGAGTGTAGAAAAAAGCCGAAAGAGAAGACAATTGTCTCGCCATAATTATCAAACATTGCACCCAACTTCTTCCCCTTTCCATTGTTACCCAATAGAGGTAGATGTGGCAATTGTTGTCACATCGCCCAAAGCGACAGGAAGCCATTACTTCTCTTATGTCGAATATGTTGGAAAATGTTGTCATCGATGGCAAAGGAAAAGGAGATGTGCAAAGGTAAAGACAAGGAGCAACACCTAAACTATCCATAAGAGCAAAAGAGACAAAGGAGGCAACAAAGAGAGAAATGAATACAAATATTCTATGTGAGAAGAGTACATGGATATATAACCATCTATGCATTAATGACTCAATTGCATATGTGTATCCCCGGTGTGTGTCGAATAAATAAACTCTTGTGGTACTTGAGGGTTTTTTGTGGAGTTCTCAGAAAAATAGAAATGAAAATTCATATCCTTGAGAATCTGCTTGTATGTTCAGCATGAGAATGTATTTCGATGAAAAGGCTTCACCTTCCGTTTTTAGAAATTTGTGTATGTAGAAGTTCAACTGGATGCTCACATGCTCGCGGAACTATTCAAGGTGATAATATGGTGTAATTGAATTCTCTTAGTTATAGCTTTCTCGTCGTAATGACTCAATCTCTAAATTCAGGTAGCCATAAGCTTTAGTGTAAACTTAGTAGCCAATGATGCACTGGTAGTGATTATCCTACTGAGTTTTCGGGAGTTAACCGTTTGATAGAACCCTTGTACATAATATAGGCAATGGAACCAAGAAAAGAGCGGAACTTCCGCATCGCAGTATGGTGGAACCATAGTAAAAGGCGGAACCATAATCGTAGCAATATATATATATAATTGAAAATTGTGGAGAACAAAACCATAGTCATATGTAACATATATATATATATATATATATATAATTGAAATCGTTGGAGAACGGAAACTAGCAGTAAAAGCGTTGGACTCGGAACACTAGAGGAGAACGGAACCCTATGCGAGAGTGAATAGTGAAGTGAGTTTAGCATGAACCAGTAAAGGCCGTAAGTAGAGATTTCATCGCACCACCTATCGACCATAAGTGGTATTGCCCGGAGGAGCAAAGTGATTCCATTGATTAGATCAACACGTGTCCTCGATCGACATTCCAAAACCTTGGCGTTTAACGTGTGCCATCGCGCATTAACTATCGTACTCGAGGATACGAAGCTGAAATGGACGCATGAGTCAAAGTCGAGTACGGTGGACGACATCGACGATGATCGCTCGCAGGACTCGGCACGAGTTTAATCGGAAGAGCTCGCAGAGGTTAACAAAGGTACGAGCGCGCGTTGATTGGTCTTTGATTGCACTATGGGCCGATGTAGTCATATACAATGAATTTGGTTTACATTGTTTATTAAAGTATGACGGGTTATTAATATACCGTGGAAGACTAAGGTTTCTAATTACTAAAAGATTGCTCGATTATCTAATAATATATGACCGGATATATTATATATAATGGATCTATATATGATGTAGAAAGGCATCGTAATATGTGTATATGGAATATGCATATATGGTTAAACGTCGGTCGAGGGTCAATTTGCATGGTTTTAATAACCAAAGTATTGTATTGACTTGTAATAGTTGTATATGGTTAATTGGCACAATATGAAATATGAAATATGTGAACGGGGCCTATACATGTACATGTAATGGTACTCGGATGATAACTGAAGAATTGAGATATTAAAAAATGACTCGTGACTTGTTTTTATTAAGTTTTCCGTAGTGGAGATAAAGAGAACATGCGAGAGTGTCTGGATTGGAAAATGATTGGACAATGAAATTTTGGGGATGCATTTACACACGCTAAGTGAAATATTGAAAAGTACTGGGAGTGTGGTTGATTTATTAACACTCCATATTTAAGCATATTGAAACTGCCAAAGCATAGAACAAAGCGAGAGATTGTGAGATTGCACACGGACTTGGGAAATGATTGGGCATGAAACTTGAATGCAATTATGAAAAAGAAAAAGAAGAGGAGAGCATGCGAGAGATCCACAGAGATTACGTGTTTGACGGGAATATGTACGAGGAATGAGTTGGACAGGGTGTGAATAAGCTACGTAGAAAATAGGGAATATGTAGATGATAGTGAACAAAGTGTACGTGCAAACGAGTTCTTAACAGCAGCAGAAAAAGACAAATCCAATAGAAAGCCAAAAATCCGTAAAAGCAGCCGAGTACAGAAATTGAAATATGTAATTAAAAATGTGAAGTGTAAATGTTGTAATTAATTTTTTTATTGTTTGTGATGAAAAGGCAAGTATCCTAAGGAAAGACAAAATCCCACTATAGCATGGAAATTTGTACATATTTCTATAATTTTAAATGAGTTGATTTAAAAGATATGAGAAGGTAGAAGGCAAAAAGTCCAGGGACTACTCACTTCAAATTCCCCGAGGAATGTAAAGATTCATGTGATGAACTCTATATATAATATCACATTGATATGCACAAGAGAGGTCGAGAAGGAGAGAGAGCAAATATTGAGAATGCAAGAATATAGAAGAATAAGGCGTGAGAATATTAAGAGAATAAGAGCGAGAAGAGAAGCTGCTGTATCGCAGTTGATATCTGAAGTAAACGCATAACATTCATTTTGATAAATTGGAGGAAGTTGGAGCTTCCCTATCAAGTGTAGCTTGATAGTCACGTCAATGCTGCAATTGATCGAGGTTGGGATTAGCTTTCCGTAGGTTGGTGCTCGCTAAAATCGAAGGGGAGTTTCGTGCTTCCTTGTGATTGTAGCTTGCGTGAATTGAGGTTGGAGCCTCCTATATGTTGGTGCTCGCATAAAAAATGTGAAAGGTGAGAGGGAGTTGGAGTCATTTTGCATCAAGATGTGGTTTTTCTCCCTTGTGGGTTTCCACTTATATCTCGGGTGTCTCTCCGTGCATGATATTTATGTATTTATCCGATATGTATCATCTCGCTTAATATCCGCTCTCATATTAAGTCTAACTGCTATATTATACTAATACTTGTTGCTTACATTCTAAGCACTACTAGCCACACATTAAATTAAATTAAAGATCGTGAATGTGTTAAACTTATTCACTCTCGCGTTTTAACTAAAGGTTCAAAAGAATGGTATCGTAGACAGAGGTTCCTTAGTACCCGCCTAACAAATTAAAGGAGATCCTAGGGTTTCTAATATGGATAGTAAAGAAGGATGCTCAACCAACAAAGCCCCTTTCTTCATCGGGTGAAAAGAAGGTATATACTTTTCCGGAAAATCGTAATGAGAGGACATACATAATGTCTCTAGGAATAGAAGTTTGGGATGCAATGGATTTAGGATATGCCCCCAAAGGCAATCGACACGGAAGAAAGAAACAAAACAAGATTTTGTGGCTAATGCAAAATCCATGCAATGCTATCTGAATGGATTATGTGAAGCGTAGTTTATTAAAGTAATGCACAAAGACTCGCTAAAGAAATATGGGTATACTGCGTCGAGAACATACGTGTGAGGGAGACAAGAAAAAGAAAATGACACACGCTAAACTTCAAGTCTATAGAGCTCGGCTTGAGAACTTAAGAATGAATGACTGATGAAGATATGTTCCACTTCCTTCCTAAAAGCTGTAGAAATTATTAACAATATGAAAGCTCTTGGATAAAAAATGCCGTAAGTATAATTGTACAAAAAGATTCTAAGATCTCTTCCATCCGGATTTAATCCAAAAGTGTGCTCTAATAGAAGAAATAGCTGATTGGGGAGACCTTGACCCATACAGAAACCAATTTACTTGGAAATCTAAGCAGCATGAAATGAGGCTCCCACGAGTAGAAAGCTAGTACGAGGGAAGCAGACCTTTAAAACGAAGAAAGAAGAAAGAAGAAGAGGAAGAAATATGCTCTTGCTCGAGATGAAGAAGAAGAAAAATTTGTCAAGAAACCGGATAGAGGCTCAGTATCATACAAAGGTAAACTTCCTTTCAAGTGCTTTAACTGTGGGAAGAGTTGGACACTATGCTTGCTAAGTGTCCTCCCCAGAAAAGCAAGGAATTCAAGCTCAAGAGTCGTAGAAAAAATAAATCAAAGAACCGGCATAAGGGAAAAGAAGTTCGGTAAAAATCCTTCTATGCTCAACAAGACAACAAGTACATCCGAAGATTCGTATGAACCCTCAGGTGAAGAAGGAACCTCGGAATTTTTATTAATGGCACATAGAAGATCTTCGAGGGACTCCTACTAGAAGATGAAGAAGAAGAAGGGGAAGTCGACCTTGAGGGAGCTAAGTGCCTGCGAAGAGATTGTGCGAGACTCAAACCGAAATGCGAAAAGCAAAAGGACATTCTTCTCTCAAGTATGTAAGAGAAGAACAAAACTCGAAGTCCCTCAAACAGACGTTAAAGATAGAACTTGAAGAAACCAAGAATATAGAAGATATGTTACTTCAGCAAATCAAGGATAAAACTCGAGAACAAGAGAAGTCGGAAGAAGAAGTAGTATGTCTCGAGGAAGAAATTAGAAGATGCATGAAGGGAAAGTGGTTATAAATTCTCCCCAAACTACGAAGCTCTAGTAAGTTGAATAGAGTACGGATTGCTCAAAGATCTCCCATGATAAAATCGAAATAGGATATGAAGGTGAATCAAGTAAAGAGAAAAGGTTGACGAGAGAGAATATATTTATATAAAAGCGAAAGAAGGATTATGAAGCAACTCAAACAATTCCTACGAAAAGAAGAAACTGCTGTAATAATAAAAGACAAGAGATCGAAGAAATCTCCCGTAACAAAGAATGAAGTAAACACTAAGACAACAGAAAAAGGATCATATGCTCCTGAGTATGTCAAGTTTGGAAGCCATCAAAGGAGATTCTTCCCTCCTATGAAGAATTCCACCTGTTATATCTACCACAAGCTGGGACACATTGCTGCATATTGCCATGCAAGGAAGAGTAATTCAAACCAGCAAAAGATGCAAATATTGAAGAGACTGCCTCAAGCAAACAAATGGAAGAAACAACCTTACATCAGGTATGCAAATAGCTTCTATGGTTACTGCTTTTATTGTAAGGAATTTGGTCATAAAATCATTTAGTGTAGAAAGTATGGACAAAGGTTAATGTTTAACACCTCAAGGAGGTTTATGAATCAAAGAAATTATGTTCATACTCATAATTCTGCAAAAATTATGATCAAATGTTGTATATGCAAACAAGTTGAACATATGCCTTCCAAGTGTTCTCTAAGAAGATATAATTCATCACCTCACAAAATATACCAAACAAAAGGGGGCCTCCAGTGGATAAAGAAGGTGAATAAATGTGACTTGGCTTTAACTGCTCAAGATTTGAAGAGTCAATGGTATTTGGACAGTGGCTGCTCTAAACACATGACAGGAGACAAAAGAAAGTTTATAACTCTTGATGAAAAGAAATCTGGAAATGTTACCTTTGGCAATGATAAATCAGGAAAAATAAAAGGAAAAGGCTCAGTCAGCATAGACAATGGCAGAGGAAAGGCCCAAGATTTCATGTGTTAAACTGAAATCTTCTGGATCTTGGGAGTCATGTGTTAAACTGATTCACACCCCCCCCCCCCTCTCAGTTTAACTAAAGGTTCAACAGAATATATAATTACAAGATCTTCATATTAGTATGAACCTTAAAAAACATGACTCCCATTGCTAAAAACCACTTTTAAGTTGTAAAAGGAAAACTAAACAACTATCGCAACTTTTGGCAACTTCTGGAGCATTAAGAGAGAAACAACCAAGGAGAAATACAACCACAATCCTCATTTTAATGAGACCAGACTATATATTTTCATTAAGATAATAGAAAGAAATCACGACTATATTAAGGCCAGCACAAAACAATCTTTAACCAGTGTCTCTCGCGGCCTTCAGGTTGCCATGCTAGAGGTTGCATATTTTTAATTTAAATTCTCGACCTCTCGTGCCCATCTATGAATGCATCCAATGGGATATCTACATCAAATGCTCCTTTATATCCCCAAAAACAAATTCCCTACTACAAGAGCACCAGTATTGATCGATCACCCCACACCATCCCACCCACTAGAAACGGTGAAAAAGGAAACCCGAGAAAACTTCTGAAATATCTCAAGATGACTATATGGGTGGTTCTTATGAATCAACCAACCATTCGGAACATGCTCATCAATCCAAACCATGAGTATTATGTGACAATATTCAAGCAGGCACTGAATCGGATTTCTGAAGCTATGTTAGAGAAACCCTAAAGTCTCACTGAAAATAGGTGAAATGTGGCACCACTCAGGGATTGACATGTGCCAATTGGTACAAGTGGTAGACAATTGGCATGCTCAAACAACGAGGTGATGTAGGAATGACATGAGGGAGAAAATATCAAAAAAGCCCCAAATCTGGAGAACTAAAGCTCATCACCAACCCGAGATTGACAACTTTACATGATGTAACCTATGAAATCGTAAATGGAGAAATCATAGTAACAATAAAGTAACCTATGTAACAATAAAGTCGGATTCATCCTGGGAGTGGTAATGGGAGAAATCATAGTGAACAACAGGAAACATGCAGAGTTGCTTACAATCAAATAGATGAAAAAACACATACCAAAAACCTAGATAATAATCATGAACAAGCTTAATATTGAATTATGAACTGTAAAGGAACTTACAAAATGTGACATTACGAACCTGGTCAAGCGCACAAGAAAAAATATCCGGGACATGACCCTGGTTGACAAGTTGTATTGCTCATGATGCAAGAGGATTTGTACTTGCACTGCCAAGTCAATCAAAATCCATCATTATCTATACAATAAATATAAGTAATTGATGTAGTATTTTTTACTCTAAGATGCATTCTTATGATAATGTTAGAACATATGTTGAAAATGTCAAAACATACCCGAATAAGCTCCTCTTCATTTCAAGAACAATTTATTGGAGTCGCATGAACTTGGAACAAGCCTCCCACGATCTGAAAGAGTAGCAACTAAGTCAACAGTGACTTTTTTGTTGCTACGCTGAATCAAGGGAGGTTTTCTCCAAGATTAAATTGCTCCAATAAATTATTCTCTACTAAACAGGGCCAACCACGTGAAGGTGGAAGCTCTTATGGCCCCTCCCCCCCCCCTCACATCACTCTCAATTCCCCAATACCCAATCTATATTTCATTTTTTACTTTCATGAGCATAAAAAAAAGTATTCAATAACTAATAAAAAAACAATTCAACAAAAAGTATGCAAGGAAACATTGCAATTAATACTTGACATAAAAATAGTATGATAAATGAGTTTTTTATATAACGCAAAAAATGTTCCAAGTATGGTAACGTTTGTCTTATAATAATACAAGATTTTACATTATCGAATTTTCTTTTTCTTCTTCCTATTTCTAAAGCTCCTAATTACATCATCAATATCATCGTGCTCTACTCCTGTTTCGTGCCTTTTGACCCGCACTGCTGACCTAGTTGCGTAGTCACGATCTCCGGTCTCATCCAGTGACCGGGCATCGCCTACAAAAACAGATAATATTAAATTTTAATTGTCAGTTTTTAAATATCATTGAACTAGTTCGGTAATATTAATAAAAAAAATTGCAATGAGATTATTTACCTGGTGCACCAGTTGTCGTCGCTAACCTAGTTGCGTTGTCACGATGTCTGGTCTCATCCAGTGACGGGGCATCGCCTACAAAAACAGATAATATTAAATTTTAATTGTCAGTTTTTAAATATCATTGAACTAGTTCGGTAATATTAATAAAAAAAATTGCAATGAGATTATTTACCTGGTGCACCAGTTGTCGTCGCTGACCTAGTTGCGTAGTCACGATGTTTGGTCTCATCCAGTGACGGGGCATCGCCTACAAAAACAGATAATATTAAATTTTAATTGCCAGTTTTTAAATATCATTGAACTAGTTCGGTAATATTAATAAAAAAAATTGCAATGAGATTATTTACCTGGTGCACCAGTTGTCGTCGTTGGGACTGTTGCCCTGTCTTCCTCTCTGGTGGTAAGATCCTCAAGGGAAACATTCTTTGTCATTTAAACAAAAAACGTTATAAGGACAACCATCAAGGTATAATTATAAAAAATTATAAGTGGAAATTAATTACCGTCACGACCCTCACTGATAGTAGCATTGTCGGCCTGCTCCCCACTACAATGATCAGGTTGCACGTGAGGATCATCTACATCTGGCTCTAAAAATAGGTTATCTGCCTCATCGGTAGTGCTTCTCCCCTGATTTAAACAAAGTTGTTAGACATTAAATTTATGGATGAAAACAAACATATTGAAAGGTTAATGTTTTACCTTATCAGGCATTATGGATCTTGGGACCTGCCCCAAGCTTCTGCGACGTTCAACTATAGCTTGATAGCCGAAATGGAAAGCGATATTTTTATCTTTCTCTGTAGTTTTTGTTCCAAAGTCATCACCCTACATTACATATGATTGTTTATTTTTAATCATATTTTATAGGATTACAAAAACGTTGGAAGGTGATACAATTAATTATAAGATGTTTAGCTACTTAATTACAATTCTTGTAGTTAATTTCAAGTAGCTGCCCTGGCCTAGCTTATGATGGCCCTTTTTCTCAATCCTAGCTTTGGTTTCCTTTGAGTGTCAGGAAATCTAGCATCAACAAAATTGAAGTTAGATATGATGTAGCACACTTTTATTTTAGATATAGAGAAAATTAAAGCTATTGAATTAAAGTTTTAATTTACCTTGCGGGTCGAGTTGGCATTTTTCCTTCTTTCTTTGCCCTTTTCTCTTTTCCGTCATGGATGAGTGCTCTCCACTCACTCTCTGGAACTGCGAGAGGACGCTCATATCTAGGGTTAAATTGCAATTGCGTCCTATAGGTGTCCCTGGTATATTTCAAATATTTGCCAGCTACCCGAGCCACCATTGTTCTGTCAAATGTGCCGACCCCAAAAAGGGCTTCTAGATAATCTAGAAGTTATTTTTTCAGGTTGGAATTCTGGGAATTCCACCCTGTGCGTATGGTTGGGCCAAAAATTACCAACGCATGGCTCTCTAGAAACCTGTAGAACTCATTGTTTCCTACACAGAAAAGAAGAAGAAGATATTATCATTAATTTAAAAATAAAAATCATGATAAATATGTTTTAGATAAAGTACATGAAATAGTTAAAATATTAAAATTTACCCGGGAGTTGTACATGCTTTATAGGGACACCTTCATCGTTCACCAACAACGTGCCATTAATGGTCCCTGTGGAGCTGGCACGTGTAGCTCCAGGAAACACAATAATGTAGTTGGCCATATCAGCCTCATCATTGCCAACACGTTCAGCGGTTGGCTGGGTGTCTGCTTGGGCAGGGTGTGTTTCTTGGCTGGCACCTAAAGGAGTAGAAGGTGTACGAGAGGGTTTTTGGGCAATCTCTTGCCCTTGTGTCCCACTACCACCAACACCGGATTCAGCAAGTGCCAGAAAACACTACATACAAAAGAAATTTTTGTTAGTTTAGTCAATGTAAAAATTAAAAATCAAACTATCACAATTCATCTCATGCAGAACAAAAAAAATATCCTTTCGACTTTTTATTATTACCTTATATCTTTCTAGCTGGTTCATAAGATGTTTTATCCTCTCTTCTGTTTCAGGTGTTTGAGGCGCGTCTATCAAAGTATTAAATTCTGACCTTGCATGTCGTGCCCTTTTTCGCAACAAGAACACTGGAGATAGGGATGAAGAAAGCTTTTTTTCAAAGAGGGAATCATCAGGCGTACCATGGCTAGATGTCTGCATATTTGAACAAAATTAATATTATTTCAATTATGTAAATAACTAAAATACCTGAAGATAGAGCAATGCTAGCACTTTACATGTTCTTCCGCTGGCCTCTTTCCGTGATCATCCTGTCTCGGGGTTGTTACTGAACTGCTCTGATCAGTCTGCCACATTGCAATAAAATTATAAATGTAAAAACTTGAAAACAATATCTAACTTGAAAACACAAAATTAAAACTGAAATAATTTCTAATAAGACACCGGAAGACAGAGTTAGAGTTTCAAATATGCCTTGCATTGAATTCAGTCTTGGAAACATGTCATTGCACATTAAGGCACCCAAACAAGAGACGAGTTGACAATGAAGACCTTATTGAATATATTGTTGGAGAAACTTCTAGTAAACTTGTTGTGAAGACCTTGAGGATATTTTTGGAGCAACATTGTTGAAGTTGATGGTATAGCATTGTTGGAGACGATCTTGAGGGCCTTGAAGTGAAGCTTTTGGAGCAACTATTGAAAAATCCTTAGAGAATTTAAGTAAGGCACTTTCTATCTTCCATCACCTTTTTCCTTTCAATATCCTTTAAATGATTTTGTTGATATTTAATGTTTGAAATCACGTTATAATTCCTTTATTATATGTGTTTGGGGACTTTCCCTTTGAAATTACCCAAAAATACCTTGGCAATTTTATCTTCAGGATGCATGTCTTACCCTATTGTTCAATATTTTGATTGATAGTAGTAAACATAGAGAGTTAGGGGGCTCTTGACTTGGTTTGGTTGGGCCATTAGATCCCTAACATCTACTAGGGAGAACCACCCTTGAGTTGGAGGAGAGCTAGCCCGAAGTGAAAAGAGGTTGGTGAGGTGACAATGGGCTATTTAATTACACATGGTATCACACTTTAGCTTTAGGACTTTATCTTGAGAAGTGTGAGATTTTGCTATATCAATTCTCAAATTGTTTACAACACTATTGTTAAGAACTAATAAGAAGTGATTTTGAGGGGTTTTGGGGTATAAGAAACAATACCATTTAAAAACTAGGGTTCTCAGTCCTTGGCATTCCTTCACCTGGGCCTAGGGGCACACTAGAATAATTTCACACTAAACCATGCAAACTTAAAAGTAACTTAACAGATACATAAAGTAATGATAATCATAATTCCTAATTTCCTATTGTACAATATGATTCAAATTATTCAAACATGAAGCAATGAAGACATGCAATGTCTGAATTTCAAGATTGATGAACCAATGCAAGAAGTTAGAAACTACAACTTTGATTCAATACTCTGTGTCCTAACTCCAGGAAGGAATCTAGTTTGTAGGAATGAAGAGGTTGTTATCTTTACAATCCCATCCCAACATCAAATTCAGTGATAAGTTTCTATGAGGTTCTGGGTCAAGGAAACATTCACTCCACGAATGATATATTTAAGTAGGCTTCTCCTATTCTGGGAAAACACCGTACCTATAATGCATTCACTTGCATGTATAAAGGGAAAGGAAAACATGTTTTCATACAACGGTGACAAAGGCATCTTGGGGAAAGGTATCTTCACTTTTTATTTATGTTGTTCACCCACACCACTCTCATGTTTTCACTAATCCTGTTTTGTCATTTTTGGGTTCAAATTAAGTTAAGGCCTTAAGTATTTTTTGACCTTTCGGTGTAGTTTTCATAAGTGGCATGTATGGATTTTCCATTAATTCTGCACTTTTTCTCTTCATGCGCATGTTTCCCTGGAAATCAAATGCATGATTTAGTCCCATACATTTAACAAGTTGTTGTATCAACTCCATTGGCAATATCATGTTTCCTATTCAATCAAAATTTATCTCATTTAGGGTAGGTAGGAAGGTTTTCCCTTTGTATTAATAGGGCACTTCTAGCTTGCATTTTTATTATATATTTCAAATTTAGTGTCGTTTCAATTAGGGCATGAATTTTTGCAACTTTCAAGGTGAGAATGAACAAAGACAAATTTTTGTGATGGATGAATGTATATGACTCCATGGCCAAAGGAAAAGGCACTAATCTACTTCTTCAAATATCTATAGTTCTCATTCACCTCATACAGAGATGGTCCCTGATTTTGAGCCAAATGTTGCAGCAAAAAGTTCCCCTCCTCCATAATTTGATATTCAATGGAAATTTCTTAAATTGATGATGGGGCATGATTATGGAACATTGGCACATACATATGTAATGGAATTCCAAGATCATGATATATGTTTGCATATGTTTATGGAGGTGGTGGAGAAAAAAAGAGCTCAAATAGAGCTGAAATTTTTCACATAAAAAGGACTGTGGGCTTGACTAATGGTTCCATTTAAAAAATGATATCTAGACAGAGAATAAGTGTAGTATGCAAACATGCATTGAAAATACATCTGAGTTTGCATTGTATTACTTATGATGGATTCAAATTTGGGTTTCAAAATGCCAGGTTATGGCATGATTTTTGTCGAGAAACCCTTAGTTGGATTCTCATGTTGGTTTAATTTATATTTTAAGTTTGTTTTGCAGTCTTTGGGTGATAGTAACTCATGAACTAGGTTACCAATGTGTAACAATCATATTTCAAGAATAAAGTTGTGATTCTTTTATATTATTATTATCTATTAGCTATGAGTATTGACACCTAATGCCTGGAATTTTGACATCTTGATAGCATGGATAATTTTGAAAATGTTTCTAGTAATGTTAACATAATAACTATCATTATGTGTCTTCACTTTTGTCACCATAATAGACCTGTGATATGGACTCATCACACAAATTCATATGCTATGTCCCAACAAGTTCAAACTGGTTGAACCTACCTCATAGTGTGGTTATTAAGGACAAGTTGCTTGGTATATAACTCAATAGCATAGACCGCGTTGCAGTTCTAAAAAGAATCCTCAAGTGTCAAAAAAACTTCACAATATGTTCTACTATAAAGCCTTTTGGGATACCCGAAATAATATATGTATCATTGATGACTTTTAAAGTATGACAAGATCCAGAGGGAAAGGAAATCAATGGAAGAGTGATCCACCAATGAGAACCTAGAATTTAGCATCAGATGAGTTAGAGTCTAGGAAATTGAAACCCTATAATTTTAATTAGTGATGAAGGACATCACATAGGTAATTATATTTTCATGTAGAATAATCTGGTAATTCAAATTTAAACTACATAATATGAAAGGCATACCATAAATTTTTCCACGTAAGTCCAAACAACCTATAAAAAGGGAAAACCTTCTTTTTCCATGGGAAATAATTTACCTTTCCTTTCTCAAGATAATCTAAATCACAAAAAATATGAACTATACTGCACACATTCTTGGATAATGTGAAAGTGGAAAAGGAATACCCTACACAAGTGATGCACACATGTACATTTGAACACTAAAATATTTTTGTAGTTGAAATGCAATGCTTGTTTTCATTTAAATGTAGGGTTTTTAAAGCAGGGAGAAATAATGGCTGCCAAATTAATAAGCGTTTCTTTTGGAAAAATTTAAATCTTGTATTGGGTGATGAAGATAATAGAGGGTATTTAATCTTGATTCTTGACATCTAGAGAGAACCCTACAGCCTAACACAATCCAATGGAATTGACCCAAAAAACCCAAATAGAGTCAACCCTACTATAGGAGGAAGGGCCTGCAGTAAGAACTTACCATTTTGCAAGAGTTGAGGGCGAATGCTGTTCTGCAAGAGCTGAGGGCGAATGCAGGGCAAATGTTGTTCTGCAAGAGCTGAGGGCGAATGCAGGGCGAATGTTGTTCTGCAAGAGCTCAGGGTGAACGTTGTTCTGCAAGAGCTCAGGGCAAATGCTGAGGGTGAATGTTGTTCTGCAAGAGCTAAGGGCGAATGTTGTTCTACAAGAGCGGAGGGCGAATGCACGCATGATATCAGACGTTAATGTAACACACATGTACATTTGAACACTAATAGATTTTTGTAGTTGAAATGCAATGCTTGTTTTCATTTAAATGTAGGGTTTTTAAAGCAGGGAGAAATAATGGCTGCCAAATTAATAAGCGTTTCTTTAGGAAAAATTTAAATCTTGTATCGGGTGATGAAGATAATAGAGGGTATTGAATCTTGATTCTTGACATCTAGAGAGAACCCTACAGCCTAACACAATCCAATGGAATTGACCAAAAAAACCCAAATAGAGTCAACCCTACTATAGGAGGAAGGGCCTGCAGTAAGAACTTACCATTTTGCAAGAGCTGAGGGCGAATGCTGTTCTGCAAGAGTTGAGGGTGAATGTTGTTCTGCAAGAGCTGAGGGTGAACGCTGAGGGCGAATGCTGAGGGAAAATTCTGTTCTGCAAGAGCTGAGGGCGAATTCTAAGCGCGAATGTTGTTCTGCAAGAGCGGAGGGCGAATGCGCGCGTGATATCAGACGTTAATGTAGCTATTGCGACGGATACGAAACAATAAAATCATTTTTATGTAGCGCGCATATAAGTTTTGTATTTTTATTTAGCGTGCATATAAGTGTCGTTATACCGACGGCGGAAAAGGCGTCGCTATTGCGACGAAGGCCTCCAGACGTCGCAGTTGTGACACTTATACATTGTGTCGCACTTACGACGTTTGGAGGATCGTCGCAATAGCGATGCTTTCGGCCATAGTGTCGCAATTGCGACGTCTTCCTCCAAACGCTGCAGTTGTGACACTTTTCTAAGTGTCGGTATTGCAAAAATTTTCTATAAACGTCGATATAGCGACGATTTCGGGCGGGATGGAAGAAATCTGAGGAAATTTCCGACATTTGGTCAAAAGCGTCGGAACCAAGTGTCGGAATTTCCGCCAAATGTAGTAGTGAAACTAATCACGCTACGAAAAAAATTCTTGTCTGTCTTGTCAAAATCGATGCGAAGTGTCAGTTCATGATTGGAGGAGTTAGGGTGGAGTTCATTCGAGTCTGTTAGGGTTATTTCAAAGGTACAAAGCCATGTCTGAGGTCATCATTACCCTTTTTAGCATGCATGTGTCATGATTAATGCAGGAGTTGTAATTTAAACCATAAAACATTACCCAATTATTATTTTTGTCATACTCCGCTTTATCTTTGCATGTTATTGGATTTCTGGAGAGCTGCTTCATCAAGCCAAGTAGGTTGCTAGAAAAATTAAACTTTGCAGGTGTCATCAAGAAAGCAAGGCTGAGAAGATATAAAACACCCATGGCTGCAAGGAAGAAAAAAAACAAAGGTGACCATTGCCACAGGTATGAGCCCATGGAAATGAATTTTCTCAATCAAGACCCAACTGCCATGGAGGTATTCATAAGAACAAGTTGCTTGCAATTCTGTCAAAGGTTGCAGGGTTGTCATCTACATGTTTCCAAGGATTTTGCTAACAGTTTCACAGGAACAGCTTCAAAAGTAGGAATGATGAATCTTACAGTGACACCAGAAAACATTTCAACAACAATAGGAATCCATAGAGGAGGGGAACAGTGGTTTAAAGAAATCAAGTTCACCATGCAATATTGCAAAGAGTTCATCAAACTAGAGCATAGTGAAATTGATCTAACAAATGCTATCCCTAGGAGTTTCATGAAGGAAAACTATTCAAAGTTGTTGATGATCATTCAGAACTATTTTACCTATGAAGGAAGGTTTCACATGGTATAATCCAACCACCTTAGGCTTCTTCTGCATTTTTTGGGTAAGATTTCACTTGACTTGCCCTTTTATTTATACAGAAGTCTAGGTAAAATTTCAGATAAGGTGTAAATTAAAACTGAGGGCAATGAAACTTCTTAGTTTCACCATGGTTTGATTAAGTTGTTGGTGTTAGATGAGTTAAAGACATTAGACAGAGATTGGAATTCCTTTTTTTTCATGATTGGTTTTGAAATTGATGTTGTCGCTCCTAAGAGAGCCTCCAAACCTAGAAATATTTCATCACCAAAAATGGCAGAGGAAGTTGAAGAAGGGAATAGATCATCCCCACCAGAACCAATGAGCATGGAGATAGAGCCTTTGCAGAAGATTGACATGCCTAAAACATCACCTGCAAAACAGAAGCAAACAATCACCAAACAAGGTAGCAAGAGAGTTACTAGGAGCTAAACAGTGGCTAAAGGAAACTTAGAAGACATCTTGCATGCAATTTACATTGAAGAATCACCCATTGTGCAAGCTCAAGATATTCAAGATGAAGGAAGAAAGGTAAGACTACTAAAAAATTAGAGTTTTCAAGTGATGATGCTGGTTTCATGTTTCAACCTAGAAATCCAATGACCAAACATACAAGAAAGGTCATAGAAAGAAGAAAAGAGACTCATAAGGTCAGTGAAACTTCCCAGCCACCAAGCATCATAGATCTCTCTTCATCTGCAAAAGAAGAGCTGGTTATCAAATAAAGGAAGGGTAAAGAGAAAATCATTGAAAAATCATAAATTGAAACCCTTAAGGAGCAGTTGAAGGAGGCAGGTAAGGAGATATCAATCTTGAAACAAGAAGCAAAGAAGCATAGAGCTTAGAAGATTCAGTTTAAACAAATGAGGAAAATCTAGGAAGGTCAAGTCACAAGTGTCTTAAAGACCTTGGACAATACAGAAAGGTTGATAAAGTGGACTCAGCCACTAAGGGGAGAAGTCAAACACATCAAAAATATAAACCTGCACTTGCAATCTAAGAACATGGCATTAAAGGACAAAGTGAAAGATCTTGAAGAGCAATTGGAGTTGATTCATGAGGAGTTGGAAAAGAAAGGATTGAAAATGACTGTGGTAGAAGAGCCCATTAGTCAACTAATTGTAAATGAGGAGGAAACACCACATGAGTAATAATTTGAGATGGAATATGACTTAGGAGGTTCATTACTTGCAGAGAACCCAAATTTTGCATCTGGAGGTCAGTTTTTGAAGATAATTTTGAAAGGATCAATTTCTGGTTTTTTACACAGTTTCGTAGCGTACCTCAGGTTTGAAGCTAGAAATACACTATGAAAAAAACCTGTAGGTGCATTTTTTCATTTAAATTCGATTTTTTCATGTTTTAAGGAGAGGGATCCATGATTTTAAGGTTTTATGACATGATGAAGATGATGGAATAGCAAAGAAGTGAAGAAGATGTTGTGAAACCAACTCAAAAAATAGAAGAAAAGAGATATCAATGCCTTAGAAATAAGCCACTTCAAGGGGGCAACCTCCAATACATTACATGAATGAACAATTATTGGATGTTACAAATAAAAAAACCTCCTTTCTATATATAGGAGTCCATGGGGCCACAATGTAATCCTAGTGGGGCCATAATGTAATCCTAGCCAACCGAACAATAATAATTTAAGGGCACAATAATAACAATATCGGGGTTACAGGGGTACAATGATAATAATAGGGGGGTTACGCTGATAACAATAAGGAACTATACTAGTAATATAGGGACCTAACATGCCCCTCTCCTTCAAAAAAGTGTTGTCCTCAACGCTTGAGTAGCTCTGGGTGCTTCTGTATAAAATTCTCACCCTCCCATGTAGAATCTTCAGTGGGTAAGTTCTTCCACTTTATGAGATACTCTAAAATTGATCGATTCCGTAGTTGTCGAGTTCTTGTTTCCATGACTGCTTCAGGTTCCAATATGATTTTTCCTTCCTCATCAAGTTCTGGCAATATTGTTTGAACTGGAATATTTTCACCCACAACCTTCTTTAAGCATGAAACATGGAAAACTGGATGCACTCATGAAGAAGCACGAAGCTCCAATTTGTATGCCATAGTACCAATCTTTTGCAACACCTTGTAAGGACCATAGTACTTTGGCAATAATTTATTATCCTTCTTAGCGTGCTTGAGGGACATTTGTTTGTATGGTTGTCGCCGTAAAAATACCCAATCTCCTACATCAAAACTTATCTCGCTGCGATGTTGATATGCCTGTTGTTTCATTCGATTTTGTGCCAAATTCGGGTTATCCTTTAAGAGTTGGAGAACTTCTTGTTGATGCTCGATGTGATCTTCCACTGCTTGAACCTTTGAATTTTCTCTTAAAGATGATGTGATGGATGGTGGATGATATCCATAAAGTGTCATAAATGGGGTCATTTTTGCTGCAGTATGGAAGGAAGTGTTATACCACCATTCAGTGAGAGGTAACCACTTGGCCCATTGTGTTTGTTTATCAGATGAAAAACAACGAAGATATCCTTCCAAACATTTATTTACTATCTCATTTTGACCATCGGATTAAGGATGACAAGATGAGCTATGAGCTAATTGAGTACCCAAACAAGAAAATAACTCCATCCAAGAATTCCCAGTAAAAATGGGATCTCTGTCACTCACAATAACCTTTGGTTTTCATGTAGCTTTTGAATTTTTTCCATAAATGTAGTAGCAACTGTACTTGCTTTAAATGAATGAGATAATGCACGAAAGTGTGCATACTTGGTAAGTCTATCAACTACCACCATGATGACACTCTTTCATTCGGACTTAGGTAAACCTGTGATAAAATCCATTGAAATCTCCTCCCAACATTGACTTGGAATGGATAAAGGTTGTAGAATACCTGAGGTATTAATTGTCTCAAATTTATTCTGCTGGAAAACCAAACATTCTGCCACAAAATTTTGAATATCAGATTTAAGGCCATCCCAAAAAAATTCTTTCTTCACCCTGTGGTAAGTTTTTAAAAATCCTGAGTGTCCTCCTAAAGGAGAAGTGTGCAATTCCAAAAGAATCTTTTTTTTTAGTTGGGAATTCTTACAAAGATATAAGCGATCTTTGTACCATAAGGAATCATTTTTCCAACTAAATGTATCAGATGTACTAGGATCTTGCTGCGACTTTTGAATGAGTGTCCATACATCTTTGTCCTTCTTCCATTCATCTCTTGCTTCGGTTATCCAATCTGGTTGGATAATAGAAATGGAACAAAGCAATGCTTCCACCTCTTCATTCTTTCTTGAGAGTGAATCTGCAACAACATTAAGCTTTCCTTTTTTGTAGATTATTTCAAAGTCATAACCCAACATCTTTGTGACCCATTTTTGCTGCTCTTCTGAAGATAGTCTTTGTTCCAAAAAGTGTTTAAGACTATCATGATCAGTTTTTACCTTGAAGTTTCTTCCCATTAGGTAAGTTCGACATTTCTTTAGTGCATGCAGTATCGCTAACATTTCCTTCTCATAAATAGGTTTCTATAGATACTTTCCTTTAATTGGACGACTTTCAAAAGAAATGGGTCATCTTTCTTACATTAAAGCAGCACCAATTCCATTTCCTGAGGCATCACATTCCACAATAAAGGTTTTTGTGAAGTCTGGCATAGCTAAGACCGATGCTAGGCACATTGCCTCTTTAATATGTTCAAAGGCCTTAGTTGTGTTGAGATTCAACAAGATGATGAACTTAGTGAAAAGAGTCACCTTCACTAAGTGGGCCCGCGGGCTATTTTTGGCGCAAAGTCTATTTTTAGACATGTCAATCATATTCTATGAGTTGCAGGATGCTATTTTTGGATGGTTGGTCAACTTGGAAAAATAGATGGACTTCTATTTTTAGATATATTGGACGGAATATATTTTTAGATTGCCAGTTTAAAAATAGGTATGTCAAATATTATTAGCTCTTAATAATATTTGGACTCTAAACATTATCTTATTCTCTTGGAGCACTTCAGTTAAGTGCACAGAAGTGGCACAGCAGCTGACAAAAGGAATTAAGCTATTCCTGAGGTTTTACTGGATCTAATGCATGAGGACTTCAATTAGAACTCATGTGACAGAGTTTGGTGGAGTTAGAGAAGTAGTTGGTGGAGTTGTATTCAGTTTAACTCAGTTAGACTCAGTGGAGTTAGTTGTATCTAGTCTAACTAATTGATACACTAGTGAGAGTGGTGTGAATTAATTAGTTAATTAATTCACTAAATAATAACTCATTAATCAACTGAAGAATACATCAGTTAACTACAGTGCATGGACAGTTTTAGTGGAGAGGTAGGTGAAAGAGCAAGTGTGACTATCAGTTGTGACTATAGTGATGCATTGATTGCATCCAACACTCAGTGGAGATGCCAATGAGGATTGTACAGTGCAAGCCAGGTGGATTTGAGTTCATTCAAAGTGATTCTTCAGCAAGGATTGTGCAGTAGAGGCAGGCTAGCAGGTGGCAGAGATCGGTGCAGGGATTTGCAAGATCAAGCCTGATTAGTGTGTAGCGATTGTATTATACTGAGAGCTTGACATGTTCAGCTTTGTATGAGGATTGTTACATGATCTCTATGACATATATTATATATAGATATTTGGGGTTTTTAGCTTCAGGCTTTCCTGTTAAATCATTGTGTTAATGTGTGTAAATTTTTATGGTTTCATGTGTGCATTGCAATTGATTTAATTTCCGCATGTGATGATCAATGGTGGAATAGATTATGTATTGTGCATGAAGTTAAAATAGTGTGTGATCAGGAGAATCTTAGACATATAACACATAATTTATATAATTTCTACATGGTATCAGAGGAGTTGATCATTGGAGAAGATTGCAATTATTGAAGCGGTTGATTTTTGTGCTGGTGGAATTCGAATTTGCTACAATGTTTTCTTGGTGTCGAAGTTGAGAATTCATTGAAATGTCTTTCAACGGATTGTGATTGGAGTATGCCCTTGAGGGTAGCTCAAATTATATTGCATGGAAGGAAAGGATGGAGGCAGTGATGGATGATAATGGTTTGAAGGAGTTCATAGATGCAGAAATTCCAAAACTTGCTTCTAGTGATGCAGCCACACTTGACGCATGGCAAAAGAAGACAGCAAAATGTCAAAGGATTCTATTGGAAGGTGTGAAGGATCACATAGTGTCTAGCCTTCATGGTAAAGCTAGTCCATTCTTGATGTGGAAAGCTTTGACAGACTTGTTCCAAAGCAGAAGCGACCAGAGGAAGTTGGCGCTTAAAGACAAGCTCAGAAAAATAAAAATGGAGAAAGACGAAAGCATACCCAAGTACCTCACGAAGTTTGTCCAGTGCAGGGATGAGCTGGGAAGTGTGGGGGTTACTGTAGATGAAGAGTATTTGGTGAGCTTGGCTCTCCTTAGGCTTACGAATATTTGGCATAGCTACGACGACTCTGTCAATGGTCGGGAGAAACTGCCAGGATGGGAGCGACTTTGGTCGGATCTTGTGCAGGAGGAGATAAGGCGGGGTACCAAGGATGGATCTTCATCAAAGAATGAATATGAATAAAATTGCGCTTTGGCTGCCAAATCAAGGAAAGGGAAGGGAAAGAAAAATCCTTCTCAATCTAGTGCGAAATGCAAGAAGCGGGACTTGTCCAAGCTGAAGTGCTTTCATTGTCACCAACACTGACATTATGCAACTAATTGTCCATAGAAGAAGAAAAATAAGCAGGCTGCTGGATCTGTAGCTAGAAAGGTCTTAGCCTCACAGTTTGAGCTATATTTTTCCCTGATTGCATGCTTGGTTTCAAGTGTGATGGGATCAGTGTGGTTTCTTGACAGTGGTGCATCTTTCCATATGACTGGAGACAAAGATTTGTTCAATGATCTGGATGAATAGGATCTTGGAGTGCACATCAAGATGGGCGATGGTGGTAGATACAGTGCGACTGGTATCGAGACCATTTCCTTTGAGAGGGAGTCTAGTAAACCTTTCATATTGAAGGATGTCATGCATGTTCCAGGATTGAAGAAGAATCTGATCTCTGTGACGATGTTGGAAGACAAGGGATATGATGTTGTTTTTAGCGAGGAAAAGGCTTTCCTGCGCAGTAAGACAATTGGTGAAACCCAGAGGATAGGGGTTCGAGTTAAGAACCTTTATCAGTTGCAGGTAGATGGCTACGTAGCAATGGCAGGCAAAGCAAAAGCAGTGGTGAGCCGGGATGAGGGTGAATTGTGGCACAGGAGATTGGGCCATCTTCACCATGGCGCTTTGAAAATTTTGCAGCATATTTCTACCGGGCTTCCCAAGGGTACACTTGCGCAGTCAGATTAGCGCAAAGGATGTACTTTGGGAAAATTTGTGAAGACCACTTTTCATGAGAAGGATATTCGCGCCATGACAATCCTTGAGAGAATTCACACAGACGTGTGTGGACCTTTCTCAGTAGCTTCAACAACAAAGCACAGGTATTATGTGATATTTGTTGATGATTTTTATTGTAAGTGTTGGATCTTCTTCATGCAGAAGAAGAGCGAGACATACTCAAAGTTCTGTGAGTTCAAGGTGCTGGTTGAGAAAGAGTCAGGGAAGCAGTTGAAAGCTTTGAGGAGCGATAATGGTGGTGAATTCATCTCTGGAAAATTCAAAGACTTTTGCAACGTAGAAGGAATTTGAAGAGAACTCATAGCGCCTCATAACCCACAACAGAATGGGGTCATGGAGAGAAAGAACAAAACGATCGTGGGTGTTGCATGGGCGATGTTGCATGATCAGGGCCTTCCCATACACTTGTGGGCTGAAGCATGCAACACTATGGTTTATGTGAAAAACCGTTGTCCTCATAGAGTACTTGGCATGAGTACACCCGAAGAGGCGTTTTCTAGTAAGAAGCCTGATATTTCTCATTTGAAGATTTTTGGCTCACCTGTTTACATTCATGTGATGAAGGATGCCAGGAAGAAGCTGGAGCCAACCGCAGAGGTTGGGATATTTGTGGGGTACACAGAAACATGCCACAACTATCGTGTGTATTTTCCAGACAGTCGGAAGACTGTTATGCGACGAGATATCAAATTTCATGAGGAGAAAACCATGAATTTGTTGCTTGAGAGGGAGCTACACTTGCATGTAGATGAGGAGCTACTTGTTCCTAAAGATGAGCCTTAGGATGTGGATTAGCCACAAGAAGAGGTTCATGGAGTGGAAGAAACCACTCATGCAGCGCCAAACATCAAAGGGCGGAAGCGCACTACAGAAGCTGAGCGATCGAATCTTGATGCAGTGAAAAATGTAGGAACACCTACATCATAGCACAGACAGAGACGGTCACCTGACCGATTTACTGGATACATGGCTCTGATGAGCAAGTGTATCATGATGGAGCCATCCTCTTTCGAGGAAACTATGAAGGATCCCACATGGGTAGATGCCATGGTGGAAGAGTATGATTCGATTTTCAGAAACAGTGCATGGGAGATTGTCCCAAGGCCGGAAGGGAAATCAATGGTAGGTTCAATATGGATCTACAAAGTGAAGCAAGTTGCTGATGGGAGCATCGAGAAGTACAAGGAAATATTTGTTGCCCGGGGCTTCTCACAGATCGAGGGGATTGACTATGAAGAAACCTTTGCAGTTGTCGCAAGGTATTCTTCCATATCGACCATCCTTGCTCTCTCAACGCAG
Source organism: Pinus albicaulis (assembly GCA_034641835.2). Lineage (NCBI taxonomy): Eukaryota > Viridiplantae > Streptophyta > Pinopsida > Pinales > Pinaceae > Pinus > Pinus albicaulis. Next base: position 511,576,118 of record CM076575.1, on the reverse strand, counting down.
ATGGGTTGGCACATTCATCAGATGGATGTGAATACTGTGTTCTTCAATGGATTCATTGAGGAGGATGTGTACATAGAGCAACCTAAAGGTTTCAAAATATTCAGTAGCGAGTCGCATGTGTGCAGGCTCAAAAGAGTGATGTATGGGCTGAAACAAGCACCTCGTGCTTGGTACACATGGATAGACAGTTATTTCACCAGACTTGGATTCACCAAGAGTGAGGCGGATCTGAACCTATACCAGATTGTGGTGGAGGGTAAGTTGTTCATCATTGTACTTTATGTAGATGATTTGATACTAACGGGTGATGAACTATTGATACACTCATGCAAGGCAGATCTTGCAAAGGAGTTTGAGATGAAGGACTTGGGCCTCCTTCATTATTTCCTGGGATTGGAAATTTGGCAGTGGAAGGGTGGACTATTTGTGTCTCAAGGAAAGTATGCCCTGGAGATATTGGAGAAGTTCAACATGCAAGGCTGCAAGCCTATCGACACTCCTCTTCCTAGTGATTGGAGGAAAGAGGATGCTACATCGGCAGAGGTAGTGGATGCCACTGTTTATCGACAGTTGGTTGGTTTTCTCATGTATTTGGTCAATACACGACCGGAAATATGCTATGCTATTAACCATATTTCACAAGCTATGGAAGGCAGGCAAGCATGTCCTGAGATATCTCAGGGGCACATCGGGATATGGATTGTGGTACAGACAGTCAGATGAGTTGAAGCTACATGGCTTCATGGATGCAGATTGGGCAGGGAGAAAAAAAGAGCACATCTGGAGGGATTTTCAGTATCATATCTACAACATTTTCTTGGTACAGCAGGAAAAAGAGATCCGTGGCACTCAGTTCAGCGGAGGCCGAGTACATGGCAGCAATTTTGGCTGCATGCGAGGCTATATGGATGAGGAAGATCCTGGTCGGGTTGTTCGATTCTCACTTAGATCCTGCTGTTATATATTGTGATAATCAGAGTTGCATTAAACTCTCGGTTAATCCATTATTTCATGATAGATATAAACATATTGACATCTGGTACCATCATATCAGAGATTGTGTGTAGCAGAAGATCATGTTACTATCTTACATTCCTACGGAGGATCAAGATGTTGATATTTTGACGAAGGCGCTCACCAGGAGCAAATTAGAATACCATAGAGATAGGATCGGGGTGGCAGATAATCCATATCTTATTGCGAGGGAGTGTTGAGATTCAACAAGACGATGAACTTAGTGAAAAGAGTCGCTTTCACTAAGTGGGCCCGCAGGCTATTTTTGGTGCAAAGTCTATTTTTAGACATGTCGATCATATTCTATGAGTTGCAAGATGCTATTTGTGGATGGTTGCTCAAGTTGGAAAAATAGATGGACTTCTATTTTTAGACATATTGGGCAGAATCTATTTTTAGATTGCCAGTCTAAAAATAGATATGTCGAATATTATTAGCTCTTAATAATATTTGGACTATAAACATTATCTTATTCTCTTGGAGCACTTCGGTTAAGTGCACAGATGTGGCACAGGAGCTGACAGAAGGAATTACACTATTCTTGAGGGTTAAGTGAAGCTATTGCATGGAGACTTTAGATAGAACTCATGTGACAGAGTTTGGTGGAGTTGTAGAAGTAGTTGGTGGAGTTGTGTTCAGTTTAACTCAGTTAGACACAGTTGAGCTAGTTGTATCTAGTCTAACTGATTAATACACTAGTGAGAGTGGTGTGAATTAATTAATAATTAATTCACTAAATATTAACTCATTAATCAACTAAAGAATACATCAGTTAACTACAGTGCATGGACAGTTTCAGTGGAGACTAGTGGAGAGATAGGTGAAAGGGAAAGATGAAAATTAGTTGTGACTATAGTGATGCATTGATTTCATCCAACACTTAGTAGAGATGCCAATGAGGATTAAGAAGTACAAGAAAGGTGGATTTGAGTTCATTCAGAGCCATTCTTCAGCAAGGATTGCGCAGTAGAGGCAGACTAGTAGGTGGTAGAGATCGGTGCATGGATTTGCTAGATCAAGCAATTAGTGTGCGGCGATTGTATTGTACTGGCTTGACATGTTGACTGTATGAGGATTGTTACATGATCTCTGCATGACATATATTGTATACGAGATAGTTAGGTTTTTAGCTTCGGGAGCTTTTCCTGACCCAAATCCCTGTGAAATAATGTGTATGAAGATTTTATGGTTTCATGTGTGCATTTCAATTGATTTAATTTCTGCATGTGATGATCAATGGTGGAATAGATTTTGTATTGTGCATGAAGTTAAAATAGTGTGTGATCAGAAGAATCTTAGACATATAACACATAATTTATATAATTTCTACAAGTTGCTTCAGGAGTCCATGAAAATGAATCTTTCTTCAATAATGTTGTTAGAGGTGTTGTTATTCTCCCATAATTCTTAACAAACTTGTGATAATACCCTGTTAACCCGAGAAATCCTCACAACTGCTTTATGGTTGTGGGGACTTTCCATGCCTTAATGGCTTTAATTTTGTTAGGGTCTACCTTAATACCCTCGTGAGATACAATATGACCCAGATATTCCACCTCTTGTACTCCAAAGAAAAATTTGGATGTTTTTGCATATAATTGTTTCTCCTCCAATAGTTGATCTACCCTATCTGACATATTTCTTTGAGTCTTGAGACCTATTGTAGATTAGTATGTCACCTTGAAAATAAGCACAAAATTTCTAAGGAAGGGTTTGAAAATGCAATTCATCAACCCTTGAAATGTAGAAGGTGCATTGGTAAGGCCAAAAGGCATGACCAAAAATTCATAGTGACCCTCATGAGTTCGAAATGTTGTTTTCGGAATATCTTCAGTCTTCATTCTAATTTGATGATATCCTGAATGAAGATCCAACTTGGTAAAATAAATTGCTCCGTGTAATTCATCCAATATTTCATCAATCACAGGAACGGGAAATTTATCTTTAATGGTGGGCTTATTGAGCTCCCTATAATCCAGACACATGCGCCTGATCCATCCTTCTTGTGTACCAATACTACAGGAGCATAGAAAGAACTTTGACTAGGTTGAATCGTACCCGCCTCTAACATTTCTGCAATCATACGTTCAATTTCGCTCTTTTGGACATAAGGATATCTATAAGGCCTGATGTTTGGAGGAAAAACTCCTGGAATCAAATGAATAGCATGATCATGATCACGAATAGGTGGGAGCCCTTTGGGAGTTTCAAACACCTTGGAATGATTGTCCAAGACTTTTGTGATGCGGGGAAATAGATGATTTTGATGTTGGAACTTCTAGTGAGCATATTCATGATACTTTCTTCTTTTCTTTCTTTACGAAGCTTATCATGACATTGACTTATTATCTTTCCCGACTTCTACTATGATACCCAATAATTGACTTCTTTCCTTCTTAAAACAATTCCAAGTAAATTTATGGCAAATTAAAAGCTATCGTCCCCAAAAATTGTAACCATTGTACTCCAAGTATAACATCAACACATCCCATTGGAATGGAAAGCATTGGACTATTCAATACATATTTTCCCATGGTTAACTTGATATTATGGAATTTTCCAAAGAAATTTATAGTTCTCCACATTTACCTTATCATAACCATTCTGGTCTTAGGAGTATAGGAAACAATTCAATTCCTTGGCTACCTTACAATGAATAAAATTATGGGTACTACCTAAATCAATCAACACTATTACCTTTTTCTTCTTGATATGTCCTTCTATATTGATAGTTTGAGGAGTGGTAATTCCTGCCAATGCATTACATGATATGGTCAAACTCATTTCTTCCTCTTTTAGGGCTGTTTCCTGGTGTATATCTTCTTCTTTTGAAGATTATTGTTTATTTTCTTCTTCCTCTTCACAATATATGTAAAATAATTTCTTCTAGGGATTCTTACTGTGTTAGTATGTTTCTCTCTAGCCAACAAATCCTTTTATATACATATTAAATTTTGCTGGTTTCAACCTTAGGTTGTGAAGAAATCAAGATGCCAACACTTGTCTTGTAAAGTGAGTATTAAAGGCTTCTGTATTATGATGCCAACTATTTTCTTTAACTGAATACCTTCTCCAATGAATCGGGTACTAGCATAAACTTCATGTTAGATGTTATCCTTTAAAGTACCTATGAAGAGATCAATCCTGTGTTCCTCTGAAATATCAGTCACCCTTATATTCAATTTTTGGAAGTCCTCAATGTGCTCCCCCACTGAACACTTTTGTTTGAGATTTATCAATTGGCTAAAGAAGGTGTTGCTCTTTGTATCCTAATCATGTGCTATCATTTCCTCCATAAAAATTGACCAAGTGACGATTTTTTTATGGGAGCGAAGCCATCGATACCATACAAATGTATTTTGTTATAAATGTAAAGTTCCGATGTGTACCTTTTGTGTGTTTTGCACATTATTGATATCAAAATATTGCTCCATTTGTAGTATCCATGTTACAGGATCCTTTCCATCAAATTTCCTCATATCCATTTTTGGAATATGGTGGTTCTTCCTTCCAACATTAGAGTTTATGAAATCATGACTAACATTTATTTTATTTCATCTTTGAATTTCCTCTTCTCTTTACTATTCAGAAGCTTATTTCTTATATCTTTGTAAACCTTGCATATCTGCTTTTAGATCATTCTTCATGTTTTCTATCTTAGCTTCCATGTCATCCATCTGGAGTTATGCTGCTTCCATGCCATCCATCTTAGCTTCCATGCCATTCTTCAAACCATCCATCTTAGATTCCATGCTAGCTTCCATGCCATCCATCTTAGCTTCCATGCCATTCTTCAAACCATCCATCTTAGATTCCATGCTAGCTTCCATGCCATCCATCTTAGCTTCCATGCCATTCTTCAAACCATCCATCTTAGATTCCATGCCTTTCTTCAAAACTTCCATGTCATTTTTTGTTGCTCTTTGCGAGAGCGAAATTTGTTGCACTTGCTCTTGTAATTTTGATATGTCATGTTGCCATTCTTCGTCTTCATGCGTCATAGTAAAGCCTTCTAAAGGCTTAATGGGTGTTGAACTCTTTTTAGGGGCCATTTGAGAATCCAATACTGATATCTATTCTACAATATGCCCTTGGAATCAATTCAACTTGATCCTTCAAACAAGACTTATGCAATTCAGAAAAGAAATACATACATTTTACTTGCTTTTGTGTAGCTCGATATTGAAATTGACTTATCTCTGTACTTGAAGATCCTAAATATCTAAAATTCAGCCCTATAGTAGTCCTCTGAAGCTTCTTTCAAATGCCATAGGTCTGACTTGATTTGGGTTCTTCAAGTCAAAGTTATGTCCAATCTCCCACAATGACCTAATTATGGACTAGTTCAGTAGAGCGAACTTGTACAACTTGCCACGTTTCACTGTTTGCTCCTTTGGCTCTGAAATTTATAGACAGGAAACTACAGGCTGTGTACTTCCAGTCACTTTTTAAAAAATTTCAATCCAATGCTCATAGAGAGAGTTATGAATATTTTCCCACAATCACCTCTTTGAGATGAAATTCGACAACCTGAAAAAGACCTACCTTCCACAAATCATATCTCTGAAAATATTGTGAACCAAGCTCTGAAATTTTGCTAAGATGTTCCTCAGGATTTTGGCTTCACACTCTAAAAATTTCAGCTTCTAAACCTTCGTAGAAAAAAATTTATAGTGAAAATTCCGCAATGACCGTTTTAAGTGAAATTTAGGAGCCTGCAAAAAGCCCTAACTCCCACAGATCATATCTCTGAAAGTATTGTGAACCAAGCTCTGAAATTTTGCGACGATGTTCCTCAGGATTTAATCTTCACAATTTAAATATTTCAGCTTCTGAACCTTCGTAGAAAAAAATTTATAGCGAAAATTCCACGATGACCTGTTTGGAGAAGTGAAACCCTAGAATCCCAAAGCTCTGATACCAAATGTTGTGAAACCAGCTCCAAAAATAGAAGAAAAGAGATATCAACACCTTAGAAATAAGCCACTTCAAGGGGGAAACCTCCAATACATTACATGAATGAAAAATTCTTGGATGATACAAATTAAAAAACCTCTTTTCTATATATAGGAGTCCATGGGGCCACAATGTAATCCTAGTGGAGCCACAATGTAATCCTAGCCAACCTAATAATAATAATTGAAGGGCACAATAATAAAAATATGGGGGTTAAAGGGGTACAGTGATAACAATAGGGGGGTTACACTAACAACAATAAGGAACTATACTAGTAATATAGGGACCTAACAGAAGATGGATGGAAAAGCCACTTTTCCCACGCTACTAAAACTTGCTAGGAAACTGTCTTGTTTTCGTAGCGAGAAATTGTTGAAGGTTTTTGAGCATATTAAAAGAAATTGTTACCAGGTGGAAACTTCCAGCATGTTAGAGGACCTTATTAGCAGATATTTATGACTCAAAGGGAGTGCCATGCAGCCAGGTCATCAGTCAAAACAACATTGAAGTTGAAGGTCATCCATTCCTAAAAGGCAGGGTTATGTTCCACATATGTAGGGTGCTTTAAATATGTAAAGTGGTGGTGAACTTGGTCATGTGTCCTTCGAGAATGTGATATTCATTGTGTAACCATCATGTAATTGTTTCACAGATAAGATAGAGGAATGTATTAAATAGGAGATAGAGTCCTATTAGGAGTAGGTTTCTTTAAAAGGTAGTTGTTAGTTTTCTGTCGTAAGTTATTGATTTCAGTTATGAAAGGTGTCATAGGAGAATTTGAGGATCTAGCCACCAAGCAGATCATCCATATTGTAAATAAGGTCTATTTATAGAAAAATCATCGAAGAAGCAAGAGGTTGGAGAACATTTTCACCAAAACTGTTGCTTATATATTTTTGACCATTATCAATAATACAAAGTGACACTCTTCTTTCCAGACCTGAGATTCTCATGAGGTTTTTGATATCTTATTGATATTTATCTTATGTTTTATCATTTGTAGTATATTTCATCTCTAATTACTCAGAATTCATAATATTATGCTCTGACTTCCTTTAGTGGTGAAATGATTGTCTTTTCCTATGTTGTGTCTGTGAGTTTCCTCTGTTAAACACCTCTATCTGCCTCAGCTTCCATGTGAAGAACCACTGTCACTAAACTACTGATTGTTGACTCCATAAGCCTAATGGTAGCAAGCCTACATTTTTGATGCAGGGATTCTGCTAGAAAGCAGACCCTAGCATATAAAAAACTCATTGCTTCACTCAATATGAAAATTGTCAATTTTTCCTCACATAAAACCATAAAAATATTCAACTTAAAATTCTCACGAAGGAGAAAGAGCTATTAAATTATCTACTGATATAAAATATAAAAAATCTCTGACTATATATTACAATGGAGAGCTTCTCTCAGCTCTTGGCCCTTTACAAAAGTTCTCCAACCATTTCTCACATCACACTCTCTCTTAGCTTATTTTCTTCCTTACACAACTTGCTTATTTATACATAAATGTGGATTTAATCCATTCCAAGAATCTCTCCACATAAATCTCAACAAGATCTAAATTAGATTCATTCTAGGTGTGGACTCAACAAAGTCTCGTACATAGAATTCCTACTCCCAAAATTTGCTACCTTATTCTATCCTTTTATTTATTAAAAGAATATATACAATAATCCTCACCTTTACACTTTTCTCTCTTAAATTATTAAAATGAATAAAATAATTAAAAAGCCTCACACCCTATTTCACACAGATAAATAATAAAATTTGAGCTTGATGCTCTTCCATCAGACTCCCAAGGTTGAAATTAATCATGATCGCCTGATCATGTGTTTCGGATCTTTGTCTTCCTAGATCCCATATCTTGTGTTGCAATTCTCCATTTGTTGATGTTTCTATCTGTTGTTCTTCTCCAGGCTCCACACTTTATGCTGCATCACCCCACTGGCTATGCTTTCACAATCTTATGTTGTCTTCCTCTTGCTGCTTGTTCTTTATTTTACTATTGTTGGCTTCTTCTCGGATGCTTTCATAATTATCCTCCTTATTAGTTCAATTTCTCTGTCCAATAGATTTTCTCCAACATCTGCAATAAAACCTGTACTCACAAAACAATTATTAAAATAAAAAAATAAGGCCTCAGTGCCTCTTTCTCTTCTGGCAACATTTCAGTATGTTGCTCGGAAATTTCTTCTTCCATCAACACGTCAGTATGCTGATGTAAATCCTCCATGAGACTATCAGCTAGTCCCTCCTCCATATCATCTATTTCAAGAATGTCTCCCTGTTCTGGTTCACAATAATGAACTTCTTCGAATTGTTGAATCATTCCTACCTCCTTACTTTTTGTTTCCTAATTATTATTTAGAACAATTTCTTTGTCTTTATCTTTCAACAACTCACCCTGAGTATAGATCCTCTGCTTTTCCAACTCTCTTCTCTGAAGATCTATTTTTTTATATAACTTAAAAATCTCAATTGGGATAGAACTTGGAAACTTTACACTACTTTCCATACCTTCATTTGCTATGGACCAATCATTAGATGGCCCTTCTTCCTCTGCTTCAATATTCTGCTGAATATTTCCATGAAACCCCTCTGTCTTCATTTATTTCTGAGATCTTGCTATCTCAGCATCATTTTGAATAGATTTCAGATTCAACTCTTCTTTTTTAACAAACTTCAAAGTTTGTTCAACATCATGTGATGTACCTGCAATCACACACAAACCATTAGTCATAAAAACATCAGACCTTGTGGTCTCATTGGGTGCTTCAGTCAACATCTCTCTTTGCAGCTTTGAATCCTTAATTTGATTCAGTTCCTCTGTAAATTTCTCTTCTGTCACATCACTACTTCCACTCTTCCTCTGGAAATCTTCCTAAATTGTCCTGGTTTCAGCATCATTACATTGTAAACTTTTGTCAGCAATTTCATTAAACAAATACATTTGTTTACCTCCTTGGAATTTTTCTTCAGCATTTCCACTTTGTTCCTATTCCATAACAACTCTGACTTGCTGTCTTACCCCAAATAAGAATTAATTTATGATTTCTTCCTGTTGTAACCAATCAACACTTTCCTTCTCTGAAAGGAATTCTCTACCAGACTTTACCTCAAAATTTTCATTCTCCTTTGTGACATTTCCATCATACTTCTCATCCTCTTTCGCACATCCTACAAACATACATAAACTATGACAAAAAATGTAAGGCTTCATGGCCTCATCTGTTTCTCTCGCCGAGACATCTTCAGATGCTTCTAAACTATCCCAATAGTTCATGAGTTCTTCCTCACTGATCTCTTCACCCAGAATTGCACCATGTTCTGGGCCACAAATGGAAACATCCATTTTTAACTCAGCCTCTCTGAGTTCTTCACAACTCAACATCTGCTCGAGCTTCCTCAACTCTTCCATCAACTGTATGTTTACCTGTTTTTCCCTCTCTGCGTGTAGCTTCTGCCACTTCACCTTCTTTCTCATGGTCCAACCATGCGTCTGGTTTTTCAAATTTTCCTGCAACAAATCCATTAACAATTCAAGGTGAATTGTTATCTCAGTCTTTTCCCACTCGTACTCTTCATCCGTCAACTGTTCACATATGCCACTTACCTTGGAATTTTCCTTCTTCTCCCCTGAAGCGAACAAAGTTCCTTCTCAAGTTAAATATTCCAGAACACTTGGAATACAAAGATATCCATGAGGATAAAAATATTATATTATACAATATATGAGATAGATAGATGATTGATAATTACAAATGAGGCCTACTTATATACCTACGCAGGTGCCTCTTCACAAAAGGTTTTGTCTTATCAGACATGGCCTTTCAACCTAATTACTAATTAACTAATTTAATCACTAATTAACTATTTTATTCATTACATTGCCTTCCCCTCAAAAATCTTTGTCCTCAAAGCTTGTCGACGAAAGGCCTCGATTTCTTTTCCTACTACGAACATCTTCTCGTCTCGGGGCAGTCATCCTTGTCGATACAAGTTGATATGATCCTCTAAGTGACAAAAAAAACGGTCGCACTGAGAATGGATCAAACCATCCTAAATCAATCTTCTGTGGAATCTTACGATGCTGGAAACTTGTGATGATTCGTTATTATTCTTTAGAATATCACCTTGTTTTTGTTTTGAGTACATAGCTTGGTTGAGTTGTCTTCTCCCGTGATTTGGATGTCGATAGGGAACTTTTTTAATGTGACTTTGATTTCCTTTTGGGGAGGATGTTATTGAGTAGGTTACATAAGATTCACTTAGAATTCTCCTTGTCTGAACTGCAACATCGAAGTTTGTATCATTTGCAACTTGCCTGTCTTCTTCTTGAGTTGTGACATTTACTAGATCAATGTTCGTTTTTCCTGCAACTTGAACTTCTACATTTGTTGGTTTCGATGACTCTTTTTCAACAAGTTGTTGCACCTTGTTTTCCAAATACTTATTATCCTTCTTCAATTTCTTAATTTGCATTAGCAATTTTTCATTGTGGTCCTTGAGGCAAGCAACTTCTTCATTCTTGTTAGTTGTGATTTTTTCAATTTCCTTTTGCATATTTTAATTTGTCTTGGAATGTACGTATATGTACTTCTTTATATATGTCTCTCTTTTTTTCTTTTTAATATACTTTGACTTTTCTTCTCTCTTTTATTATTTTTAATATAAATTCTTCCTTTTTTAATATTTCTTCAATTTGATGTATTTGAGTGGAATATAGAAAAAAAATGGCGAACCGCGACTTTGGACCCTCTATCTCTGTTAGGGTTTCTCTCGATGTGACAAGAGTACGCCATCCCCTACAACAGATCTTTCTCTTGGAGTCCTTGGCACCCCTCTCTAGGCACCTGAAACGTGGTCAGGCATACATTTTTTGATTACCCGGATAAAAGAATGAGGTTAATATTTTTTTTCGATTTCTGTTCTACGCGACGGTGTTTAGCTATTAGGGTTTCTACTGTGGAGCAGTTTTCGCGCTTTCTCGATGTCGGTTTAAGAAGTGCTGTCGGCATTTACAATGGGGTTTGATAGTGAGATAGTTGAACTAGAGCCTACACCTGAAGACCTCCTTACATGCTGGGGGCACGAGATATCTGAGAAAAACCTAGAGCTTTTCTTCCCAAACATTGTCGTTTCTCAAGCTCTCGGCGAGGATGCCTCTATTGGGGGACCTTCGAACAGGGTGGGGCTGTTAGGGGAAACACTGCAAAGCACCTGGAGTGGGCACTGGAAGGTCGGGCTCCTCCCTGATTTGGCTTGCAAGCATCTTCCTATGGCCGATGATAGGGATAAAGCGGTGCCTCTAAACCCTCGTTTCCCTTCTACGGCAGCACCTCAAGGTAACCCTTTCCACCCTGTGTTTACTGGAGGTCTAGAGGACATAGTTGGTAGCTGTGATTTACAAGGTCTTTCAGGCCGCAAAATCTTTGGTGAAGGTCCTTCTCTTGAAGGATTTCCTCTGGGAGGTTTTTTAAAGGGAGTTTCGGTGGGTCTGAGACAAACTGGAGTGGGTCAGGGTTTCTTGTCTTCTGGGTCCCTACGCCTATAGATGCTCACGCCCTGGTTTCTCAAGGTGGAGGTGGGTCATTTCATTTTGCACCTCAAGGGGAGGTTCCTCCTCTCTGTCAGTCTAGGGTCTCCTCCAATAAGGCGATAGACAGAGCCCCGAAGTCTTTGGCTTCAGAAAATCAGGGAATAAATCTAAGAAAAGGGGCCGCCTCAGGGTCCAGTGCACATAAGGAATTGAGGGAGGCAGTAGAACTGCCCAAGGTATTTGAAGAAGGACAAAAAGGGTTGCCTGGTTTTGTGGAGATGGATGTTCCCTCTTCAAAACCCTCTGAGAAAGGGGAGGGTATCATGGAAGCAGCGGGTGGTAAGCGTAAAAAACAAAAACCCGTTAAGAAGAAAGATAACAAGCCTAATTTCCTGTTGGGAGTGGACATAAGTGTAGAACAAGATATGGAAGCGTGTGAGACCATTCTGGTAGGAAGAGTGAGAGGCAAGAAGTACTTGGCCGAATACATCTCTGACTAGGCCCTCACCTAATGGAAAGAAGACCCGAGTCAGCCTACGGAGATCACAATCTTGGCAAGGGGCTGGTTTAGTATCAAATTTGACAGAAAATATCAGGTGGACTGGGTGTTAGGAAGGAATTGGTTCTTTGGTAAGCAACCGATCCTATTTTGATGATGGACTCCCTTATTCGATGCCCAGAAAGAAAAAATGGTAGAGTCCCTACTGTGGGTTAAACTCCCAGGCCTCCCTATGCAGTTCTGGACCCATTGGAAACACGCTGGGCACTTTTCTGGAAGCGGACAAATCATATATTCAAACAAGATATCGGAGTGTGGCATGAATTTTGGTCAGTTTATACCCCAGAGAGGGTTTAGTGGATGCCATGACTCTTCAATACAGGGACCTGGAATTTTTTCAAACCCTTGACTATGAGAATATCCCTTTTTGGTGCAACTGCTGCCATAAGTACGGGCATTTGGTGAAGGAATGCCCTCTTGGTCACTGACGTCACCGCTGGAAGAAGAAACTATGCAAGAAGGAGGGAGTCTCCCCTCTTGATGTGGAAGGCCTCGCACAAGCAGCAGTCCCTCCTCCCTCTGAGCAGGAGATGGCCCCTACTACTGAGGAGGCCTTGATGCAGGATCAGGTAGAAGTTGCGGTTACTCTCCCTCCTCCTCCAGTTGATCTGGCGACCTCCCTGGTTCCCCTTCCAGTCGACGCACTTGTTGGGGCATCTCAGGTGGGTATGTCCACTTCCCTTCCTTTCTCCTTCCATTCCTCTTTCTGTCATTCGTTGTCTGAGTTTTTTGAGCCTGGTCCTTCTAGGCAAATACTCCATGATCTTTCAGCTTTAAATATTTCAAATTCATCTTTGGACAGTGTGATTCTTTCTGTCCCGAACCCTCCTGAACCTAATCACCCCCCGGCTGCTTGCGACCCTATTAATTCTAGCCCTCGGACCTCTTCCTCCGACATCCCCCATTATAATCTCAAACCTTTGGCCAATTGTTTAGGGAAAGGGCTAGTTGTGGGAGGCCGTCTTCAAACCCTGTGGCTTTTGGGCCAAGGAAATTGAGAGGAAGGAAATCTAATCTATCCAAGGCCCAAATGAAAGTATTTGTGGATATAGCTGATGGGAGGAAAATGTCGATTACTGGGGTGCTTAGAGCAGAGCATCCACCCCCCGAAGGTGTCCCATGATCTTTCTATCCTTCAATTGCAGAGGCTTAGCTAGCCAGCCAAAAAAGCTAGCCTTCAGAGAACTTATGCGTTCTCAAAATCTATATGTTATCATGTTGCAAGAAATGCTGGGGAAAGGGGATGCAGTGATCAGTATTCTTTCAAAAATGCTGCCAATATGGGTTTTTCATGCCCTTGATGCGGTGGGCAGGTCTGGGGGAGTGGTCTCAGGATATAATTCAAAGAAGTTAAGAGAAATCTCTACTTAGGGTTCAGAAAACTGCTTGGCTTTGGAACTCTTTTCAAGTCAGATGAACCTCTCATTTCTTTCCCTGAATATTTATGGAACTTGTGTGGATATGGATCACTTTTGGTCCTCATTCTTTAGATATTCTTGGCTCACCCACCCAAACTTGTTAATTGGAGTGGACCTGAATTTCTCTCTGGGGGAAGCTGAATCATGGGGAGTTTCTGCCAGATCGGACCCCCTTACAGATTTCTTTAGGAGCAAATTGGCAATGGCTCATTTGGTGGATGTTCCCCTCCTCAAACAACGACCTACTTGGAGGAACCAGAGAGTAGGGCCGGATTGGGTGGGTAAAAAGTTAGATCGTTTTCTGTTGTATGAAGCTTGGGTGGAAAATATTTTGGTCTATAGACACTGGGTCAGGGAGGGGGGTGTATCTGACCATTTCCCGATATTTTTAGAAATGAAAAGCAATGGTAAAAAATCGGGAATCCCTTTCAAATTCAATTCCTCCTGGCTGAAGAATGATTCTTATAACGACCTATTTCATGTAACTTGGGAGAGAGACAGTTTTAGTACTGAAGTCTCCAGGAGCTCGCTTTTCATGAACAACCTCAAGAGGATGAAAGTTGCCACCAAACAATGGGCCACCCAAAAGAAATCTCTGGAGGAGGAGGAATTCAAAAAAGTCAACTCTGAACTAGAAATGTAGGAAGACCTTGCTGGCGGAGGCTATGCCTCCATTGAATCCAGGGCAAGAATCAAGGAGTTGGAGGCCTCTCGGAGGAAAATTATCCAGCTTAGGGAAGAGAGTTGGCAGCTGAAAAGTCGAGCTATCTGGTTACAAGCGGGATATGAGAACACAAATTTCTTCTAGAATTATGCAAAGGGACAGAAAAACTCAAATACTATCTGGGAAATTCCCAAGGAGGATGGTGAAATGGCTAAATCTTTCGAGGATTTGGCATCCCTGGGTATTAATCACTTCAAATATTTGTTTAAAGCTCCTGCAGAGATTTCCATTGCCGAGGTAATCAGAGTTGCCCAATTTTTCCCCAACTTCATTGACGAAGAAGGTAATGAGGCTATCATGGAACCAGTCTCGAAGTAGGAAGTGGAGGATATCTTAAAAGCCATGCAGAAGGACAAGAGTCCCAGTCCGAATGGTTGGACTATTGAATTTTTTTGAAACCTTAGGGGATGAGCTGGTAGCAGTTGTGGAGGAGTCTCGATTTTCTAGGTCTATCTACCAGCCCTTTAACTCTACTTTCCTAGCCTTGATTCCTAAATTTGACCATCCTGATTCCTTTGCTGACTTTTGGCCCATCTCTCTGTGTACCTGTGTCTATAAAATTATTGCAAAAGTCATTGCCTCTAGATTAAAGCCTTTCTTATCTAGACATATCTCCCCTGAACAATTTGGTTTTCTAGATGGTAGACAGATTCATGAAGATGTGGGAGTTGCCCAAGAAACTCTTCATAGCCTGAAGAGAAGTGGGAAGAAAGGGGCAATTCTCAAAATTTATTTATCAAAAGCCTATGACAGAATTAGTTGGATGTATTTGCGCCTTTTGCTAACTCATCTTGGTTTCATATTTGATTTTTTTAGATGGGTAATGAGTTGTGTTACATCATCCTCCATTGTTATTTTGATAAATGGAGCTGCCACTTCTTTCTTCAACCTTGAGAAAGGCTTAAGGCAAGGGTGTCCTCCCTCGCCCCTTCTGTTCCTTTTGGCTACTGAGGAGATTAGCCTAATGATTCACAAAGAAAAAAGACAGGGTCAGCTTAAAGGTATAGAAGTGGCAGTAAATCTCTGGGCCACTCGTCTACTCTTTGTGGACAATATTTTGTTGTTTAGTAATGGGAGTTTGGAGGACTGTCGCTCTCTAAAGAGCATCTTGGACCTCTTCCTAAAGGCAACAGGTCTTCAAGTTAATGAACAGAAATCGACTCTTACTACCTCTGGTCTGTCCATGGAAGAGGTGGGTAGAGTTGAAGCTCTGCTGCATTTTGAAGTCAAATCCATTCAGGATAATTTCAAATATTTTGGTTTCCATCTCAAGCCTGATAATTATCGAATCCATGACTAGAAGTGGCTCCTTGCTAAATGAAAAAAAACTTAATCATTGGAGTCATAAATGGATATTAAGGGCAGGAAGGCTGGTTCTAATTAAGTCAGTATTGATGGCAATTCTGGTGTATTGGGCCAGTCTCTCTTGGGTTCCGAAAGGTATTTTAGCCTCCATTGACAAACTGTGCAGTAGATTTTATGGGCTGGTTCTAAAGTGGATCATGTTACTCCCTGGGTAGCATGGGATAAAATTATTAGACCTAAGGAATGGGGAGGTTGGGGTATAAAGAACTTGTTCTCTTTTTCAAAATCCCTTGCAGCTAAGCTAGCCTAGAGGTTGATATCGACAGAATCACTCTGGTCGTCTGTCACTAAAAGAAAATATATTGCACAAGGATCTATCCTCGACTGGGTCTGCTCCCCCCTAAAGTCTTCTAAAAATGCCTCGGTGGTTGGAAAGCTATTGTAGCATCTATGCATACCATTGAGAAAGGTTTAGCGTGGAGTGTGGGTGATGGGACCCTAGTCCGGCTTGGTTGCGACCCCTGGGTCGGTTGTTCAGCCAGGTTTACTCTTTCTCAAGATTTGGTAACTTTCCTAAACAACAGAGGATATCTCAACCTAAGTCATGTGGCTGATTTGTGGTCCTCCTCTCTCCTAAGACAAGGGTGGCTCTCAGGAACTGATCTTCATCTGGAAGAAAGATGGAAGGAAGAATGAAGATTATATGTTTTGGACCTGCAAAATTCATCTGTTCGGATCTCTGATTCTAGTGACAAACTTCGCTAGGTCCATGCTCAGACTAGAGTCTATACTCCAAAGTTGGGGTACAAATGGATGATGTCACAGCAAGTTTGGGAGGCTCCGGACTAGTGGTGTAAAACGATTTGGAAGTTGAAATGTCCAACTAAGACCAGACTCTTCTTCTAGTGTATCCTTCAAAAAAAAGTGCCAACTTGGGATTTTCTACAAAGGAGGGGGAAAGTTGGTCTGGGTTGGTGCTCCCTTTGCAAGGACAAAGAGGAAACATCTCTCCACATATTTCTTTATTGCCCTTTTAATATCATTCTTTGGGCTGAATCTCTAAGGCTTATCAATATCCCCATCAGATGGGAAGGAGATGACCTTCTTCAAGCATGGACCCGGTGGTGGCAAGAGGCTCCTAATGATAAAGTTAGATCACTCCCTCTCCTAATAGCGTGTGGCACATGGATAGCAAGGAACGGGGCAATTTTTCAAGATCAACCTTTCCCAATTGGAAGATTGGCTGCGGAAGGTGTTGCCCTCTACGATAGCTTACCAACTCCATCTGGTCTAGGACCTCCTCGCTGCATACAGCCAGAAATCATCAGGGATTCAATTCCGTGGGCTTACTTTGATGGAGACTTTGACGTGAATGGGCAATGTGGTGCTGGTCTTATTATTCACTTAACTCTTGATATTTCCTTACATGCATCAGTGGGTCTTAGACAAGGGTTAAATAATTTTGCTGAACTCAAAGCCCTTCATTTTCTTCTTTGCTGGTTGATCTTGAGACAAATGAGGAAGATTCAGATTTTTGGTGACTTTAAGAACATTGTGAATTGGTTTAATGGGACTCAACAGTGCAGAAATTATATTTTGTTACCTTTTATTAAAGAGATTCGTCGGATCAAATGTTTCTTTACTGAGATCACTGTTTGTCACATTTACAGGGAAAGGAACCAGGAGGCAGACCACTTATCTAAAGAAGGTTCTCAGCAAGATATGGGGACCTGGACAGTGACCAAATTGGAAAATGGGGTTGTTCACCCACTGGAACAAAATGTGTTTGATTAAAAAGTTTGATTTTTGTTTCTTCTACTGTACATAATCAGCTGCTTATGTTCTTTTTATGTTTCCGCATCAAACCTACAAAACTGTCTCTTAATTTTTGATGTCTTAGAACTGTTTTACTTATATAAGGAGGTTCTAGGACCTCATCTTAAAAAACTGTTTACATATTATCAGGAGACCGGGATAGTTTTTACTATCGGTCTTCTTTTTTTGTGTAGAATAGAATTTTATGCTTCTGAAGGCACTATTCCCTTTTCTTCTCATCTCTATTTCGGTTTATCACCGAGGGATGATGAATGAGAAGAGGTGCCTCTGCCTTTTTTACTTTTGTGCACAGGCTGTTTTTACAACACCTTCAGGTGTTAAAAGCAGTCGAGACCACCATTCCCCTTTGGAAAAAAGGTGAATGGAGTTGACTTGAAATGCTCTGCATATGCTATGTGACTGTCTATATATAATAGAAATTTCGATTTTTTTTCTGTGGAAAAAAAATAAATATTTCTTCAATTTTTTTATATAAATTATTCTCCCCTTTTTTTATATTTCTTTTCAAAAATTCTCTGGTTTGTTTTTTCCCTTTTTTCTTATTATGGCCAAAGGCCTAGTGGTGAAAATGGAGAAACTCCAAGATTGATAGTGAAACGTTTAAGTCACGACCGCAACAAGGTTGACGATTTTTATGGTCAAAGACCCGGATCGAAGAGCGTGGCTCTGTGCAATGCTTAAGCAGCCGAAGGCTCGAACTCCTCTGATACCAAATGAAGCGAACAAAGTTATTTCTCAAGTTAAATATTCTAGAACACTTGGAATACAAAGATATCCATGAGGATACAAATATTATATTATAAAAGATATGAGATAAATAGATGATTGATAATTACAAATGAGGCCTGCTTATATACCTACGCAGGTGCCTCTTCACGAAAGGTCATGTCTTATCAGACATGGCCTTTCAACCTAATCACTAATTAAATAATTTAATCACTAATTAACTATTTTATTCATTACATATAATCAACTATTTTATTCATTACATCCCCTCTGTTGTGGTCTTCATCAGATCTTTGGAAATGACTATCAACAGTCAACTTCCCCTTCTTTGTGAACTGCATCTATTCACGTGTGGACTTCATTTAATCCACTTCTTAGCAATCCTTCACACTTTCCATTCATAAAAATGAAAGTTCTCCTCCTTCACTTGGCTTCTCTTGGTTCTCTGTCTTGGAACCAATCTCTGGCAACCCTCTTGCTGCAAACAACACTTTAGTAATTCATGTGTTACAATAACCAATTCTTTGGGTGTCGGGCTCCACCGATCATGAACCTAATTAAATTTAGACTTTGGACCTATCTTACGACTCTTTGACTTCAGACTTACACCAATTTTTCATTTTGGATGAAAATACTCAATCTAAATTCAAACTATCCAAACTTTCATTTGACTTTAACATCTGTTTTCACTTCAAGCTTTGTCCCAATAACAATGATAGTGGATATTTTGACTTAATTGAAGTTATACAATTATTCAATAAACATAAACCCCTAATACATTTAGGATGTAAGTCTTCACCCTCTTTCATACTTCATTCTTATGAAAAATCATCAATTTGCCTTATCATTTCACATGATACTGAAGTCTTTAGTCAAATTGAAATTCAGGTTTTCCAAGATTTATTTTAAGGTGAAAATAAATAAACCATTCAATCTTCAATATTTAAAAATACTTTCCTGAATTATCATACCTCATGCTCCTGTTAAGTTTATTAATAAACCTTTCTCTCAACCCTCTGGCTTCCATTCTTCTGTGCCATCTTTGTCACTGTCAATACTTGCATGCTCACAAGTTCATCATCTTAATGAAAATATTTCCCTGCACTTATATACACCATGCAACATCAATTCACATCTCTTCACCTGTGTACAGAGAAAAAGAAATTTATTCGATGAATGATGTACAACTCGTACATTGTGTTCATCTTGAATATCACCTCCTTAAATGATGTCACATGATGGTAAAAACAAAGGTTTACAACATCAAGAAATTATATTTCCAATCACCAATCAAAAGAATTCTTCTTTTCCCAACTACAGGATTTTTCCAAAAGAACTTAACCAAAACTGTGAAGAATCCACATTATGCATAATAAATCATCACACTATTAATAATAAACCTCCTCAAATAAACATGCATATTTCTCTTCATGTCATCTAGGATTAGCACATTTTCATTCATTTTCTATTCAATTTTACCTCAGCATCTGCAACAGTAGTCTTCCCTGCTGCCACTTACCTCACCAATCCTCTCTCTGAACTTGGTCTTTGGAAAACACCAGTTATTTTATTCTCTGGAATCTCTTTGAGCATCCTCTCTGCTCCCTCTAGGATTCAACTTACCTACACACAACTATCTTCCAGTCTTTGTTGGAATTCTTCAAGGTTCTGCTCCATACTTTGCTTTCATTCAGAAACTTCAAGCTCTCTGTGTGATCTTGTTCCATCTCTCATTTGCACTGTATCTCTATGTGCTATCTCTTTCAGATTCAAAGTCTGGCCTCCTTTTAATTTCTTCATCAAACATGCATTCTCTACAATTCTCCTTTAATTTAATATTACCCACTTCTATGAATGCCCGGGCTTATCTTCATTCCCAAAGGAATTTGTTAATCTATCATTGCATTTTCAATACAAACATTCTCTTCTCCATGCTATTCCATTAATATGGTTGTTAGATCTGCATGGAATAATTTCAACTATGCATCACTATAAGCTTTGCTTTTAAATCACTACTAAGTTACATCGCATAATTTGAATGTTGACTCACACTATTTATAAACAATGAATAGTGCAAATCATCAAACAATGAATAAGGAAAATCATTCAACTTTCACTTACACTCTTTGCAACCATGCTTTTATCTATATAACGTAAACCATCAATCCATACCACCGTTTGACAATAGTCACTAACCCACCTACGCAAGCATATTACCATGTTGCGTTACCACTGCACTGGTGTGATACTGTTCAGGCATGAAACTGCTTTCATATGGTGGCTTGACCACTTCCAAACGTAGCCTTTGCCAATCTCACAAAACCACAATGTTGCCATTCGAAAATCTGCACATCGAAACTTTTAACGCTCGCTACAACTCATCTCAAGACGTAGGATTGACTATGGAATTCACGCAATTCCTCTACGGCTAAGTCACTTACGCAAGCATCCCACAATGTTGCATTGTATTTTTCATCAGGCAGTTTAATACAGACGTTGCAAACACTTCACGTCTACACACAGCAAACACTTCACATATGTATTAACAGCTTGTGCTAAGATTCAGATCATCGGTAGGCGATATGTCCATCGGCTCTAACGCCCTTCTCTGATGCACTTTATTGCTGCATCCACAACTTACTTGCAAATAGATGTTTTCACAACACAAATTATAAGTTTATTTCACCATTGACAAACCAATTAACCTTTCATACTTACGCACGCATCTTACGATGTTGCGTTATGCCTTTGCATCCGGGTGATAAATTCCAATCATTGTAAATACTTCAATGCTGATATACGCCATTCAGCAATGGATACACACTAATTTAGTTAACACAGGTATGACACAACTCGTAAGTACCTGATACAATGCAATGTGAGCACTGTAGTACTTTCCAACCAGACTTGTAACTCATCGAAATGCAATTAATGCAGCCTTCTAACAGCTCGTAACCTCGTACTATATGCTGCAACTCCACACGGTCACAACTTTAATGCTGGCTTGTTGGCACTGGTGTGGTATAATTGTGATACAAAATATCTCCCATGTTGTAGCTTGGTCTCGTTTGAACGCAGACTTCACCAAAATTCCACTGTTGACATTCATCACCCATGCAAACATCACATCACCCATGGGAAATGTAACCAAAATAAACTCAATACCCTTTCACAAATGCGATCATGGGGTTCTCCAGCCACGTTTTACACCATTCACTTATTTATTTTAAGGTGAAAATAAATAAACTATCCAACCTTCAATATTTAAATATACCTTCCTGAATTATCATACCTCATGCTCCCGTTAAGGTTATTAATAAACCTTTTTCTCAACCCTCTGGTTTCCATTCTTCTGTGCCATCTTTGTCACTGTCAATACTTGCATGCTCACAAGTTCATCATCTTAATGCAAATATTTCCCTGCACTTATATACACCATGCAACATCAATTCACATCTCTTCACCTATGTACAGAGAACAAGCAACTTCTTCGATGAATGATGTACAACTCATACATTGTGTTCACCCTGAATATCACCTCCTTAAATGCCGTCACATGATGGTAAAAACAAAGGTTTACAACATCAAGGAATTATATTTCCAATCACCAATCAAAAGAATTATTCTTTTCCCAACTACAGGATTCTTCCAAAATAACTTAACCAAAACTGTGAAGAATCCACATTATGCATAATAAATCATCACACTATGCATAATAAACCTCCTCAAATAAACATGCATATTTCTCTTCATGTCATCCAGGATTAGCACATTTTCATTCATTTTCCATTCAATTTTACCTCAGCATCTGCAACAGTAGTCGTCCCTGCTGCCACTTACCTCACCAATCCTCTCTCTAAACTTGGTCTTTGGCAAACACCGGTTCTCTTATTCTCTGGAATCTCTTTGAGCATCCTCTCTGCTCCGATACCAAATTATGTAGGGATTCTACTAGAAAGCAGACCCTAGCATATAAAAAACTCATTTATTCACTCAATATGAAAATGCTCAATTTTTCCTCACATAAAACCATAAAAATATTCAACTTAAAATTCGCACGAAGGAGAAAGAGCTATTAAATCATCTACTGATATAAAATATAAAAATTCTCTGACCATATATTACAATGGAGAGCTTCTCTCAACTCTTGGCCCTTTACAAAAGTTCTCCAACCATTCCTCACATCACACTCTCTCTTAACTTATTTTCTTCCTTACACAACTCCCTTATTTATACATAAATATGGATTTAATCCATTCCAAAAATCTCTCCACATAAATCTCAACAAGATCTAAATTAGATTCATTCTAGGTGTGGACTCAACAAAGTCCCGTACATAGAATTCCTACTCCCAAAATTTTCTACCTAATTCTATCCTTTTATTTATTAAAAGAATATATACAATAATCCTCACCTTTACACTTTTATCTCTTAAATTATTAAAATGAATAAAATAATTAAAAAGCCTCACCCCCTATTTTACACAAATAAATAATAAAATTTGAGCTTGATGCTCCTAAATCAATTTTTCAACCTGCAACCATACAAAACAAGTCATAATTTCTATAGAGTTAGCCATCTAGTACTATCATTATTCAAAATCATAAACCCCCTTGAGAGGGCCCTCTCAAACTGAAGAGGCTAATATTTAGTTAGAAGTGGTTTGAAATAGTTACACTGCGTTGTTTGATGAGTAGCCAATCAAGTTCAATTTGGTGATAACAGCATGATCCTTGATGCGATGTTCATCTAAAACTTCCAGGATCTTTTCCTTCCAGATGACGAAGTTGGATGCTCCATCCAACCTGTCTTGATCCCTCGATCCATTCATGACTATCTCTACTCAACTAAGTGTTGAACAAGTCCCTTCCTCCATCTTCCCCCTTTCCCCCAAAAAAAGTCGGATCTGGATTTCTTGGCGCTAGAAACCCTCTAAGGAAAAAGCTCCCTCTGGGATTATATTTCCTTAACAGAATACTTTTACCAACAGATTTCGAAACACTCCTCTCTGATACTGCTTTTCTTTTGATTAGCACTAGATCTAGAATTTTGGCAAGAAATATTCTGAGTAACTGCTTCCATCTAATTTTCTTTTTCCCCACTAGACATTATTCTTCACCAACAAACAAAATTCTCTCCAGCAACTCCAAAAGAAACTTTAATTGCAACTCCACCCACGAAAGTCAAAAAAATATAGGCTTGGAAACCTCTGCACTAGCCCAGAAATTGTTTTTTTTCCTCTTGCAACTATAGCGTCACCCTAATTGGTTGATGCTGCCTCTATGTGAGCCTCTCTGGTGACAGTGTCAACCTTCCTTTGCATCTTTCTGGTTCTGTGTTGTCACTCGAGACAACTGCCTTCCTACAACAAATTTTTCTTCATCCTTTCGTTGATAGCTTCAGCTCTACTTGATCTGCAACAACTCTGATACCATGTGAATTTTTTTTAATCTAAATTACATAAATCCTACTACAGAAATTTGATTTACATTACCTACTTGTTTTCATTAATTTAACAAGTTATTTGATGAATGTTTCAGGAAAATATTAATGTAAATACGTTACAGCCTCCAAAAATATACAAATGAAGTAATGAAAAATAAATAAGAAAACCATACAAAGGACACACTTATTTTTAAACAATTATCCCTGGAAAACCCAATGCAGGAAAACCGATGCAGCAGATATGAGGGTTTGTATTATTAAGCAGAAATATTCTAAGTACAACTAGGGTGCCAAAATATGGCTCACCCAACAGAGAAGAATCCTCAACAAACAGATAAATAGTGAGTTTTACCACACACTTCAAGGCCTGGTTGATCTAGATCAGAAACTGGTGAAACCCCAGCTACCTTTGCATTGCCTCTGCGCAATAGATGCATATGCCTGCTGTTGGTCGCTTTAATTGTTTTAACAGTTCAAGCTCCACATAAATTGTCAACCCGAGAAGGTCTGTTTATTCCAAAGACAACCACGCACTGGATATGCTCAATTCCAAAAGCAAAAATAATGTTGTAGTAAAAGTCACACAATTATTAATCATACAAATCTAATTATTCACACCCTGTTTTAGCAAATCTGAAGTCTACTTATGTTATAGTAGAAGCAATTCCTCTATTGCAGTCTTTTAAGAATCCTAATGAAAGGAAATCACTCTGCAGGAAAGGAAACCAATCAACCATAATAGGGAACAGGACCCTATTCCTTTAAATAGGAACTTTAGCACCTGCTGCCTGACACTAATCACACTATAGAAAAGATAAATTCAAGAAAACAGGACCCTATTCCCATGAACAGGAACCTTCAGCACCTGTCTCCTGTTTCTAATCACACTGCAGGAAAAAGAAAGACAATCAATGGGAACAGGACCCTATTCCTTTGCACAGGAATCTTCAGCACCTGCTTCCCAACATCAATCATACATTCAAACAGATAATAGAAAAAGATCTCTTGGCTCTTTTAAGAATGAATGTACCAAACTCATACAGTGTTAAAGGAAACAGAATGCTTAATGAATTACAGAACTATGCAACTGATGTTTCAGCAAACAGAATTAAATTAAGGTGCGAATATCATAAGGAAAATTAACAAACTACAAGAACAGTCGGGTGAATCTTGTGATGAAGGCGGGCCCTTTCCTTCTCACAAGATTCCCTAGGGAAAGAGTTAAATTGAAGCGCTCAAAAGGAACCTTTATTCATCTGTCAAAAAGGAATGATACATTACAATGGAGTCTAGCTCCTTTCCGCTCAAAAACAACGTTCTCCTGTAGTTTCTAACTCCCCTTCTAATGATGATGTCTCCTCTTTTTAAAGAGGAGACATCTATTACAGTCACATCAGAGCAAATCTATGTTTATCCAAATCTGTTCTTCTTTCTTAAAACAGGGCCATTCTATTCTTCCATAGAAAGATATTGGTACAACAGATACAGAAAAAGTACTGTCTTCAGAATAATTCGTGTAACCACTTCCTTGCTTGTCTTCATCTTGTTGCGATTATTCCCAAAATACTCTTCCAGAGTCGCAAATTACGAGTAGTGACGGAATTTGCGTGCCCGCTGGCTGTTTCAGCAATGAAGTCGACTGTTTTAGCAACGGTCGATTGTTTCAGCACAGCACATAAATTATCTACGATCTTTTAGACTTATGTTAGTAACAATCTACCTTCAATTAATGATGAAATATAAGAGTAATATGGAATTATATGTAAACAGATTAAATATATAGTAAAGAGGAGGATTTCATATACCTTTGGATAAAGTGAATAAAAATGATGATGGAACCCTTTTTAAATATAGTTATAAAGGGTAAGGTGGTGTCAATATGTATAGTAAAAATGGTACATTGTGAGGTCCTAACATCCCCCCCAGCTGAAAGGGTTGCATGTCCTTAGGAAACTCTTAGTCTGAGTCAGAGTCTGAGTACTGACTCTGTGCATGCACGTTGCTCAAGCAGTAACTGGAGAAGGTGGCTTCTGTCGAAGCTCGGAATCCTCGATTGTTCTACAATTGCTGCCATGCTACTGCCTCGTCCCTGTTAGCCAATTGGTAGTGAGACTGGTATTTTTCTGTCGGCATCCATAGGATTGGAAAGTGAAAATGATAACCAATCCAGTTCTCTCCACAATGTTGAATGCATCTGATGTAGTTTGGTACCCTGGATAGTGCAGCTTGAAGATTATCAGGGCTAAAAGGGTGATACTATTGTCTTTCCCTACATGACTGTTGCCAGAACATAGTGTTGGCCTTCAAGGCAGTAGTTTCCTTCACTCTGATTAGCTGTAGACACTGTAGAAGTGTTGAGGCTTGCAGTTGTTGTATGTAACGGTGCATTCCTGGCTTCTGCAAGAATCGGTGATATTCTACTACAAACATGGACGGATTTGAAGGTTCCGGTCTAATCCAAAGGAGGCGATTCTCCTCATTATGCCTACTTGCAATAAAAGCAGTTTGCCATGTGATCTAATTGGCAAGAAATGAAACAAATGCCCTAATTTGTACATCACCTACAATTGGAGTGAGATTGACCTATCTATTCTCAGGCATAGCCTCATTATGGAGATAAAGTTCACATAACAAATGTTGGTCACTAGTAGGGGCCTCAGCAAATGTTTTAACAAATTGTTCCGCTGTGAGGAATTCATGAGGTCTCCCATCCTTAATTGCCTTCAATTTAAAATAAACAAGACGTTCAGAGAGGAAGAGAGAATAATTCAAGGAGGGTTTACGGGTGGCCAGCAATTTTTGCACTAATGAGAACATCAAAACCAGTTTCTCTTTTAATTCTTTGATTTCTTTCTTAGAATCCTTGAGCTGTTGTAGTGTTTTCTCCCAATTATCCCAGTTGGCATACATCTGATTCTGCCAGGCCAACTTATGCTGCTGCAATATTTTATCTTGATCCACAGCATATTGTTTCTTCCAGTTATTCATTATTTCTAATTGTTTCCATGGCAGGGTCTGTGTCCCGGCATTATAAGTACTGGGTTGGGGCATTGTCTGAGTAGCTGAGCTGACTAACACAGGGCAGGATATCTGTGGTTTGGTTTCTTTTTCCAGACTTTTTGAGGGCCCTACTGGTGCTTCTGTGACAGTAGGGTGTTCTTCTTTAATTGCAGCTGAAGTAGATGCCTCAGGTACCTGAATTTTGACTATTTTGTATCCTGCCTATTGGTAAATGTTACCACACTCATGGCACATGTACTCTCTACATGGATCCTTCTTTTGTGCTGATGCTGTGTGTGCCAACATGTAGAGATTCAATTCTCTATCAAAGGCTTCTCGTGCCATGATCAATTCTTTCTTATAGGCCTCTAGTTCTGACTTCAAAAACTCATTTTCCTCCAATAAAGATGCCATAGTGGGTGAACCCTGTGTGCTGGTTGATTCTGCTGGAGTTGTCTGCTGATCCGCAGCTGTAGCTGGTTCTTGTGTTGCAGCTATAGCTCGTTTCCTTGTATTATCATGCTTGGTGTATGATTTTTGTACCACATTAGCTGGTTATTGTGTTTCAGCTTCTGGGTAAGTAACTGGTTCTTGTGTTGCAGTTACTATTTGAGTAATAAACGATGTCATCTTACCCCGGGCAACTGGTTCTTGTGGAGCAGTGCCACAGGACGAGACGGGTAATGGTTGGGGAATTTGGAAGGGTGATGAGGATTGAATTTTTAACAGGATAGTCGCAGGGTCAGGGGAAATGGGAGTGACTTCAGTTTCAACAGTCATTTTCATTTTCCTCCTAGGTAGGAAAGCAGAGAAGTCAGTGACTTTCCTTTTCTTTGTAGGAGAAGATTCTTTTCTAGGGGAAGAGCTTTCGGAAGAGGTGACAGCTTGGGATGTGGCCCTTGTTTGTCATTTTGAGACAGAGACTGTTGGGGTTCGTCTCTTCCTTTTATGAGTAGGGGGAGATGGGGGTGTTTGAGAGTCATCGCTAGAGATATGAACAGTGGGAAGGGGTGACTCTACTAAGTGGGATGAACTTGGGGGTAGGTCAACTGGTTCTGAGGATGGAATCACTGGGGGGTCAGGGATATCGTCCAGTTGCCTTTCATAAGAACTCTCGGGAGTTTCTTGGGAACTTCCGGCTTGTTGGGGAATTTCGGCTTGCTGGGGAATGAGGAGTGGATTATTCAGAGGGGGATTTTGCTTAGAAAAACCCCTCTGAATTAATAATTGACATAAGCGATGATGGGTAAGGGATAATAATGGGAATTTTACCCATCTACAGTAATATGACATGTTTTTGATACAACCAAGCAGATAATAAGGAATATTAACTAATCGACCATGCCGCAAATGATTCATTAAAACAAAGTTGTGTTGATAGACTACCTGGTAACGCCCCTCGCATGTCAAATAGTGCTTGATGAATTCAGCTACTGTTGGCCATGGGCGAGGTAATTAATTCAAACTTATACTGCGACCTTTATGTTCAATCCGTTCCTCTAGAAGAAGAAAGTCCTGTTGCGCATTTAAAATGACTTGTTTCCTACTGAACCAGCAAGCACCTATAACCAGAAACCCTGAAACTTGTGCTATATCTTCCTCTGTGACCGAAATTCGGACCCCTTGAACCACTGAGTAGTCTTCCTGAAAATTCTTCGCAAACTCTAAAACTTGTTGAGGATCAAATTCTCCTAACCTTTCGAAGTATGTTGTCCATCCTGCCTACTGAAAAATTTGGTAGGCCTCCGGGAACAATTCAAGAAGAGTTATCGAACCAGGCTCATGTCTGATAGCCGAACCTCCCATAGCTACTAACTTGAGTCACATGCAGAGGCGCAGAGAACAGAAACATAGGCTTTGGTCAAGCTAATTGTTGCAACAGAGGATATGGAGTCTCAATGACGGCGGAAATAATGGATATGAAGAGTGACGGAGGATTGGATGGTGTGGAATGATGATTCAGTTTTCGAAATTCCCCCCTTACGTATGGTGAAATGATGTTTAAGTGTGCAGATATTGTAATCATTATGAGCAAGATCCTCTCTTTAAAATATGATTTAAATGCATTACATAAAAACCACATACCTTATATTTTTACCTTTGTCTTTATAATTCGAAGTATAGAGTGCTTCATAATGGCTTGATATTAATGGAAGAATCTTTAAATTTCTATGGAATGTAGAACAGGAGCATATCGGGATCTGCTCAATACTGAATAATATTCACACAAGGGATCTGAAGAATAAAAGTGGAGAACTGAAAAGCTTGTATAGCAGAGGAAAGAAATGGTGTTTTAATAATGAAAAGATGAATGACAGGTTGCTGAAAGTGGTGTTTCAGCAATGGAAAAATGAATGACATGTTGCTGAAACTGGTGTTTCAGCAAAGGGAAAAATCAGGAGAATGGGATATAATGACTTGGGTTTAAGACAAGTGGGGGAAGTATTTGCTAAGGGATAATTTCAGCAGTAAGGAATGGGAAATACTAGCTGAAGGATGATATTTCAGGAATGGTAGAAGTGGGGAAAAAAAATGGAAAAAGGGAAAAATGTAGAAACGGGATAAAAGGGATATTGCTAGGAAATGGGTTGAAATGAAGGGAACAAGCTTCTGTGATTGAAGCTTCAGATCTTCTTGTGATGAATCTGTCTTCCTTAATGAGTTCTTCCAGAATCTGCAAAATTCAATTGTAACATGCCAACCCTTGACAGGGATTATTAGTTTTAAATCTAATCTAATGCTAGAAATACAGTGCAGAAAATTAAATACTGTGAGGAGCAGAAGACTCCCCTAGAAAAAGATAATGTGTATCAGTCATGCAAGCAATCTTGAAATCCTCTTTAGAAACAGGGCGCTGGTACAAACGAAGCCTATGACCATTGACTAGTAGAGGTGTTTTAGAATCATCAATTGTTAGAAGTCTTACTATTCCATTAGGAAAAACAGCATCTACTTCATATGGTCCAAACCAACGTGTACGTAGCTTACCCTGAAAATTTTCAAACCGAGAGTCATACAATAAGGCCCAATTACCTTTTTGGAACTGCTTGTGTTTGATAATTTTATCATGCCACTTCATTCTTTGTTTTTGAATCATGGTTGTTTGGTGAATGGCATCTAATCTCTTTTCATCCAATTCAAGAAGCTGCTGCAACCTAGCTGTCTGCACATCAGTCAAATCAAGATTAACAGCTAAAGCAGTTCTTAGAGTTTTAATTTCAAATTCCACGGGAAAAACAACATTTTTACCATAAACCAATTCATAGGGAGAAAAACCTGTAGTGTTTCTCCAAGTAGTTCTGTAAGCCCATAGTGCTTCAGGGAGCCTTTGAGACCAATCCTTCCGGTTTTCCTTCACTGTTTTAGTTAGAATGGCTTCTAATACTTTATTTGTGCTTTCCACATGCCCATTGGCCTGGGGGTGGTATGGTGTAGTCATTCTATGATGAATATGATATTTCTGAAGGGTAGACTTAAAACCATGAGAATTGAATGGAGGTCCTCCATCTGTAACTAGCTCTCTAGGAATCCCAAATCTAGTGAAGATTTCTTCAAATAAGAAAGCTAAGACAACCTCTTCATTGGCTCTAATAAGTGCTTTGGCCTCCACCCATTTAGTCATATAGTCTGTAGAGACTAATATATAAGTTCTTTGATTGGATGGAGGATTAATGGGTCCTATGAAATCCAAGGCCCATCTTTCAAATGGTTCGGAAACTACTTGGGGGTTTAATGGAATTTGATCTCTATGATTGGGTTGACCCATTCGCTGGCAGCTGTCACAAGCCCTCACATATTTCTTTGCATCCTTAAATAATGAGGGCCAATAGTAACCCATCCTCAAAATTTTGTGTGTTGTTATTTTATCAGCAAAATGCCCTCCACAAGGGCCATCATGACAAGCTTTTAGTATGTCATACACTTCATCTTCCCTAATGCATCTTCGGATTTCTTGATCAAGCCCTGTGTAGAAAAGACACCCACTTATCCAGCTATACCTGGCACTTTGTTGAACAATTCTTCTCTTTTCTCTGTATGACAGGTGTGATGGTAATTTTCCTGCAACTAAATAATTGGCAATATCTGCATACCATGGAGAGTGAGCAGAAACTGCAAATAAATACTCATCGGGAAAAGAATCATCTACTGGAATATTATTATCAGTTTTTAACCGTGAAAGGAAATCAGCCACCACATTTTCTTTACCAGGCCGATCTATAATTGTGATATCAAACTCCTGCAGTAATAATAGCCATATGGTAACTCTAGCATTTGTGACAGATTTGTTCATTAAATACTTAATAGCCGAGTGATCATTGTGGACAAAAGTAGAATAACCAGTGATATAATGTCGAAATTTATTAATGGCATAAATTACTGCAAGAAACTCATTTTCGGTAACTGTATAATTAAGCTCAGCAGGGGTCATGTTCTTACTGATAAAGTAGATAGCATAAGGAAGATGATTCTCCTCTTGTCCCAAGACAGCTCCAATTACAGTGTCTGAAGCATTAGAAGATATATGAAAAGGGAGGGCCCAATCAGGTCCCCTCAAAATAGGAGCAATAGATAACTGATGCTTGAGTTCTACAAAGGCTTTCTGACAAGGATTAGTCCACTTAAATTCAACATTTTTCATAAGCAACACAAATAATGGAGAAGCTATCTTAGAAAAAATTTTAATAAATCTTCTGTAATATCCAGCATGTCCTAGAAAACTTCTCACATCAGTTTGTGTTTTAGGAACAGGAAGGTTTTGAATGACCAATATTTTAGATGGGTCTACCTGAATACCTTGAGATGAAATAAAATGTCCAAGCACTACTCCTTCACTCATCATCATATGACATTTTTCAGTACTTAGGGAGAGATGAGCTTGTATACAATGTTTAAGTACCTTCTCAATATTTTGTAATGCATCTTCAAAAGACACACCATAAGGAGTAAAATCATCCATAAATATTTCCATAGAGTCATTCAGCATATCAGAAAAGATTCCTATAACAGCCCTCTGAAAATTTGCTGGTGCATTACATAGCCCAAATGGAAGAACTCTATAAGCAAAAGTTCCCCAAGGACTAGTGAAAGTGGTCTTATCCTGGTCTTGGGGTGCAATTCTAATTTGGTTATACCCACTGAATCCATCTAGAAAATAAAATAATTTCTTCCCTGACAGACTATCCAACACCTGATCAATGAAAGGTAAAGGAAAGTTATCCTTTTGAGTAGCTTTGTTTAAGGCTCTGTAATCAACACATACTCTCCATTTCCCGTTTTTCTTAGGGACAATTACCAATGGGGAAACCCATTCACTGTCAGATATGGGGTATATAAATCCTGCATTAAGCAATTTCTGAAGTTCTTCTTTAACAATTTCCCGTAAATTAGGGTTCATTCATCTTTGGGGTTGACAGACTGGTCGACATCCTTCTTTAATATAAATTCGGTGAGTACATAGTTCAGAAGAGATTCCTTTCATATCCATGTAATCCCATGCAAATGCTTCCTTATTTTCACGTAATAACTTCATTAACTGCTGTGTTTCAGCAACTGTTAGATCAAGATTTATGTTTAATGTCTTGCCAGGTTCGATTTCGACTGTTATGCTTTTAGATGAGATGGTGGTTAATGTCTGAGATAAGTCTTCAGATTCAATCTTTTCCTGGGTATCTGTTTCAAAAATTGCAGTCAATTGATTGTGTGTTTCAGCAATTATAGAGGAAGGTTCACAAATAAAATTATTAATTATTTCATCCTCTGTATTGTCTTTAAGAGTTAAGGCTTGTCCGATAGTTAGAATGGGCTGAATAGCATTATCATCATAATCCATCCACATAGAATCTTCATTATTAATTATGGGTGTAGCATGAGGGTAAAGAGTAAGCTGTTTAGTTTCATAACCATTAGAAATTGTCATAGAACCAAATCTGCAACTGATAAAGGCATCGGCCGTGGCCAGCCATGGCCTTCCCAGAATTAAAGGATGTCCCCCCAGCTTTGTTTTAGTTTGCAATACGACAAAATCAGCTGGTTAATTCCAGGATTCAACTGAGATAAGTAGCTCTTCAACAACTCCTTCTGGTTTAATTGTATAACGGTCAGCTAACTCTAGGATAGTAGGTGTATCTCTGATTGTGTTATTCAGCTGTAACAACTGTGAAGTTTCAAGAGTCATTATGTTTATTGCAGCACCTAAATCTACCAGAACTTGAGGAATCATTGTTTTACCAATTTGAACTGTCACGGTAGGATGGCCGGGGTCACCATATTTCACAGGAGGGGTTTTTTCGGACATTAATGAAGATAAATCACCCATCACATGTACTGTAAGGGGATCTTTAGTTTTCCTACCAGGTTTCTTGACACAAATATCCCTTATGGTTCTGGCATAAATTGGTACATCTCTCAGTGCCTGTAAAAGTGGAATTTTAACATACAAGTTTTGCAATTCCCCTAAAAGATTAAAAGCAAGTGTTTCAGGCATTCTAGTTAAAACTAAACGCTCGGGGAATGGTGGTTCTGTTATTTCAATACCCTTGTTAGAGGGTGGTTGTGCTTTCTTATGTTTCTCAGTTTCCTCTTTATCAGAATCAAAAGAGGTTATGTCATCAATAATAGGCTCTACTATTTTCCCGGATCTCAAATGAATATCATTACATTGCATAGTAGGAAATATAGGTTGATTCTGAATATCAATGACTTGCACAACTTTATTATTGGGGTTAGGATTTGGTTGCACAGGTAGCTGGGGTCTCATTTGGTTATTTGGCGGAGCATTTGATGGCAGAGGAAGTGGTTGTTGAAATTGAGGAAATTTATTTGGATACGGGAGTTGTTGGCTTCTCCAATTTGAATTCCAAGGGTTAAAAGAAGATGGCTGCTGTGGGGGCCAAGGAGTCCACATTGCAGGATCAACAAAGGGAGGGTTTGATTGTTGCATGGGTGGGAAATTCATCTTATTAAAGGGTGGGTATTGTATTTGATTAAAGGGAGGGTAATTTGTTTGACTGAAAGCAGAATAATTATTCCAACGATTAAATGGCATACTAGAATTCATACCTTGTCCTTTTGGTTGCCATTGTCTTCTTTGAGTTAGCAAGTAAACTTCTTCAGCTTCTTCTTCCATTGGCTGCAATGCTGCCTTTATTCTTGGTAGAGATGGACATTGTTGTGTTTCATGATCTTTCTCACAAAGGGTGCAGATTGGTATTTTGTCCAATGGGCACTCCCTTAGTGGATGTTTGTCTCTGCATTTCGGGCAAAAGACAGCCAGAGTTGCTTCTGCTTCAGCCTGCTTCTTTTTAACCTACAAAGTGTCAATTTGTGAAGCAAAAGAACTTAACATCTTAGTTTTAAATTCTTCAAGTAAATTACCTATTTCAGCTCTTGTTGCTCCCCCACTGGCTGATTTCTGCACTCTTGAATAGGTGGGATCTCTATTACTTACTCTGTTCTTTGCAACTCCCCTTGAACACCTTTTACAAAGTTCAACAATCTCATCATATGATTCTTTAGATATATCCCCCTTGCCAAGCATATTTAACATGTCTAAACAATCATCCCTTAGTCCTCTAAGTAATATTGTTTTTTGAATTTCCTTACTTATATTTGGATGATCAGATCTCTGTAGATTATACTGCAGCCTTTCTACATAGTCCTCCAGATTCTCGTCCGGCTTTTGTGCCATATTGAATAGTTCGTCCCTCTTTTCTCTCGTCCGACAGTAGTCTTGATATTTAAGCAGAAATTTATGTTTCATCTGTTCCCATGTTGTGATTACCTGACTTCCAAGGCTCATGAACCATATTAAAGCATTTCCTTTTAATGTTGCTGGAAACAGTTTCAATTTTTGAGCATTAGTAACATAATCATAACTTCTGCATAATATATCAAATTCAAAAAGAAATTCATCCGGATCTTCAGAGGATAAACCATGGAAGTTAGGTAAAGTTGACAATGGAATATTCTTCATAGGAGTTGTTCCTCTAGGGAGATCACTGATAGGAAATCCCAAGGTAGAGAGAGAATTTTCATCCTTTCCTTCTCCTTCAGGATCTACACGTCCTCCACCAAAGAAGTCTTCGTTGTTTCCTTCCATTGGTTGTTCTCCTACTGCACTTTCTTGATCGTCAAGATCTTCTACTGGCTCCTCAATGTTTTCCACTGGTCGTCCAACACTCTCTATTAGTTCCTCAACGTGCTCTGCTGATTTGCTAACACTTTCTTCTGACTCTCCAGCACTGATTGCTGGTCCTTTAATTACCGGCTCCTCTATGTTTTCATGGCCCACAACTTCCTCTGTTTTGTAATCTGATTGAGGGGAGTGCTGAATTTTTGGTCTTCGAGAACTTAATCTCTGTGATTATTCAGCCTTTGATACAATCTCGTCAATGAAAATCTTTCTTCCTCCCCTTCCTTTGCCCTTGCCACCTATAGGATTAGTTTTCTTCTGGGTTCCGTGTCCTCTCATACAATCTGCACATCTAGAAAGAAAATATTAATGCTTTTGAAATCTATAATTTCCTTCCCCGGCAACGGCGCCAAAATGTTGGTCGCTTTAATTGTTTTAACAATTCAAGCTCCAAATAAATTGTCAACCCGAGAAGGTATGTTTATTCCAAAGACAACCACGCACTGGATATGCTCAATTCCAAAAGCAAAAATAATGTTGTAGTAAAAGTCACACAATTATTAATCATACAAATCTAATTATTCACACCCTGTTTTAGCAAAGCTGAAGTCTACTTATGTTATAGTAGAAGCAATTCCTCTATTGCAGTCTTTTAAGAATCCTAATGAAAGGAAATCACTCTGCAGGAAAGGAAACCAATCAACCATAACAGGGAACAGGACCCTATTCCTTTAAATAGGAACTTCAGCACCTGCTGCCTGACACTAATCACACTATAGAAAAGATAAATTCAAGAAAACAGGACCCTATTCCCATGAACAGGAACCTTCAGCACCTGTCTCCTGTTTCTAATCACACTGCAGGAAAAAGAAAGACAATCAATGGGAACAGGACCCTATTCCTTTGCACATGAATCTTCAGCACCTGCTTCCCAACATCAATCATACATTCAAACAGATAACAAAAAAAGATCTCTTGGCTCTTTTAAGAATGAATGTACCAAATTCATGCAGTGTTAAAGGAAACATAATGCTTAATGAATTACAGAACTATGCAACTGATGTTTCAGCAAACAGAATTAAATTAAGGTGTGAATATCATGAGGAAAATTAACAAACTACAGGAACAGTCGGGTGAATCTTGTGATGAAGGCGGGCCCTTTCCTTCTCACAATATTCCCCAGGGAAAGAGTTAAATTGAAGCGCTCAAAAGGAACCTTTATTCAGCTGTCAAAAAGGAATGATACATTACAATGGAGTCTAGCTCCTTTCCGCTCAAAAACAACATTCTCCTGTAGTTTCTAACTCCCCTTCTAATGATGATGTCTCCTCTTTTTAAAGAGGAGACATCTATTACAGTTACATCAGAGCAAATCTATGTTTATCCAAATTTGTTCTTCTTTCTTAAAACAGGGCCATTCTATTCTTCCATAGAAAGATATTGTTACAACAGATACAGAAAAAGTATTGTCTTAAGAATAATCCGTGTAACCACTTCCTTGCTTGTCTTCATCTTGTTGCGATTGTTCCCAAAATACTCTTCCAGAGTCGCAAATTATGAGTAGTGACGGAATTTGCGTGCCTGCTGACTGTTTCAACAACGGAGTCGACTGTTTCAGCAACGGCCGATTGTTTCAACACAGCACATAAATTATCTGCGATCTTTTATACTTATGTTAGCAACAATATACCTTCGATTAATGATGAAATATAAGAGTAATATGGAATTATATGTAAACAGATTAAATATATAGTAAAGAGGAGGATTTCATATACCTTTGGATAAAGTGAATGAAAATGATGATGGAACCCTTTTTAAATATAGTTATAAAGGGTAAGGTGGTGTCAATATGTATAGTAAAAATGGTACATTGTGAGGTCCTAACACCTGCATGGGTTTGGATGAGGACTATCACCCCTTCTCTGTGTTGATCTACCTCTCATAAAATCGAGTTTCAGCCCTTCTGGCTCATAGACCCTAACCTTCACCAATTTCTGGAATGTCTCTCGAATGCTCTGTGCTGCTCCTATGTGATTTCTACATGGTCTTGCATCAACCCCTCTTGGAACAGTGTCACCTTTCCTAGTGGTTCTGATGCTTCCTATGCATCTCTATTGCCCTTTCTCTGCTATGTAAACTTGGTCCTCCGACCAGCAACTGCTTCTGCCCCTCGCTGCAACTAAATCACTCAGATCTTATCTTCGTCTGATCACTGCTCTGTTAGAAGAATTTGATCTCTAGATTCATTGTGTGTGTTCTCTAACTGA
Organism: Pinus albicaulis; assembly: GCA_034641835.2. Classification (NCBI taxonomy): domain Eukaryota; kingdom Viridiplantae; phylum Streptophyta; class Pinopsida; order Pinales; family Pinaceae; genus Pinus; species Pinus albicaulis. Next base: position 511,539,192 of record CM076575.1, on the reverse strand, counting down.
CCCTCAAGCATTCCTTTATGCTTTTCCTGTTCAAAAATAAATGGTCGTGATCTAATCCTTAATCAATGGCTAAGTTTAAATTAGACTTGATCTTCTTCACTTAGAAGCTTCTCACCCACATGTTTAAATTAATTCACTTTAATTATTTAAAGTCCATAAGTTTTAACTTAGGCTCCATTTAAAATGATTAATTATTTGAATCACTTTCACTTCAAGTGGAATTTCTCCAAACGATTTTTGGGTCTTCGAGATCTCATGTGTTCTAGCCCCTCCACAAAATTTTGGAGCTAGAGCACATCCAATGCTACCCAAAAATAAACAAGCATTTCCTCATCAATATATCAATTAGTATAGCAATTTCTTCAATAATAACCCTAAGTAGGTTTATAGTTTCACACATTATCAACATACCCTTAGGTTAGGGTTTTCCAAAGAACATTTCCAGGTTATTTTTATGCAAATAATCATAGATATATGAGGTGGGTAGATTCATCAAATGATGAATCTTCCCAAACAAGAATCTTTTAAGATCCAAGAAAGCTAGACACAAAAATAGTTAATAATGTAGAATGGATATACTAAAGAGAATAACAATACTTTATAATCTAAGACATACCTTTGATACTTTGAAAAACATTTTTGATTCCAATTCTTTGTCTAGTGAGGCCTTATTTCTTAATCCTTGAGGCCTTCTATCATGATTCTTGAGCACTCAACATGTTAATTCCTAGACAAGGAAATAGAGTTATAAAGGTGATTAGTATTTAATATAATCAAAACTTTAGATAAGTATATGAGAAAAATAGAGAGGGAATGAGATACTTATCTTGAGGATTTGTTGTGGGCTCCCTCCAAAGCTTTGAGGGATACCTAAAAAACTTATAAAACAAGAAAATGTCTTTCCAAAAATATGTTAAACGTATAAATAAATATAAAATATACAAATTAAATATCTAAAGTTAGGAAAAAGGGACTTAGTAATGTAAGTCCCTTATGTAATTCTCTTCGGGATTTTCTCTCTTGGGAGAGGATACCTCTTTAGCCACATTTGCATTATCTCTATCTCTTTTCTTGTTTCTAGGATTGTCAGGACACTCACTCCTATACTGCCCCATTTTGTGACATTGATAGCATTCAATATTGGACATATCAACCTACCTCCTAGGCCCTTTCATCTTGAAGTTTCCCTTGTGATAAGCAACATAAGGATTTGAGGCTTCTTAATTGTTGGTTACCATTGAGATTATTAACTCTTCTTGACTGCAGGTTGTCCATAGTTCCTCAAAGGTGGGAGATTATATCTAGCTATTGAGACTTGAAGAAAATGCACTCTAAGTAGGTGGAAACCCTAGTAGGGTTGTGATCACAAGATATTTATATGTGTTATAGCATCATTTATCACCAGCTCATACTTGATTATTTATGCTTTGGCCTTAGGCACCCCTTCCCTTTAGACTTTGACATTTTCTAAAAAAACAGTATCTTAAAACCCATACGCGACTCTGCCCAGACTTTTCTGCGTATACACGCGAGTCCATCTATAGAGAACCGCGTATTCCATTTTAATCATTAAAAATATATATATATTCCCTATTTTGAGGCAGGGTTTACAATTGTTCCAGTAACTTAACCACCCCAGCCTGTGGCCTAACTATTCGCAACTATAAAAAACTAATTTGAAGGAGTATAAAAGCCCCTCAAGGGAATGTCCTAAAGGAGGAGAGAGAGAAATATAGATACTATATGCCGTTGGAGCCCTATCCAAGGTTGATATATTCCCGTGCCTCCTGCACTTCCAAGATATATTCAGGAAACCCTTGTTTCCTTGAGATGTTCATCACCCTATATGACAACCATTATGCACTAATCTTGAAAGAAATCTTGAGAGGTTAGGGTTAGACAAATCCAGAGGACGATATGCTCGAAGTCCGTGGCAGATTTCAGGTGATCTCTTCACGTTTATGTACTTTCATGTGATTAAAAATAGAAGAAGCCATCTTGTTCTTGATGTTTACGTGTCAATTATCTTTTATAAATGTGTAATGATCATTAATTGAACATTTAATATTGTTTTTACGATGTTATACATGAGCTCCACTAACATCTAGAACATATATATGTTGTACAACTAGCATTTTGTGTTTGTTCTTTACTGGTTTACAGATTTTGGAGCACAAAGTGTTGCAAGGGGTTTGCACCCCGTGAGATCTTCTTCAACCAAGGGATATCTGGGTAAGTTCTGCAACCTGTAGTTTCTAGTTATTAGCATAAAAGTTGGTTTAGTGAGTCCTTCTTCTCATGGCATTCCCCTAATCTGTGAAGGTTATCAACCCAAGACCTTTAGGGTATCATTTCCCGAAACAGAAATGGAGACTCCGCTGGGGATCACATTCTTGTGATTTCCTGTTTGGGTTGTTTTATCTATCTTGTAGGTTCCTGATAGGTTTTATCACTTTTTATATTCTAGCAAGTCTTTTTCAGTTAGAAAGAAGACCTGGTCCCTTGATCAGGCTTGACTTCTTTTGTAATATTCCAAAATTATCATGTAGCTAATTGGAATATTGATTTTTTATTTTGACACCTAGGAGATAAATAAATGGGTAAGGAGGCCCACACATTTCAAAAATAGGAATAAAATCCCTCATGATGTGAAAAGGGATAATTATTATGGCTGGATTTCACACCCTCATGTGTGAAAAGGGGCAATTACATGTAGACAAGGTCAAGTTTGACCAAGTCAGTAATGCTGGAATAGAATGTAGAGATCATATATGGAGACAGTGCAGTGATAGTGGGAGGAAGATTCCTTGGTGAAGGAAACCCTAATGAGTGGGACCCAAGATGAGAAGGCTTCCACTTGTACATAAGGAGGGAAAGGTAGCCATAGCAAGACGTTATGGATTATTGATTTTGTGATATGTATGACTATTGTGCATTCTTCAGTTGTTTAGTTGAGATTGTTGTGCTGCTTAGCACAAGGGATTCTTGTTTAGGAATTACATCTCCTTTCTTGAGAGGCCTCTTGAGGGAGATTGCACTTCATTTCTCCACATTCAGGCTTGAGTCCAAGCTACCTCCTTCAGCTACAGTGCAGTTTCTGTTTAGAACTGGGTTGTGTTGCAAGGTGTTGCAGTGAAGGGTTGATAACACCACTTGCGAAGCTTGTTTTTCAGAGGAGGAAGCATTTTTTCCTTTGGGAGATTAGTGAGGAAGATTCTGGAGCATATTTCCCATCTTGGCACTTGGCCAACATATTTTCCATCTCCTACAGCACAATATCCCTCTATGACTGCGTTATTTCAGTGAGCAATTGCAGTGAGGGGTTGCAGTTTTTTATCAGAGGGTGAGATCTTCAGTGTTAGGATCAGCCTTTCACTTGGAAGATCCACTAGAGGAGTTCTATCATCTTATGCCTCATCTTCAGCCATCTCCATCCAGTTCTTGAGTTGCAGCTACTACTCATCCCTAGGGTTTCACTCTAGCATTTTTTCACTTTTGCATATTTCAGGAAATCCTTTCAAAATTGTCTTGGAATTGATTTTGGGAGTCTATATCTTTACTCCTGGCACTTCTTGAGCCATAAATTTGTAGATCCATAATATTGTACATTTCCAGTAGCAGTGCACCATCTATGACTATGTTGTTCTTGTTCATGAGCATTCTGCTATGAAGTATCATTTCACTTTTGGCATATGTATTCATGGGAGGCTTGTTTGCCTTGATTATCTGAGTTGTGCCCACTTCTAATGTACATATTTGCTGTTGATTTATATCATAAAATCGCTCTATGGTTTTCATCCATTTTGATGTAATGTTATTCACTGCTATTTCCATTATTATGTTCATATATTGTTGCTTTCCCAATTGGGAATATTACATTTTTTTTTCCTTATCTTTATTTCCATACGCAGTTTTTTCTTTGCACAGTCACATATACCTGCTATGTTTTCCAAAGCGACCCACTTATATGCGAGTTTCCTTTGTTACAGTCGCGTATACACGCTAGTTGCACACTGTAAAGCACGTATGGCTGGGAAAATTTGAAATTTTTAATTTTCAGCCACTGTGGTCTATTATGTCTTTGTTGAACCATTCATGTGGTCTCTTTAAGGTCTCTGGACTGTCTATATGGTGATTTTATATATGTTTCTCTCTTGTTTTATGGAAACCTAGCCATTTGGTGAATTTCCTTGTTTTGTGTTTTTGCAATTGCGGTTGAAGCACTGAGAGCTTTTCCTGAAGTTCTTGGTTGTTCTGACCTATCAGAACAAAGAGCCTATGCTTGTTTTCTCTTCTTGGCCCTATGCATTGCTTCATTTATGGTTTTTACCTCTTTGGTCTATTTCGGTTTTCTTGATTTCTTGAACTTCTTGTTGTGATTCTTGAAAAGTCTCTTTTTTATTTTTTGGGTGGTTGTTCGTTGCAAGATTGTGCTATTGTGCTAAATCAATTGATTGAGTTTCTTGGTTCATTTTGCTCATTTAAGTCCTACTACAAAAGTAGCACAATTGGCTTGAGCACTTTGAAGCTTTTTTTAGGCTCATTTGTCTTGATTCCAGTTCTTGGGTAGTTTTTTTTTGTTTTCTTGAAATCTCTTTTCTTCCATTATAAGAAAAAAACACAAAAACATTTTATGTTTTCCGTATCTTTTGCTTTGAGTTTGTTTTTACGGTTTCATTACATCTTTTGGAGCTTCTTAGTTGATTCCTAGCCTTCGGTTCTTGGCTTGATTATGAAGGAAGTTTTCTTTTGTTTTCACTCTTTTATCAAGTGCATTTTTAATGTTCTTATGCATAGGAGTTCTGTTTGGAACTGGCATTGTTTTCTGTCAAAAAGTGATTGAACTATTGTCTAGGAACTCTTTTTTGCTTCTTTAGAACTAGCATCTTAGGATTTACATATCATTGGTAGTTTGCATTAAGATAATTTGAGCATTTTATTATTTTTCATAACTTTCTGAATCATGTGAAGTGTGAGTGTCTGACAAGAAAAAACAAAGTTTTTTTCTTATTAGTTTCATAGAACCCATGTAGAGATCACTTTTCATCGAAAGGAAATCGTTTCATTTTCATGTAACTAGGTTTTCATTGATTTCTTTTGCGTCTAAAACACCATGAGTTTCACTTACGTGAGCCCTTGACTTAATTAACAGCCAATTTAAAATTTAGGTTGTAGGGCCTTGGATTAGGTGAGTGAAGAGTTAACTCTCCAAGGCTGCTCAAATTGTTAAACATAGACAATTTATTAATGCGTGAAATCCAACACTATTAAGTGGACCGAGAAAGCTCTCCTCTAGAGAGTCAATTGCTAGGGATAGTGCAGGAAGAGAAGAGAGATACCCTCTCTCCTATTTGTTGAATCATGACCTAAGACCATTCCACTTGGCTGCCAATACGGATTGGTGCCCATAGTTTCCTATCCTAGGGACGGCATAGGTGACTGCAAGGGGGGGTACTTGTGATACCTGAGACAAACGTTGCATCACTTCCATCAGTACTTCTGGAGGGTGCCCTTGAAAATCTTGGGGACTTGCACTAGCAAAGGTTGTTGTTAGGAGGTTAGCGTAATTGTTTATGTTACCTTCGCTAGTAGGCCTGGGGCGTAATTACCCCAGACTATTTTTGAAAGGCCCTATTATTTCGTCGTCTTGTATTTTGGTGTCCAGTCCTCATCACCCACAGTGGAAATACTTGAGATCTGCTTGCTTGGTTGTATCTTAGGAATTTTTTTAGAGTGTGCTCTTTGATCCTAGATTGCTTAGCTTCATCTATTTTTTGAGTCTAATTTTAATCTCTTAAAGTGGCTGACCAATCGCCTCGTCAATCGAGGAGGCTTGGTGGGTTGTCTCTCGTGAGTGTCAAGCCTTCTTCAAAAAGGTGTAGGAGCAATTCGAAGGGTGATTTTCACCCGATGGTTTCAAATGCAGTGGAGAGATGTCCTCCATTGAGGCTTGAAATTTATGTGGGTAGTTCAAGTGTCGGTGTCAATATAGAGAGGAGTGCTTCACTTATCTCTAGAGTTTTATTTCCAGCAGAAGAAGTAGAAATAGAGGAATTCCCTCAGCCTGTTGAGTCTCTTCCATCTCCTCTTCTTGCTAGTTATCCTTACATTATTCAGTACATCGGACCCAAGTCTCATAGACCTGAAATTCCTTATCCGTCATATTCATACCTTTTGATGGCCATGACTGGGAACACAGTTTCGGTTGTGAACATTGCAAGTGTTCAGACTCCTCTTTCGGTCGAAGGAGGGGGCACTATTTCTATATCGAAAATCACTTCTAGTGCTATTGTGTTTGGATTTGGTTAAACCCAAGCACATGCTTCTCAATCTGGTCCCTTTTCTTTTGGAATGCCCACTAGTGGGATTCCTTCTTTCTCCTTTTCTACTGCTTCAGCTGTCTCCACACCCATTTCTTCTATGGCTAGTGGATCAGCTTCGTTTCAAGGATTACCCTTTGGAGGTGGGCACATCCCTCATTTGAACCCTTCCTTAGGATATTTACCTTTTACCTATCAGACTTCAGGTTTCAATCCATTTTCGAGAGGTCAAAGTTCTAATGACATTACAGGATGGAACCCTATTTTTACAGCGTTAGGAGCAGGGAATCAGTTTCTCACAAGACAAGGCAAATCACATTTCTGACCATATTTAGGAATGGCGAAGAGGAAAGAGGCTCATTAAAGCCCAAATCCTAAATGAATTCCTTCTCAAATGGTTTTTGAAATCTTTACAGCCAAAAATTTCTAAGGACGTATCCATTTCAAAGGTATTTTCTGAAGAGCAAACTATTTTTAGGGCTCAGCAATTGGAACTGAATTATTCTCAATCAAGAGTCCTTAATAAAAAATTTCCGAATGCTCCTCACTCCAACTTAGATTTAGCCAAAACTAAACTTGTTCCTCATGGTGATGGACTTGTCAATTCGATTGATAGTGGTGCGGCTAACCTGCTTAGTCAATTGCAATAGTTGTCCATACAATCTGCTTCTTCTGGTCAGGTTGTGCCTTCAGTGTCAAATCCTTCCCATTCCTTGGAAATTAATGTTTTCCAAACTTCCAATTAAAAAGGAAATAAACAATTTGATGGGAAGAAGAAGGGACGGAATAACAAGAAAAAATACAAGGATGGGAAGGGGAATGCAAACAAATCCAACGATCATGTTGGAGAGGGTAAAAAGGATAATAAAAAGAAAGTGAAGTTTCCATGCAAGTTGTGCACTGGAGACCATCTTAAGCACCTTTGCCCTAAAATTCAGGATGCACAACACTTGTTATCTCAACAGGGTTCTTCTAGTTCCCAGGTTGTTCTAACAAACCCTTTTCCATAAGGGTAGCAATTAGTTGCTGGCACGAATCAAAATACTAGGGCTTCCTCTGGGGGGCATCCAGGAAGGGGAAAATACATCAAACATATACATGATGAGTTCTCATGTAGATATATCTATGAGATCTCATGACTATGGTGAAGCTGAGTCTTCGAAATCCAAGGGTGCTCCTGATAGTACTAAGCCACTTCATATTACCAGGCCTACTATTGAGCCTATACCTCATATGCTGAAAGGGTCTTCAAAACGTTCGACGATTAATCCTAATGCGAAGGCTGCCCATAACTACTCAATTGTAGAAGATCTGGCTCAAATTCCTTGTGCCATGTCCACGTTAGAGGTGCTCCAGTCTTGTCTAGCTTAGCGGAGTGCTTTGCTCACTGCTATTGGGATTGTTGATCAAAAGAGTTCTCTTATGATCACATTTGACATGTTGAATTTTAAAAAGAGACTTCCTCATCATATGGCTTTTCATATCAGGTTGACTTATCGAAAATTCAATATCTTTCAAATAGTTGTTGATGAGGGTGCTTCCATGTGTGTGATGTCTCTTGCATGGTGGAAGGGTATTGGATCTCTTGCAGTTGTTCCTTCAGCCACTCTTCTGACTGCATTTGATGGTCATTCTCACAGACCGCATGGTATTTTTCTAGCTTTTCCCATCTGCGTTGGTGGAAAAATAGTTAATATTGAAGTTGAGATAGTTGATGCAAGCTTAGACTATAACCTTATGTTGGGGTGAAACTGGATCTATGAGATGGATGCCATTGCATCCTCATTATTTTGCATCATTTGTTTCCCTCACGAAGGGAGAATTGTTACAGTTGACCAACTATATTGTTCTCTTCTAGATATGAATGCATCCTCTGACTCAACCATTCCTTTGGTGAAGGATACCAAGCCGCCTGTTGAGAATATAGGGGTTGGAATGTACACTTCCTTGATGGGTAATTTTGATTTTCTGCCTCCTTCGGTTCATATCAATGCAATTTCATCCTCTAGGGCTCCTATTTGAAGAGAGTTCTTCAGAACTCATTATTTTTCGGACCCTTGGACCTTACCTTCTCCTACCTCCACATTAGATGAAGGTCAAGTGGGTGGAATGGCATTCCCTATGTCTAAAACTGAGATTTTTTATAGCTCTATTGTTGACTCTGCAGAGTCCATTCCAGCTTCTCTTTCACCAGAGGAACTGGATGGATATGTGGCTCCGGCTTGGACTCTTAGTTCATATTCGGCTCAATATTGCCTTGATACCACTCTTCCATCTCAAGAGGAAATATTTGAAGCAATGACTAGTGTAGAGAGACCAAGGGATGATTTGCATCATCAATCTTACTTCCTACTAGATTTGAACGAAGTTGACAAGTTTTCCTATCCCTCAGTCTTCTGGTCTTGTTCACCCAGTCCTGAACCCTTTAGCACCAGAAAAGGTTTTTTCTGAAGGGAACATGGCTGTGATTTCTCCTACTATCCCAGTGAACATCTCCAGAGATCCCAAGATCATAGAGAATGTCTTCAACAAAGTTGAATATTCCCCTGAAGAGATTCAAATTTACACCAATCTCTTTTGAGAGTTTAGAGATGTGTTTGCCTGGTCTTATGAGGAAATGCCTGGTATAGATCCATCTATTTTCCAGCATGAGATCAAGGTATACGAAAATGCTAAGCCTATCAAGAAAAAGCTTCATCCGGTCAACCCCAGGAAGGACACATCTATCAAAGCCGAGGTGGAGAAGCTGCAAAAGGCAGGGTTCATTTACCCAGTTCCCTTTACTGAGTGGGTTTCATATCCAGTTCTTGTGGACAAGAAACAAGGAACAATTCAAGTTTGCATTGACTTCCAAGACCTAAATAAATCATGTCCTAAGGATAACTACCCCACACCATTTATAGATCATATTATCGATGAGTGTGTGGACAATGAGACTTTCTCCTTCATGGACGGTTTTTCTGGATATAATCAAATTATTATACGTCCTGAAGATCAACATAAGACTGCATTTATTTGTCCCTGTGGTACCTTTTCTTACAATAAAATGCCTTTTGGCCTAAAAAATGCTGGAGCTACTTTTAAGCGGGCCATGTCTTACGCCTTCCATGACATCAAACATATTATCGAGGCATATTTGGATAATTTAACTGATCGTTCTCACAAGAGAATGGATCATCCTTCTCACCTCCGTCAAGTTTTTGAATGATGTCGGAATTATAAAATCTGATTGAACCTGAACAAGTGTGTTTTCACTATCAAATTTGGTCGGTTGTTGGGATTGATAGTGTCTACGGAAGGGATTCGGGTATATCCCTTCAAGGTTGAGGCAATACTTCAGTTGCCTCCCCTGACTTCAATTCGTCAACTTCAAAGTCTGCAAGGAAAAGATAATTTTCTGCAGAGATTTATCATAAATTATGCTGAGATTACAAAAGGATTTATGAGATTATTAAAGAAAGGAATTCTATTTCTTTGGGATGACTTTGCTCAATGCTCATTCAATGCTTTGAAAAAAGCATTGACCTCTTCTCCTGTATTGAGTCCACCTGATTATAGCAGGGATTTCCTCTTGGATCTTGCCGCAACAAAATCTACCATTTGTATGGTTCTGGTTCAGGAGGACAATGCTCTTTCCGAGCATGTTATATACTACCTTAGTCGAGGCTTGGTAGGACCTAAACTTCGGTATTCTCCAATAGAGAAGATTGCTTTAGCAGCAGTGCATGTTGTTCAGCGGCTCAGGCATTACATTCTTCTACGAAAAACTTATGTTTTGGTAGCAGTCAATCCATTTCAGTTTGTTCTCAGTAGGCGAGTGATTGGGGACAAATACAATTGATGGATTGTGATTTTGCAGGAATTTGATCTTGATTTTATGTCTGCAAATTCCAAGAATCATTAGTTTTTACGGAATTGATTTCTGAGTGGCTCTGTAGAGAAGAGATTGCTTATGATGAATCATTTCCTAATGAACATATTTTTCTTATTTCTTCACAGGATCCTTGGTATGGGGATCTCATAGTTTATCTCCAGACTACGAAGTTTCCCTTGACTCTTTTGAAAGATAAGCGTCGAAATTTACTTCACTTAGCCAAAAGTTAATTTATTATTGGTGACACTTTATATCGTCGCAGGGTCGATTCGATCTATTATCACCCAAAAAATAACTCAAAACATTGTATGTCAACATTGTTTTTTATCATGGTCTTAAATAGCTCTGAAAGTCATTTTTAGTTTCGGTTAAGGGTAGGCCATAGTTTTTATAAGTTTAAAGGTCATCATTTAAGTTCAAATAAATTCCTTCAAGGTCCATTCCATGATCAAAGATTCATATTTTTCATTTAGGGGTCATTCCATTAAGTTTTAGGCTAAATTTCTGCAATTATCCAAGAATCCTCCATTTCGTAGCGTCGTTAGTTCAAAAAAAGGGTTTTGCGCTACAAAAGCGCTGCTACTTTCGTAGCGCAAAGTGTGGAAAATACATTGTGTGTGCTACTAAAGCATGGTTTCTTAAATGTCATGTCAAGAAAGCCAGAATTTGTTAGAAATCCATTAGGAAATGATAGGGCAACGGTATGGTGAGTCAGTTAGAGGTCAGATTCAAAGTAATTATCCATTTCACATCCATCATCATCATGATAGGGGCATCATTCAGTGTAAAATGGGATCTCAAATTCGAGAATCTTGCCTAATTCAATCATTCCAGTTTTCATTTGCCTCCACTCAACTATTTAAGCTCCAAATCATTAGAGTTAAACCTGTGGTTGTTCTATATCAAGGCTATCTTCACTATAATCAAGCGAGGTTGTTCCTTTTTCTCAAGCGAGGTTGTTCTATGTTATCAAGCGAGGCTATTTTACTGATTCCAGAGAAGCTGACAAGTTTTTTTTTTTTTCTTAAAGGAAGCATGGCAGAGGAGAAGAAGGTCCACAGAGGGGGACATTGTCTGAGATATGAGCCTCAGAATGTAAATGCTATTTTTGAGGATCAAAAAGTGATGGAGGCTTTTAGCAAAGCTAGTTGTCTCAGATTTTGTGAAAAGATGCAAGGTTGCCACACTCAGGTGTCTAAAGATTTTGTCTTACACTTCAGTGGAACCAATACCAAAATTGGGATGTTAAATGTGCCAGTCACACTTGAGATCATTTCTTCTATGAAAAAAATACCAAGGGGACAGGAGACTTGGTTTAAAGGTTTTAAGTTTGACATGGAACCATGCAAGGAATTCATGAAACCTGAATATGCAGATATGGACCTGAACAATGCAATACTTAGGGGCTGCATAAAAGATACCTATGCCAAGTTGTTGTTCAACATTCAAAGATACTTTACATGTGAAGTCAGGTACCATAAAATTTATAATTATCATTTCAAACTGCTACTGCATTTCACAGGTAGGATATCATTAGACTTTCCTTTCTACTTACATAGGAGCCTTGCCAAAATGTCTGATAAAGTACAAGCCAAGTCTGATGGTTGTGAAACCTCTCTGTTTCACCATGGTTTGATAAATTTATTGGTTTTGAATGAGCTTGAGAAAATAAGCAGGGATTGGTCTTCCTTTTTTTTTATGAGTGGATTTGAAATGGAAACCCTAACCCCAGCTAGACACCCTAAAACTAAAAAGACTCCACCACCACCACCAGCAAAGTCTAGTCATCTTGTGGTTGCAAGAGAAAAGAGGTTTGTAAAGTTGAAAACAAGAAAACAGGTTGAGAAAAGAGCAGAGAAGACATAGGTGCTTGTTGCAAAAACTCCATCACCTACAAGAAAGAGATTATAAAGGGTCAAAGAAACAAAACAAAAACAAGTGACCAGCAAGCAGGAAATCTAGAGAAAGACAAGAAGCCAAACAATAACATCAAAGGGAAAAGCAGTTGTTTCAGGTACAAAGGACAACCCAATGATGAAAGGAAACTTGGATGACATACTTCATGCAATTGATATAGAAGAATCACCCATTTTACAAGAATATTTCATTGAATTGGATGAACACAAATAGAAAAGAGTTAAATCAGCTAAAAAACTTGAATTTGAGGGTGAAAATGCAGCATTTATTTTCCAAGCAAGGAAACTTTTAACTAGGCATGCAAAGAAACTCCAAGAAGGTAGTAAAGATGTCCAAGTAACTATTGAAGCAGCCATAGTCCCTAAAGAGGTGGTTGATCTCTCATCACCAATAGTGGAGCATGCAACCAGTAAGACAATGAAGGGAAAAGAACACATGACAGAGTGTCAACTGCTTGAAGAAAGATTGAAACTAGCAAACCAATAGATTACAATGATGAGAAAGAGGGCCAGGCACAACATTGAAAAAACAGAGTTCAAGAGGATGAAAGCAATATGGGAAGGCCAAACTGTTTCTAGGTCTGAAATTCCAAGTGCTACAGAGCAGTTTTTCACATGGACAGTGCCAGCTATCAAAGAAGCAAGATTTATTAGAGTGATTAATACTCATTTGAGAGCCAATAATAGAAGGCTAAGAGACCAAGTGGAGGATTTGGAGCTGCAATTGAAACTGTCTCAAGACGGACCAAAAAACCAAGGTGTAGAGTGAAAAATTCAAAGGTAAAATCAAATGGGTAATAAAGAATAAACTTCATGAAATGGTGCTTTAGTTCATATGGCTATTTGTCTTGAAGAAACCAGTGAATTTCTGAAATTTTGGGAAAATTTTGGTTTAATTTTCGAAGAAAATCCGAACAAAACTGCTCACTCAGTAGTTTTGTAGCGCAAATATTGCAAAAAGGGTGAAATGCGCTACGAAACTGCCGTAGCAGCGTTTTTCACCCTTTTCCTTAAATTTTTGAAGGGAAGACTTGTATATTTTGGCTTGAAAATTCTGAGGGTGTGTTAAGTGAATATGCACATAATCCCAAAGGCAGGAAACCAAATTTTGAAGGAAAATAAGTTAAAAATATTCACTATTGAAAAGCACTATGAAACTTTGTTGTTTTCGTAGCGCAGGTGTGTTTTGGATATTTTGGGCAGTTAGATGATGATTTTGTACAGCTGGAACTTACGGATGACTTTGAACACATGTTATTTCAATTCCTGATAGAAAATGGTTTGGAAGTCATGGGTTCATGGTGGTTAAAGTGCCTCAAAAAACACAAAGAAATCTAAGCCTAGAAAACAAGGGACAGTTTCCTAGTTTGCAGGAGATCAACATTGAGGACATTAAGTGCTGGAGCTTATCATTTGGATTCAACCTTATGGGAATGTAGTTGGAAAATGATGTAATATAGCTTAGATAAGGTTGTTATGAGTAGAGTTAACGAGTTTAAGTCCTATTTTTAATAGGACTATTCTCTAGGTTTGCAACTGTCATTTTGTAATAAATGCCATGTCTAATAGTTGGGCAAGGTGTCTAAAAGTAAGAATTCGATGTATCTGGATGAGGATAAGGTTATATTATGATTTAAATGATCTATAAAAGATAAATAACTAGAAATTCTAAGTGTTGGACATTTTTAGCAAAAAATACTGTGGTTATTGTAAGTGACTGTTTTCAGCTTAAAACAGAGTTTTCTACTTAGCCAACTCAAGATTCATGAAAATTTCTTGTATGTTCTTGTTCGGATAGCATATTTTTAATATCCTATTGTAGTGAGGTTTGCTTATGTTACTCATAATTCATCACTGATGCTCTGATTTCCTTCATAGACAAACTGACTGTGTGTTTTACTGTTTTACATGTGTATTCCTTGACTCAAAATCTGATATGCCTCGACTTCCATGCTAGGTAGATTGTTTGGTTTTGCTGAAGCTATTATGACTCCATAAGCAAAATTTACACTTGCTAATTTGATTTACAACCATTTTATATCATTTATCTTCTTTTATCCCATATAGAGTTATCCATCTTCATATTTATCAAAAATCATAAACCCTTGAGAGAGCCCTCTCAGGTTGAGGAGGCTAAGCCTCAACAAAAAGATTGGTCTGACATGGTTACATAAGATTAACTTGATTGGCAGCCTATCAGGTCTGATTTTGTGATAACATTTTGGTGCGACTACCAGGAGTCTAAAGATTATACTTTCCCGAGATTTTGAAGCTGAACTTCTGAAGGTAGCAAGAGCTCAGGAGGATTTTTGAGGCTGCATCTACCTTGGCGACTCCACACATCAAATAATCAATTTGAAGGTGACTCCACTGCTTGAATATCAGTAGCTTGATGAAGTTTCATAATGAGTTCCATTACAAGAATAAATGCCAGGTATGGCCCTATGAATCAGTCTCATATCCATGGTTTTCCAAATCCTATGCCAAAGGTTGAATGGTTAACTGATCTTCCTATATTCAAAGATGAAAAGAAAGAAAATGTTGCTCTTCATTTGGTTAGATTCCATATGCATGTACACAGTTTTAAGTTTTAGTTCCTTGAGGATTTTCTCATGAAGATATTTATGGCCACTTTGGAAGGAAAAGCACGGTCTTGGTATGAAAGCTTGCCAAATGGTTCATTATATTCTCTTGTTGATTTCCATGTTGCATTTTATGAGATGTATGAAGAGTGTCATCCCTCCTTATTGATGGTCAAATACTGCTGTAAACACTGTGTGAATTTTATTGAATATTTGGAGAATTGTTATGAAGATGATGAGTTCATGGATGAAGAAATTTTAGAATCTCTTCATGACAATCCCTTTCATCACCAAGAAGAAAGGATAACTTCTTTCATAGATGAAAATGAAACCCAGCAGGAGTTTATTTATCAAAATTATGATACATCCTCTGAGTTTGATAAAATGTTGCAGCAGACTTGTCAGTCTTTTGATCATCAGGAGTATGAGAATCATTGCAAACAACAAGAGGAAATACTAGAAGATAGTTTCTATAACCCTCAAGTTAAGGAAAGTGTTGATTTTTCATGTCTTTCCTTATATCAACCTACATCAAATAATGATCACACTAAGGAAAAAGTGGGTGAAAATTTTTGTTTATCCTTGTCTTCTAATCTGAAATCATTTGAGTGCAAGTCAGAAGATAAGATTCATTTTGTGGATGAAGTTGTAGAGAACGTTGAAAAGGACATTCAAGTTTCAAAAGATGAAATTCAATCTGATAGTATTCATGATCAAGATCAGTATTTTCGAATGATTTTAATGCCAGAACACAAAGAGGGGGTGTTTCTACCTTTCTTCTTAGAGATTGAGAAAGAATACATTGTTTTTGTAAATCAGTTTGAAAAGCAGTTTGAAAGCACACAACTGAAGCCTTATGTGGTTGATCAAAGCATGGATGAGTTGTCCAAAGTTGCAGAATGTCATGAGAAGCATCAAACATATCACGTCTTCTTTGATCATATAGATGAATACATGGAAGAGTTCTACATTCCATATTTCCAGTTATATTTTCATTTTAAAGATCAGTTACATCTCATGTTGCCTTGGTCATTGCATTATCATGTTTACTTTTGGTTCAAGCACAGTCAAGAGATTCAAGTGTCAGATCAGATCAATGATTGGCTTCATTGAAAGTTTCATGTTCCTTGAGTTATAAATGGAGATTGCAGTTAATAGGGTAGGTAGGAGTGTGAGAATAAGCTCAAAGTTGACAGAGCATATTTTCAGTAGGTGGAGATTTGGCTCTTCTACAGTGATCATCAAGCTTGAGCCTGAGGTGAAGGCCATTAGAGCTTGAGGAGGAAGCTTGGAAAATTCAAAGTTTTTACTATTTTGGTCAAGAAAATTGATAGCAGCACTGGAACTACTCGTTCTTAGTGTACCACAGGGGCACACTATCCCGAGTGGAGCCACTGTTATCACCCAAAAAAAAAAAAATCAAAACATTGTATGTCAACATTTTTTTTTTATCATGGTCTTAAATAGGTCTAAAAGTCATTTTTAGTTTTGGTTAAGGGTAGGTCATAGTTTTTATAAGTTTAAAGGTCATCATTTAAGTTCAAATAAAGTCCTTCAAGGTCCATTCCATGATCAAAGATTCATATTTTTCATTTAGGGGTCATTCCATTAAGTTTCAGGCTAAATTTATGCAATTAGCCAAGAATCCTCCGTTTCGTAGCATCGTTAGTTCAAAAAAAGAGCTTTGCGCTTCGAATGCGCTACTACTTTCGTAGCACAAAGTGCGGAAAATACACTGTGCACTACAAAAGCGCGGTTTCTTAAATGTCATGTCAAGAAAGCCATAATTTGTCAAAAACCGTTAGGAAATGATAGGGAAACGGTATGGTGAGTCAGTTAGAGGTCAGATTCAAAGTACTTATCCATTTCACATCCATCATCATCATGATAGGGGCATCATTCAGTGTAAAATGGGATTTCAAATTCGAAAATCTTGCCTAATTCAGTCATTCCAGTTTTCATTTGCCTCCACTCAACTGTTTAAGCTCTAAAGCATTAGAGTTAAGCCTGTGGTTGTTCTATACCAAGGCTATCTTCACTGTAATCAAGCGAGTCTATTCCTTTTTATCAAGCAAGGCTGTTCTATGTTATCAAGGGAGGCTGTTTTACTGATTCCAGAGAATTTGACAAGTTTTTTTTTTTTTAAAGGAAGCATGGCAAAGGAGAAGAAGGTCCACAGAGGGGGACATTGGCTGAGATATGAGCTTGAGAATGTAAATGCTATTGTTGAGGATCAAATAGTGATGGAGGCTTTTAGCAAAGCTGGCTGTCTCAAATTTTGTGAAAAGCTGCAAAGTTGCCACACTTAGGCGTCTAAAGAGTTTGCCTTACACTTCAATGGAAACAATACCAAAATTGGGATGTTAAATGTGCCACTTACACCTGAGATCATTGCTTCTGTGACAAAAATACCAAGGGGGCAGGAGACTTGGTTTAAATGTTTTAAGTTTGACATGGAAACGTGCAAGGAATTCATGAAACCTGAATATGTAGATATGGACCTGAATAATGGAATACTTAGGGGCTGCATCAAAGATACCTATGCCAAGTTGTTGTTCAACATTCAAAGATACTTTACATGTGAAGGCAGGTACAATAAAGTTTATACTTATAATTTCAAACTGCTACTGCATTTCACAGGTAGGATATCATTAGACTTGCCTTTCTACTTACATAGGAGCCTTACCAAAATGTCTGATAAAGTACAAGCCAAGTCTGATGGTTGTGAAACCTCTCTGTTTCACCATGGTTTGATAAAGTTATTGGTTTTGAATGAGCTTGAGAAAATAAGCAGGGATTGGTCTTCCTTTTTTTATGAGTAGATTTGAAATGGAAACACTCACCCCAGCTAGACACCCTAAAACTAAAAAGACTCCTTCACCACCACCAACAGAGTCTAGTCATCCTATGGTTGCAAGAGAAAAGAGGTTTGTAAAGTTGAAACCAAGAAAACAGGTTGAGAAAAGAGCAGAGAAGACACAGGTGCTTGTTGCAGAAACTCCATCACCTGCAAAACAAAGATCAGAAAGGGTCAAAGAAACAAAACAAAAACAAGTGGCCAGCAAGCAGGAAATCTAGAGAAAGACAAGAAGCCAAACAATAGCATCAAAGGGAAAAGCAGTTGTTTCAGGTACAAAGGATAGCCCAATGATGAAAGGAAACTTGGATGACATACTTCATGCAATTGATATAGAAGAATCACCCATTATGCAAGCAGATTTCATTGAAGTGGATGAACACAAATAGAAAATAGTTAAATCAGCTAAAAAACTTGAATTTGAGAGTGAAAATGTAGCATTTATTTTCCAAGCAAGGAAACCTTTAACCAGGCATGCAAAGAAACTCTAAGGATTCAGTAAAGATGTCCAAGTAACTATTGAAGCAGCCATAGTCCCTAAAGAGGTGGTTGATCTCTCATCACCAATAGTGGAGCATGCAGCCAGTAAGACAATGAAGGGAAAAGAACACATGATAGAGTGTCAACTGCTTGAAGAAATATTTAAACTAGCAAACCAAGAGATTACAATGATGAGAAAGAGGGCCAGAAATCACAGTTGAAAAAACAAAGTTCAAGAGGATGAAAGCAGTATGGGAAGGCCAAATTGTTTCTAGGTCTGAAATTCCAAGTGCTGCAGAGCAGTTTTTCACATGGACAGTGCCAGCTATCAAAGAAGAAAGATTTATTAGAGCGATTAATAATCATTTTAGATCTAGTAATAGAAGGCTAAGAGGCCAAGTGGAGGATTTGGAGCTGCAATTGAAACTGTCTCAGGATGGACCAAAAAACCAAGGTGCAGAGTGAAAAATTCAAAGGTAAAATCAAATGGGTAATAAAGAATAAAATTCATGAAATGGTGTTTTAGTTCATATGGCTATTTTTCCTAAAGAAACCAGTGAATTTATGAAATTTTGGGCAAATTTTGGTTTAATTTTTGAAGAAAATCTGTAATATCCCCCAAATTGGGACTATTGGCAAGGCATGCCTGAAAAATGAATTTTTCAGGAATGGATGCTATAGCACTTGAAATTATCCCTTGGATCCCTTAGATCTGATAATCTAAGACCCAAATCCAAGAGGAGATCAGAAACAAATCAAACTGAGTGGATTAAATAGATCTCCCACACCCATCATGGCTTGAAAACTGCCCAAAGAAGGGACTGTAGGAATACAAAAGAACACTACCCAGAAAATAACGCAGTTTTAGATAGCAGCAGTAAGAGGCCAATATGACAGCTCAAAAATAGCTTATACAATAGTAAATCAGATTTACAATGTGGCCCCTTCAGTGTACAAGAGAAAGATAGAAGACTTTAATGAGAAAAACCCTCTAAAAGAGGTGCTGCAACAATTGTATTTCACTGCAAAGCCTTGATAGCGTTATTTTTATGAGTAAACAGCAGTTGTAGGTTACAACTCAGATCTAGGAAAGATATGTGTACAAAATATTAGATCTATATCAAATTTGTACACTAGATTGTCTCTATTTTACATACCCCTTGGGGTTTTCAGCAAAACATGAAGCATATGGAGTAGATCTGAGATCTCATGCAGCAGATCTGCATATTTCTGTAGAATTCCTAAAGATTATACAGGAGTATTCTGATCAGATCTAAATATGACATGGATAAGAACAGAAATCCATGGATCACGACAGTGAGAGACAAATTCTCATCACTGGAGATCACTCCTCAATTGTTTCCAAAACTCCTTGCAACTTTCCTCTTGTAGATAACATAGTCCTAGAAGACAAACTACGTTGTAGACTTGATGAAAAATTTGGCCTGATGCTAAGGCATGGATCTGGAGCTTTGATGATCCAATACACTCTTTCCAGGGGGATAGAAGGCTTTCCCACTAAAAAGAGGCACTAGAATGGCTTAGATCTGAACAGATCTAGCCTCCACTTGCTGTAGCTTACAAATACAACCAAACCCTCAATAGGATCTGTGTTGTAGTTGGAAGTAGAAGCTTGGCCAAATGCCTGATAGTGGACAAGAAATGCAAGACTCTTCCAAGAGGCCTCTCAAGGAAAGAGGTGGGATTCCCGATCAGGAACACCCAAGTGCTAAACAACTAGAGAATGAGAAGTATCTAAACAGACAAATCCTTTCAAGACAATATGTTAAACAAACCTTCTTTTGTTGTTCTCCTCTTTCTTTTATAGAATGAAAGCCTTGCAAAACCCTAAACCACCTCAAAGGTTTAGCTCCTTTCACATGTGTAGCCTCCAACTAGATCTGCGTTGTGCATCTAGGAGGTACATTGCATCTGGACAGTGTTGTGGATTTGGTCCTATTGACCCAGTCAATTGTCACAATCCCTTTCACACATAAGGGAGTTTTATTAAGGAAACCAAGATTTAGCCTTGTTCACATGGGCATTGATTTATTTTTTTGTTTTAGGAGTTTAATTTATCCTCCTTTACAAATTTATTCTTGCAACAAGAAAATGAAAACAAAATAGTATATTCCTATTAGCTTGGGCTAATTAGGAATATTACAATCCTCCCCTCCAAAATGTTGCTTGTCCTCAAGCAACTTATAAGGTGAGTGATGCAACTCATCTCCTCCTCCATTGGTGTCACAAACAAAGGATAAGCTTCTCTCATAAGCTAAGTTATCACCAAACCATCCATCCATGACTTGTTCCAACAATGTTCTCATGAGATGTAAACAGCTCATCCCATAAGGAAACAATAAATCACATGAAACAACCATGGTTTGCCCAATGCCCTCCCTGAAGTATAAGACAGAAAGTATAGGGAGTGTAGTCATCCCATAGGGCACACGCATGTCTTCCCTCCTTCCTCCATACATCCCTATGAAAAGTACAAGTACATCATCCAGATAGGGAATCAAAACAATGTACATACAAACAGAAATTTCTAAATAGGGAGGTGGTTCATAGTCCCACATGTGGAACTAGTGCAGAGCATCTCCTGTCTACATCAGATCCAAGTATGGTAAGTGGTTTTCCCACCACTTACTTGCTGCCCAAGTCATCTCACTATTGCAGAAAATGTGAGATAAATTTGGTGCCTTTGGGAAGCACCCATTATGAAAATAAATCTCCCTTTGCAGATCAAGGGAGTGGCCAAATTCAGAATTTTTAATGGCCTAAAAATTGCCATGAGATTTACATGATACATTGCTCCTTTTAGGAGTCATGGCCTACATACAAATGGTAAAAGAACATGTACAGTCATAAAAATAAACTTGCTTTACATGAACATATCCTTTACCAACAAAGTCTCTCATACACATGGAGTTGTGCATGGATCTTCCTCCCCTTTCCAAAGAAGGAAGAGATGGCTGAAATGAATCTTGCATAGAGTCCCATGGCTGCCCCAACTCCACATAGCTCATGCATTCTTGAAAATGCTGATATAGTTCCTCTTTCAAGCCTTCCCAATAAAAGCTCCTCATGATGATGTTGTAGATCCTCATGGAATATAGATGGCTAAAATAGAACTCCTTGTAGGCTCCTTGTAGGATCTTATGCTTGAGCTTAGAAGCTCTAGGAAAAAAAATTCTACCATGATGATAGATGACTTCTCCTTTGACTAAGTAGCCCTCTTCATGCAGCTGTTCATCAAGTATCATACATGTGTACACATCTTTGGAATAATCCACTAGCAGTTGGGATTTCGAATACAAATCTACACTGCTCAACAATGACAGCGTTGATGATGCATCAACAGAAGCGTCTGTCATGTTGTTGATCCTTCCCTTGACATCTTCTATGCCAAAGGTGTGTGTTGGAAGGTTGTTCCTTCCATTCTCCTCCTCCCACAGTGCGGGATCAGAAAGGAGAGTGGGTGATGATGATAAGGGAAGAAGATTTCCCTCCTCCTTGAGCTTACCCAAGTCTCCCAGTGTTGTAGCTTTGTCTTCAAGTGCTCCAAACCCTCTTGGATCTAAGTTTGGAGCAGCAAGTTGTGAGGTCTTCCCCACAAGATCTGGATCAGGTGACCTCCCAAGAGGTTTTCCACTAGATAATGAGGCTTCAGGGACCATCCTCATATGCAGAATAGATGGGATCTTCATGTCCCTGCTTCCACTGTGAAATTTCAACTCTGTTTTATGTGTGGAAGTCTCATGAAATTTGGAGACCTCTCTTAGTGATGTAAGAGTGCCTCTAATTGGAGCATTTTCTCCATTTTCTTCTGATAGTGGATCACCTTCTACTATGTCAGCATTGTGATCCCTCCTTTTTTCTGTCTCATTGTCTTTTAGCAAAGACACATGCTACTCATGTCCTCCATATGGGAGATCCTTAGGAATTCCTTGCAAAGGTGCAATAACCCCTCTAATGGAAGCCATTGCTTCATCTCCATCTCCAAATGAAAATAGAACTCCGCCTGCTATCACAGCACTGGAGGATCTTCTCTGCTCTTTCTCTCCCTTCTCCTCATAAATGCAGAATGCTTCATCATTAAGAGATCCTTTTTCTTGATCTCTTACTGAAGAAGGAACCCTCGTGTCTTCTCTTTGAGAAAATAGATCTTGTTGTAGTGGGGCTTTTACCTCTGGAAAATTGTGCAGCAGATATTCAACACCCTCAACAATGTTTAGGACTAGAGTTGGCTCCATGGAATCTTCCAAATTATGCAAAGATTCAGATTTCTTGGGCTTGATTTTATTTTCCCAAGAAGTCTCAGAATGTCTCTCATCAATTCTTGTCACTAGTTTCCTAGTGAACCTTGCATAAGAAGAGATATTTATCCCTTTCAAGGAAGAGGACTCAAATAGACACAAAGCATAAGCCTTTCCTTGAAGATGCAGCATTTCTACTCTCAAGGCTTCTATTTTTGACACTTGATGCAGCTGAAAGTATGTGTGAAGCTCACTTACCCAAGACTTGGCTGAGTCTCTAGGTGATCCATAAAACGTAGGTAGAGAGAATCTACCCAAGGTGTGCTGAGGGCACCCTCTTCTTCTACTATAGGTGTTGGATCTTGCTTCTTTGAGTTGACAGAACTCTGGGAAACTGAGATTCTCTTTGAATCTCTCTGATAGAGACTCATATTCTTGGAGATAATCACCAAGATATTCCTCCTTTGGTGTTCCTCCTTTTCCTTCTTTCTTTAACTCAAGAAAGTAGGCATGTTCCAACGTTGTAGATCAGGTTGTGTGGATGAATGCTCACACACATGGTAAGAAGTATTGGTGCTTTATTGATGTAAGAATCCTCCTGAGGGACTTGCATCTCCCTCCCTCTTCATTCCCTGGATTTTGTTCTTTCAGTACATACATAGCTTGAGAAAGAGTTTTTGAAAACACTTCTCTCTGCAAACTTCCAGTAAAAGGGGTCTTGCCCTTTTCTTTTGTGTCTTTAGTGTAACCACACTTCTTCATCAGTTTTTTCTTTCCATGAAAATACATATTGGCTCTTCAGTAAGCAAATCATAGGCTATGCCAAGATAGATGCTCTGATACCACTGTAATATCCCCAAATTGGGACTCTTGGCAAGGCATGCCTGAAAAATGCATTTTTCAAGAATGGATGCTATAGCACTTGAAATCAGCCCTTGGATCCCTTAGATATAATAATATAAGACCCAAATCCAAGAGGAGATCAAAAAAAAATCAAACTGGGCGGGTTAAACAGATCTCCCACATCCAATATGGCTTGAAAACTACCCAAAGAAGGGACTGCAGCAATACAAAAGAACATTGCCCAAAAAATAATTCACTTTTAGATGGCAGCAGTAAGAGGCTAATATGACATCTCAAAAATATATTATACAATAGTAAATCAGATTTACAATGTGGCCCATTCAGTGTACAAGAGAAAGATAGAAGACTTTAATGAGAAAAACCCTCTAAAAGAGGTGCTACAACAATTGTATTTCACTACAAAGCCTTGACAACATTATTTTTATGAGTAAACAATAGCTATAGGTTACAAATCAAATCTAGGATAGATCTGTGTACAAAATATTAGATCTGTATCAGATCTATACACTAGATTGTCTCTATTTTACATACCCTTTGGGGTTTTCAGCAAAACATGAAGCATATGGAGTAGATCTGAGATCTCATGCAACAGATCTGCAGATTTCTACAGAATTCCTGAAGCTTATACAGGAGTATTCATATCATATCTAAATATGACATGGATAAGAACAGAAATCCATGGATCACAATAGTGAGAGACAAATTCTCATCACTAGAGATCACTCCTCGATTATTGTCAAAATTCCCTGCAACTTTCCTCTTGCAGATAACGCAGTCCTGGAAGAAAAACTCCACTATAGACTTGATGAACAGTTTGGCCTGATGCCAAGGTATGGATATGGAGCTCTGATGATCCAATACACTCTTGCCAGGGGGATAGAAGGCTTTCCCACTAAAAAGAGGCACTAGAATGGCTTAAATTTGAACAGATCTAGCCTCCACTTGTTGCAGCTTACAAAGACAACCATTAGGGGAATTTTGAGGTCTAAAATGGGCCTCCTAAGGAAATAATAAAATAATAGCTAAACCAATAAAATAATATTTATGAATTTGTAATTCACTTTTTGCACCAAAATCCATGTAACCATAGTTAAGTTCAATTCAAAACTTGTACCAAAATAAAATTAATAAAAATTGTATTGATGTGACTACAAATAAGAATGAGCTTTCAAGAAAAAATCATTATCATTGAACAACTAATGCATTTGTCCTTTGTACTTAAATAACTTAAAATAAAATATAAATATAAATTTATAAATTCTTAATTATATTATATGCTATTAATTAAAATTTATATTATTTAAATTGTATAATAACATTTAATTAATATACTATATAAAAATAATATAATATAAGATAATATAATAAATGTATAGAGATATGCATTGTTTCTTTCAAGAAATATGAAATGACAATAATATTATTTTATTCAAAAAATGTGAAATGACATTTATTATGAGTACTTTACTTTGACTTTAAAAGTACTTAGAGCATTACCATGGTTAACCATAAGTTTTTATCCACCATTGAGAATGTGACAAGTAAATACCTTTAACTCAAGCAATGCCACCTCAACCATTAGAGATGATATCATCCTCTAAAATGTCATTGGTTCTCATAAAGTGAATTGTGCTTGTACATTTTCCTTAGGAGGCCCATTTTAGACCTCAAAATTTCCCTAATGCAAACCCTCAACAAGATCTACGTTGCAGTTGGAAGTAGAAGCTTGGCCAAATGCCTGATAGTGGACAAGAAATGCAAGACTCTTCCAAGAGGCCTCTCAAGGAAAGAGGTGGGATTCCCGATCAAGAACACCCAAGTGCTAAACAGCACTATTCTCAGCTAAACAGCTAGAGAATGAGAAGTGTCTAAACAAACAAATCCTTTCAAGACAATATGTTCAACACACCTTCTTCTGTTGTTCTCCTCTTTCTTTTATAGGATGAAAGCCTTGCAAAACCCTAAACCACCTCAAAGGTTTAACTCCTTTCACATGTGTAACCTCCAACTAGATCTGCGCTATGCATCTAGGAGGTACATTGCATCTGGACAGCACTATGGATTTGGTCCTGTTGACCCAGTCAATTGTCACAATCCCTTTCACACATAAGGGAGTTTTATTAAGGCAACCTAGATTTAGCCTTGTTCACATGGGCATTGATTTATTTTATTGTTTTAGGAGTTTAATTTATCCTCCTTTATGCAACAAGAAAATGAAAACAAAATATGTAATATCCTGAGGGGGAAATAAACAACAATACAAGCATACGACAATATAGAAAATGCCAGAAATAGAACATAAAGCAAATACTCATAAAAATGCCGGGAATGCTAAGCCATTTTATTAATCTGAGAATATAATGAAATACAATAGATGATCAGAATGATAGCACCTATTCTTGCTCAAGGCAAGTGAAGAACTCTCACAGAAAGACAGGAAATGGCTGCTATAAGAAATTGTGTCCCAGCTGCTGGAAAACTACCGTGAAACTGCTGTTGCTGGAATGGACTGAAACTAGGGGCTGATCCCCTTGCCGGAATGAGCTGAAAATCTGTAGCCCACCTGTAATCACCACCCCAGACAAAACTCAGAAACCATATAAAAAATGGTCAACCTCCGAAAATCACCAAAGAAACCCTCCTCAAGGAATTACGCTGCCTCTACAAGGCTCAGCGCAGATGCCAAATGATAATAGCTGAAACTGTGCCACAAACTCCTCAGGTAACCTCCTACTGGCATAGACGGATCCTCTCCTCTGGATATCAAATGAAACTCCTGCAGAAAACCCCGCACCGGAACACCTCCAAGTAGAACTGCGTCCTCTCTCCCAGGGACTGCGCAGTCACAAGAAGAGCCCAACTCCTCAGTAAAAATACCAACCAAACCTCCTTCTAAAGACTGAAGAAATAACCTTACCCGAGCAGGCACTCGAAGTCCCCCGGGGCTAAGGGCGAGATCTCCGACCGGAGACACTCAACGCACTAAACAGTGCTGCAGACAGGCTGAACATCCAACATGCGGAAGAAGACCAAAGTCTCACTCTAAAATCAACAAATCCAGAATGATCCAAATGAGGAGGCTCCTCCCTTTTTTTACAGCATTGGTTTCCCTCCAAAACCAACGTAGACTCTCTCTCCTCCACATCCTCATCCTTCTCTACACAGAAGCTTCTAGAGTGCATGTAGTCCCCCTCCTCTACGTGGTGTGTGGCCCCCCTTGGCTACCCCCTTAAGTTACAACGTTGTGCTACTAGGAAGGTGTTTTATTCCACTAAAGTGAGTTAGACCCCTTTTACTCACCTTTTTATTTATCTACAAACCACACACAGAAAAACTATACAAAATAAAATATTCTAATTAGGAATATTACAGTCCCCCCTAGCAAAATGTTGCTTGCCCTCAAGCAACTGAAGGGATGGATGCTGCAAATCGGCTCGCTCTCCCAAGTGGCATCCTCATCCGGAAAAAATTGCTGGTCCACAAGCAATGCCTGAACCGTCCTCCTCTCTCGCTGATGCTTCCCACCGACACTGCATGATGTGCCTGGGTCCCAGATGTGCCAATGAAACCTCCCTAATCTCTGAATCACCCTAAAATGAAGGGATCTCTCAATGCCAGGATCCCAAACTGACCTCTCCCTGTACCAGCCAACCAATAATCCTCCCGGATCCCATCGCCACCACGTCCAATAATCGCCCAAGTCCTGACTCAATCCCATGCTGATCCTGCTTTCCTGAAATTGGGAAGGAGTCCTTAAGTAACAACAACCAGTGCCCTCCTGCCAATTGAAATCTATATATGCTATGTCTAAGGGCCCCTGCTCCACTGTGCTCCCTACGAGAAATGTCGTACCATCAAGAGGGTACCAACTCATGATCTCCCGCCAGTCCACCCTGGAAGAAGAATCTGATGTAGCAACAACAACTGCATATGGAACATGCCTGGAATGTTGCCGCCAACCCGCAATCATCTCCCACTGCTCTTCCCTGTCTACCAAAGAAAGGTGCCTATAGAAGGAAGCCCCTCTCTCTATCATGGGCCAAAGTGGGCTAGACATGCTGCAAGCCTCATCGATGTACTCCTGGGGAGTGCTACACACTAAAAATACTACCGCTCTGCGGACTGTGTGCACATCCATCTGTGCCTTATCGGTGTGTCGACCCATCAATGGGTGCTCCACCATCTCCCACATCTCCAGAGGATATGGACCTACAACTACTATCACCGCACTCAATGTCAGTGCATCTGACTGCTCCTCCTCAATGGCTGACCCCGCGGTTAGCCGCATATCCATCACAGTCTCGATGTGAGCCTCCATCTGGCTCTCCCTCAAAGGACTATCATGCCTGATGTGAATAATTTCCTCCTCTGTCGACTCAGGCTCCATCACCTGCTGCTCTAGCTGAATCGTCACAAGTGACTCTTCACCCAGAGCATGTCCCGCAGAGTCCTGTGAATGTCCACCCTGGACACTAGAATGCAGCTTCGATCTACTGTCACCATCTCTGCATGACTACTGTCGCTCCCCAGAAGCATCCTCAACTAATCCTATGGACTCATATGAAAAATATTCCTCACCCTGGCATATAGAAGGAATGCCCTCCTGTTCTTCCTCCGCCATCTCATCTGCATTGATCATGCCATCCACTCTTGCGATAAAGTGTTGATATAATGTCTAGATCCCAGACACACATTGGGATGCTACCTCTACTGTACCCAATATCCTCTGCCCATGCATGATCTCAACATGCTCTAAGGGAAAAGTGACGCATTTCTCCCTCACGACCTTCTCTCCAAGCATAGGCTCAGCAATGACTGATGTGCCACCACTGCAGAGGATCATCTCATCCCCTATACTATGGCTGTCAACTAGCGCACTGACCCAGTGCCACTGCTGAGAAGTCTCTCGCCTAGTGTGCTGAAGGCCATCTAAATATCTTGGGTGTGCCTCACGTACCCTACTGCTCATGCCCAAAGTGCCAAAGGACAACAACAAAATCAACTGTGCCCATGAGTGATGTAGAAGGGGGTTGGGTGTGTGAGTCCCCACAGATACCATCAAGTATCGCTCCTCTGTCTCCTTATCGATCCTGGGTGAAATACCCCCAAAGGTAAGCCAGTGTCCCTGTCTGTGAGTCTCCTTGGATGCAATACTCTAAGACCCTACTGTGTAGCGCCGTACACCCTCGCATACCACCGATCATCCATGTACTCCTCAAAATGCCACTGCACACTGAGGCATTCCCCTGAATACTGTTGGACACCCCATGCTACTACTGTACCACCCTGTACCGTCTCGTGTCATGACTGTGTCCAGGCATCGGTCACTCTCCACGTGCTCTCAATGTGATGTAGGACACTCCTACTCCACAATGCAGTCCCACACTCTACGGTACACCACCATGCAACTCCATGTCCATCGGTAGTCCACTGCTCAATGCTAGAGGCTCCCACACATCCCTGGATGTGATGACCTAGAGCTATGCCTCTACATGTCGGATTAACCCCAGAAGGTATCATCGTCTCCACCATCGCATCACTATACCCACCAACGAATAGATCCACTCCAAATCCTCATCGAGGGGTCCGAGAAGTGAATATCCCTATGTGTCAGTAGTGCTACCACCACTGCTCGGCTCTGCTGCGTCTCCTGTATCTCACACAAAGGTGAAGAATACTTGGCCCCATACAAGGCACCATCTGGTGGCCTACTAATGCCACCTCCTCTGACAAGATCCTACCAAGGTATGTTGACCACCCCGTGATCCCATGTATGTGTGTCATACCAAGACAACCTAGGGAGTCTTCCCATAAATTGGTTGGCCACTGGAGCTGACCAAAACTCCCCTAGTGGATGCACATGCTCCA
Source organism: Pinus albicaulis (assembly GCA_034641835.2). NCBI lineage: Eukaryota > Viridiplantae > Streptophyta > Pinopsida > Pinales > Pinaceae > Pinus > Pinus albicaulis. The sequence goes on along the minus strand of CM076575.1, from coordinate 511,510,172 downwards.
CTGCTAGGCCAACTGTACCCTCCACGACATATTCAGCCGACCTGCCTAGGAAATGATAGGTGATCCCACCTAGATCCCAATGCCAATCTGGGGTTCCTGTATGCCCAACACCTAGGAACTCCTGCTGAACTACACCCGGGTCCACCACTATCTCTGTAACCCACTCCATCGAGTACCAACTCAAAATCTCTCGCCATCCAACCTCGACAAGTGGATGCTGCACCCTGTGCAACTCTGATCGTCTCATACCGCTATCCAAGTCAACGTATGAGATCTGACTAGGTGGCTCCGCCTCTCTCTCTCCAATGGAAAGAGGTAACCCAACAACGCTTCTAGTTCCGTTCATGCATTCCTAAAGGGGAATGAACTGACACTCCAACGTGCCCTCTGGTTGTACCATCAGGGAATCCAGTCGTTCCCCAATGCGGGCCAACTTGGCCACCGACTTGGCACAAGCCACTCTCATGCCCTCCAGCTCCTTGTCCTGCAACAAAATGGCCTCCCGTACTGATGTGGCCTTCCCTTTCAAAACTCGAAGGTCTGTCCGAAGTCGATGATACCGCTGTCTGCGACCATCATCCAATACCTCTGTATCTCCTAGTTCCTCATCGAATGTGGATATATCTCCTAACACCTCACCCATCTGTCGTGTGCTGCTACCACCCAAAGACTCGGGCACAACTCCGGTCATCACCTCAATGGATGGCTCTACTAGGGTAGGCTCTACCTTCTCCACTTCGATATCAACCGACACAGTCAAGGAGGTCTCCAATGAGGGTGAGTCCTGTGTCACACTAGGTGTATCCATGGACTCCCTCCAATCCTGTGTGCCCTCATCCTCCAAGTGCGAGGTAACCATTTTGGTGGTTTCCCTCTCTGAAACTCGGTCAAGATGGAAAGAGGTATCCAACTTCTCCACCCAAGCTTTTTCTGAATGCTTGGATGACCCGTCAGATGTCGGTAAAGGGAATCTGTCCACTGTGCACTGTAAGCCCCCATCATGTGAGTGCTTGTTCCCTCTGTGGAAGTTGCGAGGTCTGCTATCCCACTAGTGCTGAACAAAATCTCTGAATGGAAGGGCATCCCTGAACTCCTGCCCATATGCATGATACTCAGTGAAATAATCACCCATGTGGTCCGGCTCTGGCTCTTGCTGTGCTCCTGCCCCTGTATCTACACCAAGAAAAGCGGGCATAGTGGAACGTGTGGGTGTATGTGATGCCATATGCTGAGTGGAATCATGCTCCGAAAAATGGTGGGATGTGCTCGATCCCTCGCTAATCTGGAAACCCCTTGGGGTTTCACGCTGTCTAGCCTCAACAGCGGTGAATATCTGCCCCATTACCTCAATCTACCTTGACAGATCCTTTATTGATTTGAGGAGCATCTCCGTAAATCTCTTTGCACCATCATCACCTGCCATCGGCACTTTCTGCTATGTGTCTACAGGCTCCTCAGAAACTGCACGACTGCTGCAAAACCATACTACTGCTTGACTTCGACCTCTGATTTACCCACTGAAAACTACTCATAAAATTCTAGGAATTTGCGAAGGTGATTCTTGCTAAAAACCCAGAAAAACCTAGAAACATTTTCTTCTAATTCCAACCTTCAAAATTTGACCCTTTGTATTTTGGCCCTTTTTCCAATTTCGTTTTTGGTACTACAACTGCTATTGCTCTCCAAAATTCCAGCAACCTCTGTATGATCTCTTTCCTGATGTCATAGCCCATAGGCTAAGCCAGAATTATGCTCTGATACCACTGTAATATCCCAAAGGGGAAATAGACAGCAATACAAGCATACGACAATATAGAAAATGCCAGAAATAGAACATAAAGCAAATACTCATAAAAATGTCGAGAATGTTAAGCCATTTTATTAATCTGAGAATATAATGAAATAAAATAGATGATCAGAATGATAGCACCTATTCTTGCTCAAGGCAAGTGAAGAACTCTCTCAGAAAGACAGGAAATGGCTGCTATAAGAAACTGTGTCCCAGCTGCTGGAAAACTGCCGTGAAACTGCTGCTGCTGGAATGGACTGAAACTAGGGGTTGATCCCCTTGCTGGAATGAGTTGAAAATATGCAACCCACCTGTAATCACCACCCCGGAAAAAACCCAGAAACCATATCAAAAATTTTCAACCTCCGAAAATCACCAAAGAAACCCTCAAGGAATTACGCTACCTCTGCAAGGCTCAGCGCAGATGCCAAATGATAATAGCTGAAACTGTGCCACAAACTCCTCAGGAAGCCTCCTACTGGCATAGATTGATCCTCTTCTCTGGATATCAAATGAAACTCCTGCAGAAAACCCCGCACCGGAACACCTCCAAGTAGAACTGTGTTCTCTCTCCCAGGGACTGCGCAGTCACAAGAAGAGCCCAACTCCTCAGCAAAACAACCAACCAAACCTCCTACTAAATACTGAAGAAATAACCTTACCCAAGCAGGCACTCGAAGTCCCCCAGGGCTAAGGGCGATATCTCCGACCGGAGACACTCAACGCACTAAATAGTGCTGCAGACAGGCTGAACAGCCAGCATGCAGAAGAAGACCAAAGTCTCACTCTAAAATCAACAAATCCAGTATGATCCAAATGAGGAGGCTCCTCCCTTTTTTTACAGCATTGGTTTCCCTCCAAAACCAACGTAGACTCTCTCTCCTCCACATCCTCATCCTTATCTACACAGAAGCTTCTAGAGTGCATGTAGTCCCCCTCCTCTACGTGGTGTGTGGCCCCCCTTGGCTACCCCCTTAAGTTACAACGTTGTGCTACTAGGAAGGTGTTTTATTCCACTAAAGTGAGTTAGACCCCTTTTACTCACCTTTTTATTTATCTACAAACCACACACAGAAAAACAATACAAAATCAAATATTCCAATTAGCTATCGCTAATTAGGAATATTACAAAATACTATATTCCTATTAGCTTGGGCTAATTAGGAATATTACAAAATCTGAACAAAACTACTCACTCAGCAGTTTCGTAGTGCAAATAGTGCAAAAAGGGTGAAATGCGCTACGAAACTGCTGTAGCAACATTTTTCACCCTTTTCCTTAAATTTTTAAAGGGTATACTTGTATATTTTGGCTTGAAAATTCTAAGGGGGGTGTGTTAAGTTAATATGCACATAATCCCAAAGGCAGGAAACCAAATTTTGAAGGCAAATAAGTTAAAAATCGGCGCTACGAAAAGCGCTACGAAACTGTGTTGTTTTCGTAACGCAAGTGTGTTTTGGCTATTTTGGGTAGTTCGATGATGATTTTGTACAGTTGGCACTTATGGATGATTTTTAACACATGTTATTTCAATTCCTGAAAGAAAATGGTTTCGAATTCATGGGTTCATGGTGGTTAAAGTGCCTCAAAAAACACAAAGAAATCTAAGCCTAGAAAACAGGGGACAGTTTCCTAGTTTGCAGGAGATCAGCATTGAGGACATTAAGTGTTGGAGCTTATCATTTGGATTCAATCTTATGGGAATGTAGTTGGAAAATGATGTAATCTATATTATATAATGTTTTTATGAGTATAGTTAATGATTTTGAGTCCTATTTGTAATAGGACTATTCTCTAGGTTTGTAGTTGTCATTTTGTAATAACTGCCATGTCTAATAGTTTGGAAAGGTGTCTAAAAGTAAGAATTCGATATATATAGATGAGGATAATGTTATCTTATGATGTAAATGATCTATAAAAGATCAAGAAGTCGAAATGCTAATGGTTGGACATTTTAGCAAAAAAGACTGTGGTTATTGTAAGTGACTATTTTCAACTTAATACAGAGTTTTCTACTTAGCCAACTCAAGATTCATGAAGAGTTCTTGTATGTTCTTGTTCTGATAGCATATTGTTAATATCCTATTCCAGTGGTGTTTGCTTATGTTACTCAGTATTCATCATTGATGCTTTGACTTCCTTCATATACAAACTGACTGTGTGTTTTATTGTTTTACAAGTGTATTCCTTGACTTGAACTCTAATATGCCTTGACTTCCATGCTAGGTAGATTGTTTGGTTTTGCTGAAGTTATTATGACTCCATAAGCCCAATGTACACTTGCTAATGTGATTTACAACCAGTTTATATCATTTATCTGCTTTTTTCCCATATAGAGTTAGCCATCTTCATATTTATCAAAAATCATAAACCCTTGAGAGAGCCCTCTCAAGTTGAGGAGGCTAAGCCTCAACCAAAAGATTGGTCTGAAACAGTTACATAATATTAACTTGATTGGCAGCCTATCAGGTTGATTTCATTGCTTAACTCTCGAAGAAGCTAAAGTTGTGCTAAATGATTGCCACAGTGGAGCTTGTGGCAGTCATTTATGTGGGCTTGCTACAGCCCAAAAAATCTTACGTGCAGGATACTTTTGGCTTTTGATTTTCAAAGATTGTATGGAATCAGTCAAGAAGTGTCATCCATGTCAGGTTTATACTCGAAAGATGCGCGCTCATCCAGCTTTGCTCTTTATTGTCGTTACTGTCGGACCCTTTACAAAGTGGGTTATTGATTTTACTACTTGTAACCTGCCTTCGGCTAAAGGTCACAAGTACATTATTGTAGTTGTAGACTACTTTATGAAGTGGGTTGAATCTATGCCTACTTTTTGGAATGACGGTGAGACAGCAGCTCTTTTCCTATTCAATCAAGTCATTTCTCACTTTGTTATTCCCAAAGAAATTGTCATTAATCATGGCAGACACTTTCAGAACAACATGATGGCTAAATTGGCTCTGAAATTGGGTTTCTGGCAGGAGCACTCGTCTCCTTATTATCCTCAAGCCAATAGGAAAGTCGAAGCCGTGAACAAATCCTTGAAGATAATTCTTCAATGGATGATTGATAAATCCAGATCCAATTGGCATATTATGATGTATCCTGCACTTTGGGCATATCGGATGTCAGTCAAAACTAGAACTGGTTTTACTCCGTTTCAACTGGCTTATGGGTTGGAATCTATATTTCCGATTGAGCGTGAAATTCACTCTATTAATCTAGATATTGAGCTTATTCCAGAGACTTCTAGTCTTGAATAACACCTTCTTCATCTGGAACATCTTGATGAGCAGCGTCGAGATGCAGCTATGATGAATGAGTCGCATAAGAAACGGGTAAAAGTCCAGTACAATAAGGCGGTCAAACCTAGGGTATTCTCTGAAGGTGACCTTGTCTTGGTTTATGCCCAAGAGAAGGATGTATTGGGGGCAAGTAAGTTTAAATCCATGTGGTATGGCCCCTTCATCGTTAAAAAGGTTCTGAAGAAAGGGCTTATGCCTTGATTGATTTTGACGAAAATGAGTTGGAGGAGCCCAAAAAAGGGCTCTATTTGAAAAAGTATTATGCCTACCCTTTGGCCTAGCATCTTTCTTTGTTGTATATATTTTTTGTTTTTGTACATATTTGAGTTTTCGATTTGGTGATGTGATTTTGATGAATTTGATCTGCTTTGGCAGGTGTTATTGGATGTCATGAGTCACTTTGGTTTCATGGATGGTGCTAGTAGACATACCTGAAACTTAGCTTCCACGGCTTGGGTACTCCATTATCCATCCAGTCATTTGTTAGTGTCAAGAGGTGTCTGCATTGGTCTTGCTTCGAACAATGTAGCAGAATACACTGCATTGCTTAATCTACTCTCAGAGGTAATATCCTTGAGTGTTATTCGTTAGCAGTTTTCTTAGATTCGCAGATGGTGGTTTCGTAGTTAAACAACACATATCGGGTTCGAGACCCATTTTTACATCGGTTTTTTTTTAGGGTATGTTTGTTACAAAGATAATTTCAATTTATAACATTCATTCATATTCCTTGAGCTAACAATTGGATGGCAGACTTATTGGCTAATCAAGAAATTGATTGGCATATTCATCATTCAATACTTTAAACAATATATCAAGTACATCATACATTTTTCATACATTTGAGTCATCACATCATATAAATCGATATATATATATATATATATATATATAGTCAGAGTGTTCAAAAATATACAAAATATGGACCATCGTGTCCTACAAAATTAGGGCTTATGCCCGCGATCATGTCTATCATCAAAAAATATTACAGTCATCCAATCATATCTGTAAATCTACTCCTGAGGTCCTTGCCCAACATTCGTGTTCCTATATAACACGATAGCAATCACTACTTGGTGGAATAACCACACCCAGTCTCATGGTACTCTGACTACCCGTCTCTAGATAGCCTCTGGTAGGTCCTCTATCGCAGCCATAGGCACTTGGCGAGTCAAACTCTCCAAGTTCCTTTGGATAGCATGGAGTGTTCTGCCAAGGTCTTCTACATCTGCCTCACCTCTTCAGCGCTTATGCCTTGGGTAACCCTCAGGCCTGATTGGTCTCATGTCTTCATCATGATAATCATAATTTTGTAAGTCATTTTAGTCCAATCAAAAACATTTTTTCATTATCATACTTTGAAAAAATCATAAAAAATCACATAATCAAAAATCAAAATTGCAATCTCACCGATTGCACCCCATGCTGCACCGAGTGGCAGGACTAGATCTGGATCAGCATGAAAGTCCATCCCAACATAGGGATAATATTCCACTATGATGACTTGTTCCTCCCACCATTGGAAGAACTCATCATCCAAAGTGGTCCGGGGAACTTCACTTCCCCCTAATCTCTTTATCAGATCTTCCCATCGGGCTATTCTTGGATTTCTCAGGCTGCTGATTGTTAAGATGACTTTGGCCCGAAGCCTTGGGACCCTCTCGAAGAAGAATGTCAGCAAGATTGTACCATACCCAAATTGTTTTGTCTTTTCTTTCTAGATTGATGTTAACTATTTCTTCATATTTCTCAATAATGTTGCGCACCAATCAAAGAGATGTATTAGGCATTCCACTGCTATACTCATTTGTGTCCTTGAAGCCTGATGCAGAGAAAAATATCCTACTACTCTGTCAATGGTGAAGAGAAGGATCTTCATATATAAATCCTTCAAAACTCTAATAGGAATCTGAGTTCCTACCTTTTTTGCATCCTCTATGCCATAGACTTGGACATAATCCTCTACGGTTAGCCCTCCTACAGGATTTCTGTGTAAATTTACTGGATCTCCTACTGGATCTCCTCTCCGAGAGAGTCTCGTGATGAAATAAATATCTTCCACTTCTATGCGTAGTGGCATCTGGTCAATTATGAATCAGTCCTCTTCTGGCTCCCAATAATTCACCAACATTTGAATCAACCGAACATTGCTCTTCATATTTGGCATTTTAAAAAAACTTGAGCAATCCACAATTTCAAAGAATACTTAGCAAATTTTCATCTTCCTTCACTTCATTGTCGATGACACTATGTTCACACTCTCTCCAACAAATGGACATCTTGAAAAAATCATTAAATCATGGATTAAATTCAAATTTTAAATGTTTGCTCTACGCATACGCGGCTTCACTTTTACATAGTCGTTCGTCCACATGAACCCGCGTATGCTTAAAGGGTTTCATTAAAAAATCTCTTTTCTACGGTCAACCTTTAAAAATTTTACCTCAAAATGAAACGAAATTGATGAACAGGATGAGTTTAGAGCTTACTTGATTGATTGGGCGCGATTTGATGGCTGATTTCTCCGGTTTTGAGAAAAGGAATTTTTTCTCCAAAAGCTCCTTCTCCACTTTTGCAATATGAAAATGATCCAAATGTGAATCAAATGGTGTATTTATACCCAGAATTTGAAAAAATTTGAAAATTTTCCTTATATTTATTTTTCGAATTTGATTAAGGTTGTATAACCGTTTGGCTTGTAAGTGTTGGGCAAGGTATTTTTCAGGTACATGTTGTCGAATTCGAGATTTTTCTAGTTTCTCTTTGGATCCATGACCACTGACCTATCATGGCAAGTATCTGATTTCGAACTGGAATATAAGTTAGGGAATCCACTTTCCGTTGCATTTTGCATACTAGCCTCCATTTTGATCACTTGCCATAGGGTCGATCCCATCATGTCATGAGTACTTATCCCATTTCACTCACCAATTTTTTTTAATCATGACTTGGTGGTAGAGCCTTCCTTTACATGGGCTTCCTAGTTAGTTCCTCCCTAGCATTTGTCGCCCATGCTGCAATTCTTGTAGGCTCGGGAGTCCTCTTTAGTCCCACCATGTCTTATGCGTTGAAGCTTCATTATTCTTCTTCTTCGCTATCATTTTCTGGCCATTACCCTAGAGGATCCCTTATGTTGTCGAGTTGTATTATTGCATTGCATATTGACTACTTGTTTATCCTGGCCTTTAGTTGGCTTCATTTGGACTCAATGTTTAAGCCATATTTTGACCCTGTCTTTCTGTACAAGTTAACCATGCAATCACTTAGCTTCTGCGACTTGACACCTTTACCCATGGATGGAACATTCCTCTAAGTGTCATTTACCAGTTTTTACCACCTTGCATTGAGCATAGGATTGTTCCTATCCCAGGAACTAGTGCATTTGTTTTACGACACTCGTTCTGTCCATTGTATCATAGCATTCTTTTATTCTTTTTTAGGCTTTGAATATGAAAAATACATAAAAATCAAATATTTTGAAAAAGAGCAGGAATAGGATACTTCTTCCAGACTTGATGGCAGCTACAGTGTCAGTTTTGTCACCCTTGAACAAAGCACAAAAAAGCTAAGTCTTTTCTCCATTTGGAATGGTTTTAGTTTTTGACTTAGGAGAAGCCATAACCTTATTTCATGAGTCAGTACTCCCCTGGTCGGTTATCTCTTCCAATCATATGGAGGGTTTTTTTATGCCTCCTGCATGACAAACTTATACAAAGTTATCATTTGCTGCCATAGTCAAACATGAGTCATGCTTTTGTTCAAGGGAAGTTAACCTGAGTTGGCCTTTCTACGGTGTCTCTTGACTCATTTTTTAGTTGGCCTTCCCGGTCTTGTCAGTATCTTGCTCTATCACATCAGATATTTGGTCCTTTGCTCGTGCTGGTTTGAGAACGTCCCTATTGACTTCTTTCTGGCAGGTTTGTCTCTTATCGACTACGACACATTAATCTCAGAGTAAACCTAGAGCTGCACACTGGCCCTATTTACATCATTGATAGGTGACCTTGTACTCAGCATTTGATCGTCATCATGGGTATTTGACTGAGTGGTTTCCCTTTTGTTTGACGTCAGCTTACATTATCACACCTGGGATTCATGATGTACCTTGATTTCCATTTGACCCTATCGGTGGATATCTCGTCTCTTTGTTAACTTTCATTATTGGTTGGTTCAGAGAGTTTCTATCGTGTGCTAGCTTCATCTTGTGCATGTCATAAATGTACTTCGGGTTGGTTACTTCACTCTACTTCGTCTGATTCCTTCCAAATTTTGGCCTGCGGGTTACATTCACGCTGGACTGATGTGGGATGCCTTAATGCCTTCCTTCCAGCAAATATTTTCCCATCGACTCCGACTCATTGCTCTAGGAATAAGGTCTAGAGTCTCTTTGTCAGTACCTTAGCGATCTCTTTGTCATTACCTTAGCGATTGCAGTCATCAGTGGCAGACTCTTCGCTATCGACAATGAGGATACATAATTGCCTCCTAATTGATAGATTCTTTCAAGTGTTCGACTTCAACTCATTCATTCGCACTTGCAATATTGTACTGGGGCACCTTAACACTCATTATCATTATCGGTGGGTTGTCTCACATTTGTTAACGGTATACATCAATGACCGGTAATCATACGATTTCTCACATGGTCGAATTTAGCTCATTTATTCCCATTGTGTAGAATTGTGCCATAGTGATCGGTGAAGACCTCGGGTTGCATCAACATGTTTTGGTTCACTTTGACAGCTCCTTCAGTTTTCTGCCAATGACACCATCCACCCTTATATGTTGCAGTTTCATCACAACATCTTATATGTTGGCTCCTGAGTTGCATGTTGTACCATTTGTTCCACCACTTATGATTTGGTACTTGGAGATTTAGTTGTGAATTTTGTGATCAGATATTTTGTTGCAACATCATTGATCAGTATTCTATATGCGATACTTGGAATTTATTTGACTTGTACTTCCGAGGAGTAATCAGATGATTCAATATGTACTTTACATTTCAGCTATACTTGTATACATATTGGATCCACTCTATACTTCATATTCGGACATGCTTTTCTTTCACTGAGCATGGGTATGCCCGCCTCAGACATGAGCCATCTTTCTGATCTCTCTCAATGTTTTTTTGGCAGGCTGAAATCTGGTGAAGTCCTCTCTAGTCTTCGCGAGGTTCTTTCTATGCACATAATATATTTCAGCCATCATGTACCCCTTTTCAGCCATCATGTACCCCTTATAGCATCATTTATCACCAGCTCATACTTGATGATTTATGCTTTTGCCTTGGGTACCCCCTTCCTTCAGACTTGGACATTTTCTCAAAAAACAGTATCTTAAAACCCATACACGACTCTGCCCAGACTTTTCCACGTATACACACAAGTCCATCTATAGAGAACTGCGTATGCCATTTTAATCATATATATATATATATATATATATATATATATATATTCCATATTTTGAGGAGGGTTTTACTGTTGTTCCAGTAACTTAACCACCCCAGCCCATGGCCTAACTATTCCCAACTTTAAAAAACTAATTTGAGGGAGTATAAAATCCCCTCAAGGGAATGGCCTAAAGAAGGAGAGAGAGAAATATAGATACTATACGTTGTTGGAGCCCTATCCAAGTCTAATATATTCCTGTGCCTCCCGCACTTCCCATATATATTCAGGAAACCCTTGTTTCCTTGATATGTTCATCACCCTATATGACATCCATTGTGCACTCATCTTGGAAGAAATCTTGAGAGGCTAGGGCTGGGCGGATCCAGAGGACGGTATGATCGAAGGCCGTGGCAAATTTCAAGCGATCTCTTCGCGTTTATGTACTATGCATGTCATTAACAATAGAAGAAGCCATCTTGTTCCTGATGTTTACGTGTCAATTATATTTTATACATGTGTAATGATCATTAATTGAACATTTAATATTGTTTTTACGATGTTATACATGATTTCCACTAACATCTATAAATTTTGTGTTCGTTCTTTACTGGTTTACAGATTTTGGAGCACAAAGTGTTGCAAGGGGTTTGCACCCCGCAAGATCTACTTCAACCGAGGGATATCTAGATAAGTTATGCAACCTGTATTTTCTAGTTATTAGCATAAAAGTTGGTTTAGTGAGTCCTTCTTGTGATGGCATGCCCCTGATCTGTGAAGGTTATCAACCCAAGACCTTAAGGGTATCATTTCCCAAAACAATATATCACCATTTCATCAATGGCAAGAATATCATCTCTTATTCTGTGGTCATCTTAGTAGTCCTTAGTTAATTTTTCAAGCTTCTCACATTTCCAATGTTCTTGATGGTAAATGGTAAATAGTTTTGACAAGGTTTCATATATTTCATGGGAATGATCAATGTTTGCTATGAAGGGGACAAGGTTGTCCTTTATGCCTTCAACCATTAAATTCATGGCCACTAATTCCAATTCTCTAAATTTCATCTTATCTACATCACTAGAGTCTTTTGTGGGCTTCTTCACTTTTTCTTTTACCAAATCTAAGACCTTGTTATTTTCAAGGATGAGGTCAATCCTCTTTTTCCAAGATATATAGTTTTATGCTCCTTGATTATTGTTCTCTCCCTTAATAGTGTTAGACATATTCCTTGACGTTATTGAAAACTTCTTTCTTTAAAGAGTTTCCTCTGATGTGCTACTTATGTTTCCTTGATCAGATCTCCAATAATTCTTTTCCTTCTTTCTTCACCAAAGCTCTGATACCATGTTAGATAATTGGAAAGGAATAAAGATTCTATTTGTTCTTGATTATTTACTTGTGATGTTATTTAATTCTTATTATATTCTTATTTTCTTATTTCTTCTTAGTTAATCAAGAAAATATCAAAGCCAAATCACATAGATCAAGGACACCAGATGTTGCCTAGCAGCTAGGACAAAACCCCTCTTTAGGGGAAAACCCAATCAGTAATTTTTCCTTCAATAATATTCTTGAGACTCTATACCTTGACTCATACCTCCTCCACACCAAGTCAACCTTCCTTTGATCCTTCCTCAATCTGGCAGTAGCAACAACAGTAACAACACTTCCTTCGACCTTAGAACTTCGACCTTGTTTCTGGAACTTCGATCTTGAGGAAAAACTTCGATATTGCTTCTAGGAGTTCAATTTTGACCCAATAGAACCTCTCAAGGCACCATCACTCAACAAAATCATATTTGACCTATTATTCACTTGACATCAACAACATGGAGCAATTGGTAACAACAAAACAATGAGGGACTTTGATCTTCCAAACTGGGGCACATGAGAGAGAGAGAGAAACACCAAAATTTTTATTTTCCTTCAATATTTTTGCATGTCCAAACTCGCACTTGTCTTGAACGCTTCCTTGACTTCACAATTTTTCAGCTAAATAGATGGGTTACAATTATAATTCTTCTTATGATAATTATTTAGAATAAGAATGTCCAAGTACCTTGTATGTATTATGAATACCTCCCTAGTTAAGAGGGAGTATTGAAATATGTAAGTAGCTTCGGTCTTCATAATAATATGTGTAATCATGATTTTATGTAATTAATGAAAAGAAGAAAATAAAATTGTTCTTAGGATATGCTTCAGACATGGGTTTCATGCTCAAGGAATTTTATAGATCAAGCTCCCATTGTGATTTATTAGGATTGGTCATTAAGTCATAAAGTCAATTGAGTCATTTGTTAATCTAAGTTGTCATTGACGGCACTAAGATGCTTGATGATGATGGAGGACTACATAGAGACTCATATCACTATGGCATGGTAACCTTATGATAAAGAAGGCTATGATGGAGAAGCAAAACCATAAAGAACCCCTAGACATTCTGCCCTACCTCTATTTTGGCGCCTGTAAATGACCAGTCAAATTAAAAATTATTTTTCACTACCTTGGAGGCAAAATATTTCGATGAAACCTTCAGTATCATTTGGAGCATAATTTTAGCTTTCATATGAGCTCTTACTTGGCCCAAAATTCCAAATAGTTTGGGACAAATAGATTTTTCAAGTCAAGGGTATTTATCTAGTCCTTGAGCCGACCTGTGCTAAGGCTCTCATGTCGGCCTCAGTTTAATTGACGTGTCCCTTCAGCTCATAGCAAAAAAAAACTCTATAAATACTTGTTCGGACCTCCATTTTGGATAGTAGCTCGGTGAATAAGTCATAGCACAGAGTAAGGTAAGAGTTTCACATCTTGTAAACTCTTAAGGAGAAGAACAATCCAATCTTTAAGCACCGTAGGTCAAATTTCGTATCAAATAGTGACATATATTCGGATAGGGAATCTTCTATACCACTACAATCATAAACATTCAAACTACAGCTCCTGTGTAACTCGGATTTAGGTGACTGTACTCGGATATTTGACTAGTTCCAGTATTGCTTGGACTATTCCTAATTATATCTACCTCCTACAGTAACTCGGGTTGTTGAAAAAAATTTACTGTGTAGCATTTTTAGTGGTGATACATTCTCAAATTATTGCATATTGTATACTCAGACTGTGGGTGCTCAAATTCTTCTCTGTGGAGGAATACATCTCGTCTTGTAACCCCTATACAAACCTTGACTATGTAGTATTCTAGACTCAGTGATTGGTGAAACAGAAACCCAGATCAACCTTCATTTGTCTCGAACTGTGATCCTGCTTCTTGGATTGCTCCCTAGACCGTTGTAACTATGAACATTTGATTTCTTGAATAGTGGTAAGATCTCTAGCTCAGACAGTGATAACTCATTCTGACAAGGTTGAACACAATGGCTCATAATATTTTGAAGCAGCTTCAGATATGATTACATTCTTTAGGCTCATAATATTTTGAAGCAGCTTCAGATATGATTACATTCTTTAGACAGTGAATGTGGCATTGATGCAATATCCTCTTGGATAGTGAAGACAACAATATTTTTGGATTAATTGAAGGCCGGTGATGAAGACAAGTAGACAGTGAATTCAATGAATAATTTTGGAAGAAATAATACAGTGAAGAAATTTCAAGAACATTCAAGTAAATTCTATTCACATTCTCTATTAAACGAAGCAAAGAAGGATTGGCATCCTTAGAGTAGGAGCTCCTAAACACAAGGTTGGTGCCTTGAGAAGATAGGGTCAAAGCACTAAAGGTCGGAGCCTCATCAAAGTCCAAGTTGGTGCTTGGCAACAGGTTGGTGCATGTTTCATTAAAAGGGTTGGTGCCCTTCACTCATATATTGTATACTATTATTAAAAAAAGGGATTGAAGTTATTATTAATCCTTAATATCATTATTATACACCTCCCTGTCTTTAATTGTGAAGAATCTAACTGGAAAAAATTAACAATTGAAAAGAAATACTAATTCACCCCCCTCTCAGTATTTCCAACAATTGGTATCAGAGAAAGCTTCTTCAATATTAGCCTAACAGCGGGAAGAAGGATTCTTAGGCAAAATAAAGAACATGGAAGCAACAAGGAAACTACCTATATTTGATGGAACGAATTTTGGTTTTTGGAAAAATAGGATGTCCTACTATCTAATGTCTCTTGGTCCTGAAGTATGGCACTCTGTTCTGGATGGGTACAAAGCTCTCGCCAATATTTCAACTGATCAAGATGAAATAAAAGCCTACCTTGCTAATTCCAAAGCTTTAAATTCCATCACTAGTGGAATTACTAATTCCGAATTTACGAAAGTCATGAACTGTGACTCAGCCAAAGAAGTATGGAATAAGTTGGTTTCTCTATATGATGGCGACTCCAAACTCAAGAAGGCAAAGCTTCAAACCTATAGAAGACAATTCGAGCGTCTAAAAATGGATGATGAAGAATATATTGCATAAAATTTTGTCCAAGTAGCTGAAGTGGTTAACTCTCTTAGAGGACTAGGAGAAAATATTGAAGAAAGCACCATTGTTCAAAAAATCCTAAGATCGCTTCCTGGAAGATTTGACTCCAAAGTAAGTGCCATAAAAGAAATGAAGGATATAGATACTTTCAAGATGGATGAACTCCATGGAATTATCATTTCCTATGAGATGAGGAAAGGAATTCCAAATTTCAAAGAAGCAGCCTTCAAAGCCTCAAAATCTACAAAATAAGGAAAAGGATGGAATTGCAACAGCGATGAATCTGATACTGAAAAAGAATTAGCTCAATTTGTACGAAGACTAAAAATGGGATCCAAAATAAAAGGTAAGTACCCTATTATTTGTTTCAATTGTGGAAGAATAGGTCATTACGCTGCAAAATGTCCCCATAAACATGATAGTGATGATGAAAAGGACTCTAAAAGGATGATGTACAAAAAGAAAGGGTTTAATAAGAAGAACTTCTTCTCCAAACAAGATGAGTCCGATGAAGATGAATTTGTAGTCATCAAAAAGAAATCAACCAGAAATATGTGTCATCACAAAGAAATAAATGATGAATCAGATGAGGAAAGTGATTATGTTGGAAGCAAAGAAATGTTATTCATGGCATTTACATTTGATGATGACCCAGAACTGGAAGATGAAAGAAACATGGATAATTTTCTAATGAATGCCATTGAAGAAAATGAGAATCTACAAAAGAAGATAATTTCTCTCAAAATAGAAAGAGAGGAAGCAAAAAGAAGGGAAGACTTCTAAAACATTAAGCTAAAAGAGAAAGATGATATCTGTGAAAAACGTGAAGCTGAAATAGTATCTCTAAGAAAGGAATTAGAGCAAGTCAAAAGGAGTTGGCAAAGCTCTCTAGCTCTTGACAACATTCTTAATACTCAAAAACCTCAACATGACAAGTCTAGAATTGGTTTCAAAGGAGAATCATCAAGTACAAAGTATAATGCCATAAGTTATTCTGATGTACTCTCTCGCCATCTTAAAGAAGAAAAGTCATCTCATCAGGAACAAAGTCCCATCTCAAAACCAAGAATTGAAGAAAGAGTAATTCCAAGGAAGAATGTTGGATACTGCAACAGGTATTAAACTATTTTTCTTGGGCATTGTTACAATTGTAAAAACTTTGGGCATCAAGCTAAACATTGCAAGGCTCATAAGAATGAAGCACCAAGATTGAAAAATCAAACAAACCAATTACATGGTCCTAAAGAGCAAGGACAAATAAAAACTTACAATTATTTTCATCCCTTGGCCAAGTTTGATCCGTCTTTCTCATTATGTGATAATTATGATCATAATGAACAAAATTATCCTCTAAAAAGGGAGAAAGCTAAAAACATAAATCACAAAACTGATAAATGTGGCCTAGCTCTATGTGCTCATAGTGAAGAAAATCATTGGTTTGTGGATAGTGGATGCTCAAGACATATGATAGGTGACCAAAATAAGTTTATCTCATTGAACAAGAAAAATGGAAATGTATCTTTTGGAAGTGGATCCGCTAAAATCAATGGAAAAGGAACTGCTACCCTTGTCAATGGACTAGGAAAGGCTCAAAATACCTTGCTGGTAGAAGGGCTCAAACACAATCTCTTAAGTGTTAGCCAGATTTGTGACCAAGGACATAATGTTGTCTTTAGTACAAAAAATTGTGAAATAAGAGACTCATCCTCGGGAGAACTTGTGGCAAAAGGAGTAAGAACACCAAATAATGTTTACATACTCAGTAGAATCCAAGAAGATAAATGTTATTTAAGTCAAACAAATGAAAATTGGTTATGGCACAAGCGATTGGGGCATAGAAATTTTTATAACCTAGTCAACATCAGCAAAATTAATGCAGTAAGGGATATTCCAAAAATGTGCAAACCAAATCAAGTTTTATATGGCCCATGCCAACATGGAAAGCAAACCAGAACTAGCCACAAAACTAAGGAGTTCTCAACAGCAAAACCTTTGGAAATCATTCATGCAGATTTGTGTGGGCCAACCAAAACTCCAACTCTTCAGGGTGAAAGGTACTTTGCTCTATTTGTTGATGACTATACTAGAATGATGTGGATATATTTCATAAAATATAAATCTGAAGCATTTTAATGTTTTAAAAATCTTAAGGCTCTCATTGATAATGAGAAAGATTCTAAGATTAAATGTCTTAGAATGGATAGAGGAGGAGAATTAACCTCATAATAGTTTGATGAATTCTGTAAAGAGCATGGAATCAAAAGAGAACTCTCTACTGCTAGGACACCCGAGCAAAATGGAGTAGTTGAAAGAAGGAACCGAACCATTCAAGAAATGGCAAGGACAATGCTACTAGTAGTCGATTTGCAACCAAAATTTTGGAGAGAAGAAGTTGGCACCGCAGTTTATACCTTAAATCGAACTCAACTAAGACAAAATAATTAAAATACTCCTTATGAATTATGGAAAGGAAGACCTACTTCAGTAAAATATTTTAGGGTTTTTGGAAGCAAATGTTTCATAAAAATAAATGATGACTCACCAGGTAAATTTGATTCTAGAGTTGACGAAGGAATATTTCTTGGATACTCCACTACAAGCAAAGCTTACAAATGTTACAACTATCATCTACGAAGAATAGTGGAAAGCATTAATGTGAACATTGATGAAGGCCTTCCAGAAAAAGGAATTGAAGATCATGAAGTTGAGCCTTTCTTTGAACAAAGTGAAGAAGAAGAACCTGAAAAAGAAGAGGAGAATGAAGAGCCTCAAAGTGAACCTCAAAATGAATCTTCACAAACTCCCTCCAAGATCAAGTTTGTTCAAAGATATCATCCAGAAGAACAGGTCATCGGAAATATAGATGAAGGAATCCAAACTCGAAGAAGGATGATAAGCACCCCTAGAAAAGATGATGTGGCTCTATTATCTTTAATAGAAGCTGAAATTTTTTCTCAAGCAAGCAAAGCTCCTTATTGGATAAAGGCCATGGAAGAAGAAATGTCTCAAATCGAAAAAAAATGAGACTTGAGAACTGGTACCTCACCCAAAAGATAAAAATATAATTGGAACAAAATGGGTATTCAAAAAAAAGATGAATGAAGATGGACAAATCATCATAAATAAATCCAGACTTGTCTGCAAAGGATACTCGCAAATCGAAGGAATTGACTTCGAAGAAAACTTTGCACCAGTAGCTCGAATACAAGCCATAAGAATGTTTTTAACATTTACTTGCTCAAAAGGATTCAAGGTTTAACAAATGGATGTAAAATCAACATTCCTTAATGGAGATGTCAAGGAGGAATTTTACATGGAGCAACCAGAAGGATTTGATGTTGCTGAATGAAAAGGCCTTGTATGCAAACTAAAAAGGGCCTTGTATGGATTAAAACAAGCCCCTAGAGCATGGTATGCAAATTTGGATCACTATCTGCAACAAGAAGGTTTCAAAAAAGGAGTGGCAGGTAGAAATCTCTACATGAATATGGACAAGGAAAAACTTTTGATCACTCTTGTTTACATCTATGATCTAATATTTGCTAGCAATGATAAAGAAATGAGCCATGAATTTGCTCTAAATATGTCCAAAAAATTCGAGATGTCAATGATTGGTGAGTTGTCTTACTTTCTTGGGCTACAAATATCTCAAACTTCTGCAGGGATGTTTATATCTCAAGAAAAATATCTTAAAGACATGCTTAAAATATATGGGATGGAAGATTGGGCACCTATGAGCACACCAATGACCAAATACGATGATACCCCCAAATAGATGCAACTCTTTACAGGTCAATAATTGGAGCTCTCCTATACTTAACTGCTACAAGACCAGATATTATGCAAGCAGTAGGAATGGTAGCAAGATTTCATTCAAGTCCTAAACAATCCCTTCTAGCATCTGTGAAAAGAATTCTTAGATATCTGAAAGGAACAGCTGATTTCGGTCTTTGGTATCCTAAGAGTTCAACTCTTATTGTGACAGCTTATTCTGACGCTGATTGGGTCGGAAGCGTGGATGATCAAAAAAGCACCAGTGGAAATGCATTCTTTATGGGAGATTGTCTTGTATCTTGGCTCAGCAAAAAGAAATCATCTATATCCCTTTCTACAGCTAAAGCCAAATATATAGTTGTTGTTGATTGTTGTGCACAAATTCTATGGATGAAGGAATCCTTGAAGGATGTCAACATAGAAACTAAGCAACCAATTACTATTTTTTGTTACAATACTAGCACCATCAGTCTTTCAAAGAATCCAGTGATGTACTCAACAACCAAACATATTCCAATCAAATACCACTTTCTCCGTGAACAAGTTGTTGAACACAATATTAGGTTGGAATACGTCAATACAAAAGAGAAAATTGCAGATATCTTTACAAAACCCCTTCCACGAGAAGCATTTGAGTATCTTCGTCAAAAGATGGGGGTCATTTCTCTTGCATCACATTAAATCAAGCAGCATGTCAGGGGTACAGTATGTTAGTGGGAGAAACATGACAAGGGGAGCACATTGGCACCCCATTTCCATTGATGTCAAAGGGGAGAGAAGAAAAATATTTCCATCCAATGAAAAAGAGGGAGATTGTTAGTCTAAGTTGTCATTGATGGCAATAAGATGCTTGATGATGATGGAGGACCGCATAAATAATCAGATCACTATGGCATGGTAACCTTATGATAAATAAGGCTATTATGGAGAAGCAAAACCATAAAGAACCCCTAAACATTCTTCCCTACCTCTATTTCTGCGCCTGTCAATGACCCATCAAATTAAAAATTATTTTTCACTACCTTGGAGGCAAAATATTTCTATGAAACCTTCACTATCATTTGGAGCATAATTTTAGCTTTCATATGAGCTCTTACTTGGCCCAAAATTCCAAATAGTTTGGGAGAAATATATTTTTCAAGCCAAGGGTATTTATCTATTCCTTGAGCCGACTTGTGCTAAGTCTCTCATGTCGGCCTCAGTTTAACTGACGTGTCCCTTCATCTCATAGAAAAAACAAACTCTATAAATACTTGTTCGTACCTCCATTTTGGACAGTAGCTCGGTGAATAAGTCATAGCACAGAGTAAGGTAAAAGGTTCATATCTTGTGAACTCTTAAGGAGAAGAACAATCCAATCTTTAAGCACCACGGGTCATCTATTTGGATAGGGCATCTTCTATACCACTACAGTCATAAACATTCGAACTGCAGCTCTTATGTAACTCGGATTTAGGTGACTGAACTCGGATCTTTGACTGGTTCCAGTATTGCTCAGACTGTTCCTAATTATATCTACCTCCTACAGTAACTCGGGTTGTTGAAAAACTTTTACTATGCAGCTTTTTCAGTGGTGATACATTCTCGTATTAGTGCAGATTGTATACTCAGACTATGGGTGCTCAAATTCTTCTCTGTGGAGGAATACATCTCGACTTGTAACCCCTATACAAACCTTGACTATGCAGTATTCTAGACTCAGTGATTAGTGAAACAGAAACCTAGATCAACCTTCATTTGTCTCGGACTGTGATCCTGCTTCTTGGATTTCTCCCTAGATTGTTGTAACTGTGAACATTTGATTTCTTGAACAGTAGTAAGATCTCTAGCTCGAACAGTGATAACTCATTCTGACATGGTTGACCACAGTGGCTTAGAATATTTTGAAGCAGCTTCAGATATGATTACATTCTTTGGATAGTGAATGTGGCACTGATGCAATATCCTCTTGGACAGTGAAGACAGTAGTACTGTTGGATTAATTGAAGGCCAGTGATGAAGACAAGTGGACAGTGAAGTCATTGAAGAATTTTGGAAGAAATAATACAGTGAAGAAATGTCAAGAACATTCAAGTAAATTCTATTCACATTATCTATTAAACGAATCAAATAAGGATTGGTGTCCTTGGAGTAGGAGCTCCTAAACACAAGGTTGGTGCCTTGAGAAGATAGGGTCGAAGCCCTAAAGGCCGGAGCCTCATCAAAGTCCAAGTTGGTGCTTGGAAACAGGTTGGTGCCTCTTTCATTAAAAGGGTTTGTGCCCTTCACTCATCTATTGTATACTATTATTAAAAAAAGGGATTGAAGTTCTCATTAATCCTTAATATCATTATTATACACCTCTCTGTCTTTAATTATGAAGAATCTAACTAGAAATAATTAACAATTGAAAAGAAATATTGATTCACCCCCCTCTCAGTATTTCCAACATCATTGTCATGTATTGAAGACCCATTTGAGCATGTTACATATTGTACAAGAGAATTTATTTGAGTCGTTCGAAGATTCAAAAACTGTCCAAGACCTTGCCATAAGTACTCAATCAAATCGGACTTCCAAAGAAGCTATAGATCATTTGAGAAGGATATGTTGACCTAGAAAAAAAGATAAGTCGGCCTATTTACATGGAAATATCACTATATAAAGGAGGACTCCGCCTCACTTGAAGAATAATCCATCAAAAATCCAAAAAGAGGAAGGAAGTGTGAGAAAATGGAAGAAACAAGCCTCTAATCAGCGAAGAGAAAGAGAAGATCAAAGTATTTTTTCATTGTTTTTGGGTCATCTTCCTCACACATGTGACTGCATCGAGGGTTTCTGCAGTTAGGTATTACAGACCTCAAGGAATCTGAGATCTATTCCAAGTGAAGGGTGTTGAAAATGGCAACAAGAAACAGTGAAGGAGGCCTCCTGAAACATCTTTCCTGATCCTAGTTGGAAAGTGATCACCTAAACTAGGTGGGGACGACACATGTGATTTTTGTTGAAAAGTCTATTTTTAGACATATGGAGCATGGTCTAGGAGTTGCGGGATGCTATTCTTGGATGATTGGTCATGTTGTTAAAAATAGAGGGACATCTATTTTTAGACATGAGGCGGTTTCCATTTTTAGACTGCCGGGCTAAAAATAGAACAGTCAAATATTATTAACCCTTAATAATATTTAGACTATAAACATTATCTTATCCTCTTGGAGCACTTCAATTCGAGCTACAGATGTGGCACATGCAGCTGGCAGAAGGAAATTCGAATTTCCT
The DNA here is from genome assembly GCA_034641835.2 of Pinus albicaulis. Lineage (NCBI taxonomy): Eukaryota > Viridiplantae > Streptophyta > Pinopsida > Pinales > Pinaceae > Pinus > Pinus albicaulis. The sequence continues at coordinate 511,488,211 of CM076575.1, read as the reverse complement.
AAGGGTTAGTTGAGCTATTGCATGGTTGACTTCAGTTAGAACTCATGTGGCAGAGTTAGGTGGAGTTGATGAGACAGTTGATGGAGTTGTGTTCGGTTTAACTTAGTTGAACTAGTTGTATTTAGTTTAACTGGCTAATACACTAGAGATGAGTGGTGTGAATTAATTATTAATTAATTCACTAATTATTAACTCATTATTCAACTAAAGAAAACATCAGTTAACAATAGTGCATGGACAGTTCAGTGGAGACCAGTGTTAGAGGTGGGTGAAAGGGTGGAGTCTACTATCAGTTGTGACTATAGTGTGCATGAGATTTGCACAATCATTGGAGGAGATTGCCAATGAGGATTGTGCAGTTAAAGCCAAGGGAATTCGAATTCATTCTATCCATTCTCTCATCTTGGATTGCGCAGTAGAGGCAGGCAAACAGTGGAGGAGTTTTGAACCCGTGACTTGTTCAAAACTGAGCTAGTTTGTGTGTAACTTTTGGAGACAGTACTGAGTACTTGTGAGGAGTATTGTACTGAGATTTTTACATGATTCTTCTTCATTATAATACACAGACAGTAGGGGGTTTTCAGCTATAAGCTTTCCCCGGTATACATACTGTGTTATATGTGTTGAATTTCTATGTGCGCATGTGAATGTTTTCAATACCGCTTGTTGTTTTTATTTCCGCATGTGATTTTTAATGCGTAGAAGAGATTATGTGTTATGTATGAAGCTCAAATAGTATGTGACCAGGATAATCTCAGTTGAATAAGTGATTTATTCAGCAAATTTCTACAAAGGGTATATTTTTTAGCAAAAATCACAAGAAGAAGTCTCCAAGTCAAGAGAAGGATAAAAGCCTGTCCAAACTCCTCCAATATGCTCGCAGGTGTGAAATTCAAGTGGTTTTAGGCAGGCCAAAAATTGCAAGACTTTTTAAAGAAGTTGATTTTCAAAGAATCTGAAAATAGAGGTGCAAGAAATCAATTTGACAAGCAAGAGTAGGTGCCCCCCAAGCTTCATTGCATTCACCTAAGTAGATTACTGGTTACTAATAGCTGGATGGAATGAAGGTTAATTTATAAGATTAGATGGAAGACTCGTCGTAATTAGGAGAGGATTTGTTTCATTTTTTAACGAACTTGACACATGAAAAGAACTATGCTCATGTCCTGTTTCATTTTTTTAATGATGTTAACACAGTAAAAGAACTATCCTCAAAGGCACTTGTTTCATTTTTTAACGAGGTTGACACAAGAAAAAAGAACTATCCTCATAATCTGTTTCATTTTTTAACGAGGTTGACACAGTAAAATAAATATCCTCATAGTGCAGTTGGAGTAGTGAGTGTGCTTTGGAAAATATGTAGTCTAACGAAGTCATCATTTAAGGAGTTTGATGAGCACCATAAATGATAAGTTATAACATGCGTTGACGGGTCTTCTTCAGGGCTTTCATTGAATTTTGGATTTTTAGAGGGTATTTTATATGAAATCACTAGCCACCAAGGAGAATAACTGATGGGACCAGCTTGATATTGCACTAAAGATGTGAATAAAGGATCAAGCTGGTCAGTACTCATAAGGGAGGAACCAAATAGGATTCCAGATGATGACATGGGTGAAATCAATGGACAAAACATTGAAGATGAAGCAATAGTAGATGTTGTTGTAGATGAAATAGATGGTTCAGTCTGGGATGTTATCTCATCGATGGTCAAATGACCCAATGTATACCCTATAGAATCTATGGTAACTCAAAGTGAAACAAGATCAACAAAAGCAGAGGAAGGTGATTGAGGAAAAGACTCGTACAGGTAAAGCTCCTACCGAAAATGAGTTGGAGTTAAAGGTTTTTCGTATTGTGGTATTTCTTCAATCGAAATAAAACTAGGTGGAAGAACTTCGCCATCAGGCCCAAAGTATATTTCAGGTATTTGACTGCGTGCTATGGGAGACTCAATGGCTACAATAGATTGTGGAGTGACCAATACAAAAAAAAATTCTGGTTGTTCAACTTTGGGATCAAGATTTTCTCCACTTAGGGAATATAGCAACTGAAATATAAGGGGATGATAGACCCTATTTCATTGGTCCTAGGGATGATGTCCATTTTTTCCAATAACAGCTTCCCCCTAAAGCACAATGGGATCCGGATCAACTTCCAGTTAAACAACGTCAGGTTCGTGTAATATTCCAAAATTGGGACTGTCAGCAATACATGTCTGAAAAACGCATTTTTGAAAAATGTATGCTACAGAAATAAAAATTAGCCCTTGGATCCCTTATATCTGACAATCTAAGACCTAAATCCAAGAGGATATCAGAAACAAATCCTTCTAGGTGAGGTAAACAAGTCTCCCACACCTAGTATGGCTGAAAATGCCCAAGAATGGGACTGCAGTAGTACAAAACAATACTGCTCAGAAAATAACGCAGTTTAGCAGAGTAAGAGCAGGAGGCCAATATGGAGGCTTAAAAATTACATGTACATCAGAAAATTTGATTTACAATGTGGCCCATACAATTTACAAGATAAAAATAGAAGACTTATATGAAGAAATTCCTCAAAGGGAGTTGTTGCAACACCTGTATTGACTGCAAAAATGCTTGACAGTGTTATTTTAAAGAGTTGTAGTAGCTGTATATTACACTTCAGATCTAGAGCAGATCTGTGTACAAAATATTAGACCTATATTAGATCTGTACACTAGAAGAGCTCCTCTACAAATTCCCCTTGGGGTTTTGAGCAAAACATGAAATACAAAGAGTAGATTTGAGATCTAAATTTGCAGATCTGTAGTAATATTCAGAAATTTCTGAAGCAAATACAATAATAAGTAGATCAGATCTGAACAGAACATGGATTAGATCTGTAATCATGGATCACCACAGTGAAGGGAAAAACCCCAACACTAGATATCTCTCCTTCGAAAGTGTGTCAAAACACCCGGCAACTGTACACTTGCAAATAACGTAGTCCTAGAAGGGAAACTGCGTTGTAGGCTCTAGTACTGGTTTGGCCTGATGCTAAGATCTAAAAATGCAGCTCCAAAGGTCTAATACCCTCTTGTCAAGGGGATAGAAGGCTTTCCCACTTAAAATAGGCACTAGATTGGCCTAGGTCTGAGTAGATCTAGCCTCCACTTGCTGCAAATTGCAAGGACAACCAAACCCTCAACAGGATCTGTGTTGTAGTTGGAAGATGAGCTTGGCCAAATGCCTGATAGTGGACAAGATCAGCAAGAATCCTCCAAGAGCTACTCAATGGAAGAGGTGGGATTCCCAATCAGGAACACCCTAGTGCTAAACAGCACTATTCTCAGCTAAATAGCAAGAGAATGATATATGTCTAAACAAACAATATATTTAAAAATATACATAATCAACAACCCTTCTCTTGATGTCCTTCTCTTCCTTTTATAAGATAGAAATCTTGCCAAACCCTAAACCATCTCAATGATTTAGCTCTATTCACATGTGTAGCCTCCAACTAAAATTGTGCATCTAGGAGGTTCATTGCATCTGGACAAAGCTGTTGATTTGGTCCTGTTGACCCAGTCAAATGTCTCAATCCCTTTCACAAATAAGGGTGTTTTATTAAGGCAGCCCAGATTTAGCCTTGTTCACATGGGGCATTGATTTATTTTTTTGTTTTAGGAGTTCTATTGATCCTCCTTTACAATTTTATTCATGCAACAAGAAAATAAAACAAAATTTTATATTCCCATTAGCTTGGGCTAATTGGGAATATTACAGTCCTCCCCTCCAAAATGTTGCTTGTCCTCAAGCAACTGATAGGGTGAGTGTTGCAACACTTCTCCTCCTCCATTGGTGACACCATCAAGAATCAAGCTTTCTTCATAATCTGAGTGTTCACCAATTCTACCCTCCATGAATTGTTCCTCCAAAGTCATTATGAGATGTACAAAGTCCATCCCACAAGGAGTCAAGAACTCACATGAAACAAACATGGCTGAACCAATACTCTCCCTGAAACATGTAGCATAAGGTACATGGAGAGTCTCCATCCCATGAGGTACATACATTCTCCCCATCCTCCCTCCATACAATCCCATAAATAGTACAAGTATATCATCAATGTATGGAAGTAAAACTTCATATAGGAAAACAGAAATTTGAGCATGAGGAGGTGGGTCATAGTCCCACATTTGGTACCAGAGCAGTGCATCTCCTGGTTGCATCAAATCAAGGTGTGGTAAGTGGTTTCCCCACCACTTACTTACTGCACATGTCATATCACTATGGATGAAAGTGTGAGATATGTTTGGTGCTTTTGGGAAGCACCCATCATGGAAGTAAATATCCCCTTGCACAGCAAGGGAGTGGCCAAGTTCAGAAATTTTAGTGGCCCAATAGTTGCCATGAAATTTACATGATACATTACTCCTTCTAAGATTCATGGCCTGCATACAAATGGTAAAAGAACATGTACAATCATAAAATAAAAATTTCTTTACATGAACAGATCCTTTACCAACAATGTCTCTCATACACATGGAGTTGTGCATGGGTCTTTCTCCTCTTGCCAAAGAAGGAAGATATGGTTGAAATTGTAGAAATTTATATAACTGATATGTTATACATCCAAGATTCTCCTGATCACACACTATTTGACTTCATGCACAATACAGAATCTCTTCTACCATTGATCATTAATTGTGGAAATAACAACAATCGCATGCGCACATTAAAACCATAAACATTCACACATATGAACACAGTATTTTATGGGAAAGCTTAAAGCTGAAAACCCCCAACTATCTGTATATTATATGTCATAGAGATCATGTAAAAATTATCATACAAATCTCCTCACAAGCTCTCAATACAATCTCCAATTACTACACACTAATCAGGTCCGATCTAGCAAATCTCATGCTCCAATCTCTGCCACCTACTAGCCTGCCTCTACAGCACAATCACTACTGAAGAATGGATCTGAATGAACTCAAAGTTTTCCAGCCTTGCTCATGCAATCCTCATTGGCATCTCCAATTACTGTGTGTTGCAAATCATGCAACACTATAGTCACAAGTGATAGTCACATTGCTCTTTCACCTACCTCTTCACTGGTCTCCAATGAAATTGTCCATTCACTGTAGTTAACTGATGTATTATTTAGTTGATTAATGAGTTAATAATTAGTGAATTAATTAATAATTAATTCACACCACTCTCACTAGTGTATCAATTAGTTAGACTAGATACAACTAGCTCAACTATGTTTAACTCAGTTAAACTGAACACAACTCCACCAACTACTTCAATAACTCCACCAAACTCTGTCACAGGAGTTCTAACTGAAGTATCCATGCAATATCTCCACTTAACCCTCAGGAATAGTGTAATTCCTTCTTTCAGCTCCTATGCCACATATGTGCACTTAACTAAAGTGCTCCAAGAGAATAAGATAATGTTTATACTCCAAATATTATTAAGAGCTAATAATATTCGACATATCTATTTTTAGACTGGCAATCTAAAAATAGATTCCACCCAATATGTCTAAAAATAGAAGTCCATCTATTTTTCCAACTTGACCAACCATCCACAAATAGCATCATGCAACTCATAGAATATGATCGACATGTCTAAAAATAGACATAGTCTAAAAATAGACTTGCGCCAAAAATAGCCTGCGGGCCCACTTAGTGAAGGCGACTTCTTTCCACTAAGCTCATCATCTTGTTTCAATCTCAACACTCCCTCTCAACAAGATAAGGATTATCTGCCACCCCTATCCTGCCTCTGTGGTATTCGAATTTGCTCCTGGTGAGCGCCTTCGTCAAGATATCAGCATCCTGATCCTCCATGGGAATGTATGAAAGTAACATGATCTTCCGCTGCACACAATCTCTAATATGATGATACCGGATGTCAATGTGTTTAGATCTATCATGAAATGTTGGATTAACTGAGAGTTTGATGCAACTCTGATTATCACAATATATCACAGTAGGATCTAAGTGTGAACCGAACAACCCGACCAGGATCTTCCTCATCCATATAGCCTCGCATGCAGCCAAACTCGCTGCCATATACTCGGCTTCTGCTGAACTGAGTGCCACATATCTCTTCTTCCTACTGTACCAAGAAAATGTTGTTGACCCGATACTGAAAATCCCTCCAGATGTGCTCTTTCTGTCCGTTGGGCTCCCTGCCCAATCTGCATCCGTGAAGCCACATAGCCTCACCTCATCCGACTGTCTGTACCATAATCCATATCCCGATGTGCCTTTGAGATATCTCAATACATGCTTGCCTGCCTTCCAGTAGAGCTTGGTAGGCTTAACCATAGCTTGTGAAAGCTGGTTAATAGCATAGCATATGTCGGGTCGTGTATTGACCAGATACATAAGCGACCCCACCAATTGTCGATAAACAGTGGCATCCACTACCTCCGCTGAAGTAGCATCCTCCTTCCTCCAACCACCAGGAAGAGGAGTATCAACAGGCTTGCAGCCATGCATGTTGAACTTCTCCATTATCTCCCGGGCATACTTACCCTGAGAAACAAACAGTCCACCACTGCGCTGCCAAATTTCCAATCCCAGGAAATAATGAAGGAGGCCCAAGTCCTTCATCTCAAACTCCTTTGCAAGATCAGCCTTGCATGAGTGTATCAACAGTTCATCACCCATCAAAATCAAATCATCTACATAAAGTACAATGATCAAAAACTTACCCTCCACCACAATCTGGTATAGGTTCAGATCTGCCTCACTCTTGGAGAATCCAAGTCCAGTGAAATAACTGTCTATCTATGTGTACCAAGCACGAGGTGCTTGTTTCAACCCATTCAGCGCTCTTTTGAGCCTGTACACATGCAACTCGCTGCTGAAGATCTCGAAACCTTCGAGATGCTCTATGTACACCTCCTCCTCAATCACTCTATTGAGGAACACAATCTTCACATCCATCTAATGAATGTGCCACCCCATCTGCGCTGAGAGAGCAAGAATGGTCTGTATGGAAGAATACCTTGTGACAGGTGCAAAGGTTTCCTCATAATCGATCCCCTCAATATGTGAGAAGCCTCGGGCAACAAATCTTGCCTTGTACTTCTCCATACTCCCGTCAGCTGCTTGCTTCACTTTGTAGATCCATCTCAAACCTACCACTAATTTCCCTTCCGGCCTTGGGACAATCTCCCATGCACTGTTTCTGACAATCGAATCATAATCTTCCACCATGGCATCTACCCATGTGGGGTCCTCCATAGCTTCCTCGAAAGAGGATGGCTCTGTTACAATACACTTGCTCATAAGAGCCATGTATCCAGTATATCGATCAGGTGATTGTCTCTATCTGTGCTGTGATGTAGGTGCTCCTACAATCTTCTATACATCCTGAATCATTTGCTCAGCTTTTCTAGTGCAATTCCACCCTCTGATGGTTGGCGCTACATGAGTGGTCTTTTCCACTCCATGAACCTCCTCTTGTGGCTGATCCACATCCTGAGACTCATCCTTAGGAACTAATAGCTCCTCATCTGCATGCAAGTGTGGCTCCCTCTTAAGCGAACACTTCATGGCTTTCTCCTCATGAAATTTGATATCCCGTCGCACAATTCATTCGATCGTTTGGAAAATACATGATAGTAGTAGTTGTGGGGGGTAACAACCTAGCTCTTCCCTATCCCAACCCTCTGCGGTCGCTCCAGCCTTCTTCCTGGCATCCTTCGTCACATGAATGTAAACAGGTGAACCAAAAATCCTCAAATGGGAAATATCAGGCTTCTTACCAGAAAACGCCTCCTCGGGTGTACTCATGCCAAGTATCCTATGAGGACAACGGTTTTGCACATAAATCGCAGTATTGCATGCCTCAGCCCACAAGTGTATGGGAAGGCCCTGATCATGCAGCATCACTCATGCAGCACCCATGATCATTCTGTTCTTTCACTCAACGACCCCATTTTGTTGTGGGTTATGAGGCGCTATGAGCTCTCTTCGAATTCATTCTGCGCTGCAAAAGTCCTTGAATTCACCAGAGATGAATTCATCACCATTGTCACTCCTAAGAGCCTTCACCTACTTCCCTGATTCTTTCTCCACCAGTGCCTTGAACTCACGGAACTTTAAGTATGTCTCGCTCTTCTTCTGCATGAAGAAGATCCAACACTTCTGAGAAAAATCATCAACAAGTATCACATAGTACCTATGCTTTGCTATCGAAGCTACTAAGAAAGGTCCACACACATCTATGTGAATTCTCTCAAGGATCGTCGTGGCATGACTATCCTTCTCGTGAAATGTGGCTTTCACAAATTTTCCCAAAGTACATCCCTTGCACTGATCTGACTGCACAAGTGTACCTTTGGGAAGCTCGGTAGAAATATGCTGCAAAATTTTCAAAGCACCATGGTGAAGATGGCCCAATCTCCTATGCCATAGCTCGCCCTCATCCCGGCTCATCACTCCTTTTGCCTTGCCTGCCATTTCTGCACAGCCATCTACCTGCAATTGATAAAGGTTCTTAACTCGAACCCCTATCCTCCGAGTTTTTCCAGTTGCCTTACTGCGCAGGAAATCTTTTCCCTCGCTAAAGACAACATCATATCCCTTGTCTTCTAACATGGCCACAGAGATAAGATTCTTCTTCAATCCTAGAACATGCATCACTTCCTTCAATATGAAGGGTTTACCAGAATCCCTCTCAAAGGAAATGGTACCGATACCAGTCGCACTGTATCTACCATCATCACCCATCTCGATGTGCACTCCAAGATCTTTCTCATCTAGATCAGTAAAAAAATCTTTGTCTCCGGTCATATGAAAATATGTACCACTATCAAGAAACCACACTAAACCCATCATACTTGAGACCAAGCATGCGATCAATGAAAAATATAGCTCAAACTACGAGGCTAAGGCCTCTCCAGCTTCAGATCCAGCAGCCTGCTTATTTTTCTTCTTATGTGGACAATTAGTGGCGTAATGTCCATGTTGGTGACAGTGAAAGCACTTCACCTTGGCCATGTCCTACTTCTTGCCTTTCGCACCGGATTGAGAAGCATTATTATTTCTCTTCCCCTTCCTTGCTTTGGCAACCAAAGTGTAATTTTCTTCATCTGCATTCTTCGATGAAGATTCGTCCCTGGTACTCCGCCTTATCTCCTCTTGCACAAGATCCGACAAAAGTCGCTCCCATCCTGGCAATTTCTCCCGATCATTGACAGAGTCCTGATAGGAATGCCAACTCTTTGGAAGCCCAAGGAGAGCCAAGATCGCCAAGTCCTCATCATCTACAGTCACCCCCACACTTCCCAGCTCATCCCTGCATTGGATGAACTTCGTGAGGTACTTGGGCATACTGTCGCCTTTCTCCATTTTTATGTTCCTGAGTTTATCCTTGAGTGCCAACTTCCTCTGGTCGCTCTTGCTTTGGAATAAGTCTTTCAAAGCTTTCCACTTCAAGAATGGAGAAGCTTTACCATGAAGGCTGGACACTATGTGATCCTTCACACCTTCCAACAGAATCCTTCGACACTTTGTTGTCTTCTTTTGCCATGCGTCAAGTGTGGCAGCATCGCTAGAAGCAAGTTTTGGAATTTCTGCATCTATGAACTCCTTCAACCCATTGTCATCCAGCACCGCCTCCATCCTGTCCTTCCATGAAATATAATTCGAGCTGCCCTCAAGGGCATACTCCAATTGCAATCCGTTGAAAGACATCTCAACTTCGACACCAAGAAAACACTGCTACAAATTCGAATTCCACCAGCACGAAACTCAACCGCTTCAATGTTTTGCAATTGCTCCAATGATCAATATCGCTCTGATACCATGTAGAAATTTATATAACTGATATGTTATATATCCAAGATTCTCCTAATCACACACTATTTGACTTCATGCACAATACAGAATCTCTTCTACCATTGATCATTAATTGCGGAAATAAAAACAATTGCATGCGCACATTAAAACCATAAACATTCACACATATGAACACAGTATTTTATGGGAAAGCTTAAAGCCAAAACCCCCCAAATATCTATATATTATATGTCATAGATATCATGTAACAATCATCATACAAAGCTCCTCACAAGCTCTCAGTACAATCTCCAATTGCTACACACTAATCAGGTCCAATCTAGCAAATCTCATGCTCCAATCTCTGCCACCTACTAGCCTGCCTCTACTGTGCAATCACTGCTGAAGAATGGCTCTGAATGAACTTGAATTGGTCCAGCCTTGCTCACGCAATCCTCATTGGCATCTCCAACCACTGTGTGTTGCAAATCATGCAACATTATAGTCATAATTGATAGTCACACTGCTCTTTCACCTACCTCTTCACTGGTCTCCACTGAAATTGTCCATGCACTGTATTTAACTGATGTATTCTTTAGTTGATTAATGAGTTAATAATTAGTGAATTAATTAATAATTAATTCACACCACTCTCACTAGTGTATCAATCATTTAGACTAGATACTACTAGCTCAACTATGTTTAACTCAGTTAAACTGAACACAACTCCACCAACTACTTCAATAACTCCACCAAACTTTGTCACAGGAGTTCTAACTGAAGTATCCATGCAAAAGCTCCACTTAACCCTCAGGAATAGCATAATTCCTTCTGTCAGCTCCTGTGCCACATCTATGCACTTAACTAAAGTGCTCCAAGAGAATAAGATAATGTTATAGTCCAAATATTATTAAGAGCTAATAATATTCAACATATCTATTTTTAGACTGGCAATCTAAAAATAGATTCCGCCCAATATGTCTAAAAATAGAAGTCCATATATTTTTCCAACTTGACCAACCATCCAAAAATAGCATCCTGCAACTCATAGAATATGATTGACATGTCTAAAAATAGACTTGCGCCAAAAATAGCCTGCGGGCCCACTTAGTGAAGGCGACTCTTTTCACTAAGCTCATCATCTTGTTGCAATCTCAACAGAAATGACTCTTGCATAGAGTCCCATGGTTTCCCCAACTCCACATAGCTCATGCATTCTTTAAAATGTTGATGTAGTTCTTCTTCCAAGCCTTCCCAATCAAAGCTTCTCATGATGAGGTTGTAGATTCTCATGGAATGCATATGGCTGAAACATAACTCTTGGCATGCTCCTTGTAGTATCTTATGCTTGAGCTTAGAATCTCTAGACAAAAATATTCTACCATGATGATAGATGACTCCTCCTTGGACTAAGTAGCCCTCTTCATGCAACTGGTCATCAAGTATCATACATGTGTGAAGATATTTGGAATAATCCACTAGCAGTTGGGATTTCCAATACAGATCTACACTGCTCAATAATGACAGAATTGATGATGCATCAACCAAAGTGTCTGTCATATTTCTGATCCTCTCCTTGACATCTCCTATGCCAAAGGTGTGTGTTGGAAGGTTTTTCCTTCCATTCTTCTCCTCCCACAACACAGGATCAGACAAGAGAGTGGGTGATGATGATAGGGGAAGAAGATTTCCCTCCTCCTTGAGCTTAACCAAGTCTCCTAGCGATGTAGCTTTGTCTTCAAGTGCTCCAAACCCTCCTGGATCTAAGTTTGGATCAGCAAGTTGTGAGGTCTTCCCCACAAAATCTAAATCAGGTGGCCTCCCAGGTGGTTTTCCACTAGATAAAGAGGTTTCAGGGACCATTCTCATATGCATAATAGATGAGATCCTCATGTCCCTGCTTCCATTGTGCAATTTCAACTCTATTTCATGTGTGGAGTCTCATAAAATTTTGAGACCCCTCTTAGTGGTGCAAGAGTGCCTCTGATTAGAGCATTTTCTCCATTCTCTTCTCCTGGAAATAGTGGATCATCTTCTTCTATGTCAGCTTCGTGATCCCTCCTTTGTTCTGTCTCATTGTCTCTTAGCATAGACACATGTTGCTCATGTCCTCCATATGGAAGATCCTTATAAACTCCTTGCAACGATGCAAGAGCCCCTCTAGTGGAAGAAATTGCTTCATCTCCATCTCCAAATGAGAATAGATCTCCTCCTGCTATCACAGCGCTGGAGGATCTTCTCTGCTCTCTTTCTCCCTTCTCCTCATCAATGGAGAATGCCTCATCATTAAGAGACTCTTTTCCTTGGTCTCTTCTTGAAGAAGTAACCCTCATTTCTTCTCCTCGAGAAGAGAGAACTTCATGTAGTGGGGCTTTGGCCTTTGACCAATCATGTAGTAGATCTTCGACCCCCTCAACAATGTTCAGAAATGGAGTTGGCTTTATGGATTCTTCCAAATCATGCAAAGATTCAGATTTCTTGGGCTTAATTTTTTCTCCCCAAGAAGTTTCAGAATGTCTTACATCAAATCTTTTCACTAGTCTCCTAGTGAACTTTGCATAAGAAGAGATATTTACACTTTTTAAGGAAGAAGACTCAAATAGCCACCAGGCATAAGCCTTAACTTGAAGATGCAATGCTGCTACTCTCAAAGCTTATTATTCTGAAACTTGATGCAGTTGGAAATATGTGTCAAGCTTCCTTACCCAAGACTTGGCTGAGTTCATAGGTGATCCATCAAAAGTAGGTAGAGAGAATCTACCCAAAGTGTGCTTCATGCACCTTCTTCTTCTACTTTAGCTACTGGATATTTCTTCTTTAATTTGACAGAACTGTGGTAAACTAAGACGCTCCTTGAATCTCTCTGATTGAGACTCATATTCTTAGAGATAATCTCCAAGAGCTTCCTCCTTTGGTGTTCCTCCTTTCCCTTCTTCCTTTGCCAAGAAAGTGGGCATGCTCCAATGTTTTATATCAGGTTGTGTGGTTGAATGCTCACACACATAGTAATAAGTACTGGGGCTTCCTTGATGTAACAATATTCTTGAGGGATCTGCATGTCTTTCCCTCCTCATTCCCTGGATTTCTCTTTTCAGCTCATACATAGCTTGAGAAAGATTTTTAGAGAAATCTTCTCCTTTCAATCTTCCAGATAAAGGGGTCTCACCCTTTTCTTCTATGTCTTCAGTGTAATCATAATTCTTCTTCAGTCTTTTATTTTTATGAAAATACATATTGGCTCCTTAGAATGCACAGGTTGTGCCAAGATGATGCTCTGATACCACTGTAATATTCCAAAATTGGGACTGTCAACAATACATGTCTGAAAAACGCATTTTTCAGAAATGTATGCTATAGCAATCAAAATCAGCCCTTGTATCCCTTAGATATGAAAATATAAGACCCAAATCCAAGACGAGATCATAAACAAATCCTTCTATGTGAGGTAAACAAGTCTCCCACACCTAGTATGGCTGAAAATGCCCAAGAATGGGACTGCAGCAGTACAAAACAATACTGCTCAGATGCATTTTAGTAGAGTAAGAGAAAGAGGCCAACATGGAGGCTTAAAAATTACATGTACATCAGCAAATTAGATTTAAAATGTGGCCCATACAATGTACAAGAGAAAAATATAAGACTTATATGAATAAATCCCTCAAAGAAAGGTGTTGCAACACATGTATTGACTGGAAAAAGGCTTAACAGCGTTATTTTAAAGAGCTGCAGCAATTTTATATTACACTTTAGATCTAGAGCAGATCTGTCTACAAAATATTAGACCTATATCAGATCTGTACACTAGAAGAGCTAACCAAATTCCCCTTGCAATTTTGAGCAAAACATGAAATACAAAGAGTAGATCTGAGATCTAAATTTGCAGATTTGTAGTAATATTCAGAAATTTTTGAAGCAAATACAATAATAAGCATATCAAATTTGCACATAGCATGGATTAGATCTGTAATCCATGGATCACCACAGTGAAGGGAAGAACCCAAACACTAGAGATCTCTCCTCTGAAAGTGTGTCAAAACACCCTACAACTGTACACTTGCAAATAATGCAGTCCTAAAAGGGAAACTACGTTGTAGGCTCTAGTATTGGCTTGGCCTGATGCCAATATCTGAAAATGCATCTCCAAAGGTCTAATACTCTCTTGTCAAGGGGATATAAGGCTTTCCCACTGAAAAGAGGCACTATATTGTCCTAGGTCTGAGTAGATCTAGCCTCCACTTGCTGCAACTTGCAAGGACAACCAAACCCTCAACAGGATCTGCATTGTAGTTGGAAGATGAGCTTGGAAAAATGCCTGATAGTGGAAAAGATCAGCAAGACTCCTCCAAGAGCTACTCAATGGAAGAGGTGGGATTCCTAATCAGGAACACCCTAGTGCTAAACAGCGCTATTCTCAGCTAAATAGCAAGAGAATGATATATGTATAAACAGACAATATATTCAGAAATATACATAATCAACAACCCTTCTCTTGATGTCCTTCTCTTCCTTTTATAAGATAAAAATATTTCCAAACCCTAAACCATCTCAATGATTTAGCTCTATTCACATGTGTAGCCTCCAACTAAAACTGTGTTGTGCATCTAAGAGGTTCATTACATCTGGACAGTGTTGTTGATTTGGTCATGTTGACCCAGTCAAATGTCTCAATCCCTTTCACTCATAAGGGTGTTTTATTAAGGCAGCCCAGATTTAGCCTTGTTCACATGGGGCATTGATTTATTTTGTTGTTTTAGGAGTTTTATTGATCCTCCTTTACAATTTTATTCATGCAAAAAGAAAATGAAACAAAATTTTATATTCCCATTAGCTTGGACTAATTGGGAATATTACTGTTTGGGAGGTATGGTCTCACAGATTGGATGGATCGTGACCACGGGTAACTGTGAGGACTCTGTCTCAACAATAGTAGATGAACCAGGATGTGTAGAAACAACTTGTGTCAACCCTAGTATATGAGGAGTTGATGCTTCAACAGAGGCACTGATAGTACTGGTTTCAGTAGAGTGATGTCACCTTCGTCGTCCAGAAGTAACTTCTGGTGGTAAAGGTGGTTTCAATGCTAATCTACACGAACGACGGGGAAAAGGATTTTGTTCTTCCACGATGACTGATTTATTTTAACCAAAAAAAAATAAACAAAAAGGGTAATGCTAGGAAAAAGGTTTACCAAGAAATTGTGAACTGCAGAATACCTCCTAGCGAACCAAGAAATACGGGCAGGCAATCTCCCCGAATGTTGTGTTCGGTGTATCACAATTTACAAGGCGCTGACTCAGTTCACTATGGATGGATAGCAACCTAAATTTTTCCTCCCAAATATACCTGAAGGTACGTGGAGGCCCAAGTCCGTATTAGCACTGTCTAATGCGAAACTGCATAGTGAGAGCACCCCTTTATACTTTTCGTACTGTAACACCGCCTAATATACCCAAAAGTACGTGGATTAGCTATGATATACTTGTGTACGTGGAGTGACGTATCACACTTGAAATGTATCGTAGATAACTAACGACAGCTGCTATGTTTTATGACGTTGGAACACGTCTCTAGCCTAGACCTTCTAAATTTTATCATTATGGTTCCAATGCTTTGTTAGGTAAATTAAGATAAATTTTAAGTTGATCTTGTTTATCAATTTGCCTTTCAAGTTTCACCACGATGATGTATTGGAAATTCTTAAAATGCAAACTAAAATGATAAGCAATATTTCACTTTTATTTTTTCAATGAAAATCCCAGCTACTAGAGGGAAAGAGCAATAAATTTTGAGAGCAAACAATCAAAGAACACAAACTAAATGCAGATTTCCTAATTGTTCCTTTTCCAAAACACACAAACCACTACATGCAAATGTAGATTTTTCTATTCAATTCCTTTAATGTTATGAATGCAGAAAAGAAGCTAAGTGCACTAAATCAACAAAAACAAATTTCTTTTACTTTTGAGAAATGAGGAATATAAGCAACAATTTCTCTTTTAAAGGAAAAATGAGGAATGAAACAACAATTTCTCCTATCAGGAAACAAAGAATTTATGATAATTTCCTTTTTCAAAAGCAAATGGATCTAATGTGATAATAAAAATACTTTGAAATTAACTTTCCAATGATAAAGAAAAATACTTTAAACAAACATTGAACAAATTTTCTTTCGAAGGAGGAAGAGGTAGATGAATTCACTGGTCAATATGAGGCTCAGGCTTTTCAAAACACGGCAGCAAACAAACTAAAAAAAACTGCAAAGACAAATTCAAGGGAATTTGGATGGTTTCATGAGGCAACGCAGTCTCTAAAGAGAGACAGTGCTTTGCAATGCAGGCCTGAAAGGGAGACAGTGCTATGCAAAGCACTATGTCCTATCCAAGAGTGAGTTGGGCACAGTGTATAAAGAAAAACACAGTTGTTTAACACACTTCTTTTGCAAATTTGAATCTTAAAAATCCTAATATTTGTGAGTAACAACTACTGGGTGAATAAACAGAGAAAATCAGAGGCTAAAACACCTAGGATAAAGATTAATCTCCCAAGTGGAGTCGCCAATTTGTTATGCGGAATTATGAATTACAGATAAATCATTCTTCCCTAGACAGGTGCTAATCTAGAACAACAGATTAAAGATTATACGACTACTTTTCCTAACTAAGAACAAACACACAGAATGGATTAGAGGCTTATTTGGAATCCAAGCACTTCCAAATGATTCCTT
This sequence comes from Pinus albicaulis, assembly GCA_034641835.2. Lineage (NCBI taxonomy): Eukaryota > Viridiplantae > Streptophyta > Pinopsida > Pinales > Pinaceae > Pinus > Pinus albicaulis. The sequence goes on along the minus strand of CM076575.1, from coordinate 511,471,709 downwards.
CTATCACTTCTGTTGTAGCTTCAAATTCCATCCGGCTATGAAAAATATTTCCTGCAAGAATGAACACTAAATAATAGAAGATAGCAATAATACAGATGTATATTCAAGTTAGTTTGCTAAATTAGTAAAGCATAAACCATATACATCAACTAATATCTTTCAATATGGAAAATCAAAGCCAATACAAATGCATATATGGAAAAGTAAGTTGTATTCTTTATTAATGATAGAAGGGGAGGTTACAACCTAATGACTAATTTAGTGTCACCATCTCCAGCAACATCCCAGCCTCATCACAATGCAGATATCTCCAGCAAACTTTCACTCAAATCAATCTCCTCAATAAAAAATCCACCAGCATTTCTCTACACAAATTCCTCCTATCAAACACTAAGATTTGCGCTCAATTTATAGAGGAGCTGAGGTAGTTTTACAATCAATGACTTTCAAATAATAGGGAATACATGTTCCCAATCTTGTAGATGTAAAATGGACACATGGATTAGAAGTTTGACACATGTGAACTCTTCTAGAAGGCACTGGCCAAGTGGAGATTCCGGAACAATGAGAACTTCGCTCCCAATGTGACCAGCGCACCTCGGGATGTCGGGAAGTGCTTTGCAGAGCAGCCTTGCATGGGGCTACCTACATATGCAACGCACTTAATCCTTTTATAGGCAGTGTTGGTGAGCTCTCATATGATATATTGTAAAATTAAAACTTTGGAAACCTTTGCAGATGAAAGTCTTTGATTTCTTTGTCTTGTTCTTTGTCTTAGGGTATAGCAATTGAAATGTTAGGGGATGTGTAATGTTCCTTTTTAAGGATTTTCTGCAATATGGTCCAGAGGGACGTTGTTTAAGGAAGATAATGAAAAAATAAGATGAAAGGGGAGTTTGATCCCTTATTTAATACATCATAAATTACACTTTCAGAAGTTTAGCTCAAAGAAATCCCTCAAGGTAGGTTAAACACATCTCCTACCCTTCGGTATCTCGGAAAAGTGCTCAAAGAGAGAGCTACAGCAACATATGAGCATAATCATGAAACTCTGCAAATCTGAAAATACCATAAAAGGGAATGTGATGAAGCCAACATTATATTAATATCTCATCAATAATACACAAGAAAATCATGAGGGACAAGCCACTCAAGCTATTGGAACCAATCTCCAATGATCAAAATATGAAATACATGAGATGCTGCAACTGCACAAAATGACGGGAAGTAGTGACTGTGCAGTCTCTATGAGAGTATTAGATGTTGATTACATACAAAATGATAATGAGGCTGAAGGATACAAAGAAATTCCCAAGAAGAGAAGAATGGGCTCCAATACAAGATTTCTAGCCAATCTAGGAGAGATTGCTAGAAATGTCAGAGAATGTACAATGTGACAATTAACTTGTCACTGAAACTGAATAAAAACATGGAATGAGGCTATAGTAGATCAAAAATAATGATGCCCTCCTCTGATAGTGTTTCTAAGCAAAAAGGCTAATCCCTTTACTCAGAAACAACCCCTCATGATGAGCTCAAATGATCTTCCCAGCAACTGCCTGCCAAAAATAACGCAAATCTAGCTAGAAACTGCGTTGTGAGGGAATATGGATGGTTGGCCTGATTCAAATGATATGAAAATGTGCCCAATATTTCTCCTCACTAATCCTCCAATGGATAGCCAAGCCCTCCACTGAAAAACAAGCCAAGGAACAACTCAAGAGATCCTCTGTTGCTGCACCCTGCAGCACAAAGTTATCCTGCTCCAAGAATAACGTTGTGACTGAAGGAGGTAGCTTTGGCCAAATGCTGGGATGAGGAAATGCAGCTCTAGAACCTCTCCTTCCCTGAGGATGAGGTATGGATTCCCGACCAGGAACACCCTTGTGCTATGCAGCACTACACCCTTGCTAAACAGCAAGAGGAGCGTAGTCTCAACAAACTAAGAAAATCATAATCAAGCATGAATAACAATGGCTCTCCTCCTCTCCATATATAGCAAGGGCTCCTCTCCATCATGGGTCCCATCCACATGTGCCCTCCAACTCATGCAAGTGATCCTCCTCTAAAACTGCGTAGTCCATCAAGGAGATACATTGTATCTAGACAGTGCATGTGGACTTGGTCAAAATGTCTAGATCAAGCATGATCCAATCCTGTTCACACCATTTGGTGCTCCAATCAGCTGCTTTATTATTCCTCCTTTCACACAAGGAGTGTTATTTCTCCATCTAAGGGGGTTAAGGTGTCTCCTTACCCATTTTATTCAACAAAATGAAAATATGAAAACTATAATGTTCCTTTTAGCTGGAGGCTAGAATTTGGGAACATTACAGTCCTCTCTTCCCACATGTTGCTTGTCCTCAAGAAATTGCATAGAGAGAACAAAATTCCTCCCCCTCCTTCTCTTGTGGCCTCCTTATCAACAATCTCCCCCACTTCTCAAGATATCCTGCATCCAATGCTTTCTCCCAAGTATGCAAACCAAAATGGTGCACATTATGGAAGGATAGAAGGTGTAGGTGGAAACATTCTTGTTGTGCTATGGCCTCCTCAAGGTGGGAGTGATGGCATGCATGGTAAAATTTTGTCCCCAATGATGATCCTCTCATCCATGCTACCATCCAAATAAAAATCTCACCCCTGGTTCATGCAATGTGTTGGGGCTGAATGGAGAGTTGGGCTTTTGATTCCCAAGATGTTTCTCCCTCCATTTTTGGTACATATGGGGCTGCCTCCGTCCTTGGGATGAAATGGTATGGCTTCCAAGAATGGCCCAAGCTTCCCCATCAAGAAAATCAGCCATGAGATGCCCCCTCAAATTCTCCAAGTGGTTTTTCCCACAAGAAGAGAAAAATTAGCAATGTGGCAATCATGGTTTTCCCATGGTGTCTCCTACAATTTGAAACATGTACAATGGGGAGAATCATGCTCCCAATGGGCAGTTCCAATATCTCCAACACTCTCCCATTAGTGCTCCCTATAAATGTAAAACCATTAGCAACACAAGGAAGCAACATGTAATGAAAACAAGATGTCATAAGACAACTAGAGAGTGGGTCACTACTCCACTCATGGGACCAACACAATGAACCTCCTTCCTACATCAGAACTAAAAACAACAAGTGCTTTCCCAGCCACTTTTTTTCTGCCACAAGCATCTCATAAGGGAAAACATGAGAGTACAAATTGGTGCCAATGGTGCACACCAAGAGGTATGTGGCTTCCCCACAAACCATCATGAAAATAGCCACTCCCATTGCTGCAATGGGCCACAAGTACATCATAATAAGGAGCATAAGGATATCTGATCATCCTTAGCTCATCAAGCTACCCATATAAAGTAAATAAAGGTAAATCAAAATGAGAGTATATGCCTTCTTTACTATGTACTCTAGTCCTTGAGCTAAAATGGCTCATCTGAATGCTCTCCCTCACCTCCAATGAGTAGGGAAATGGTTGTGCCAACCTCTCTAAAATCATCTAGGCTATGCATCTATCCATATGCTGACATAGATCATGTTGAATGCCCTCCCAAGTGAACTTCTCTAGCAAGACAAGATATGCATTAAGGTGCATATCTAGGAAGCCCTCATGTGTTGCATGTAGCAGCTTCTTCTTGAGCTCAAAAGATTTGGTCAAGAAGATTCTGCCATATGAATAGATGACCACATCCTCTATTGTATATGTATCATCTCTTCCTGGGTCATCACGAATCATGCAATATGCATCTAAATCCTTGGAGTACTCTACTAAAAGTTGAGACCTCTAGTCTGGATCTATCCTCCTAAGAGACAGTGCTGGTGATCTGCGATGTCGAGCTCCCCTCACGCTGATGCATGCTACTTTGACATCCCCCATGCCAAATTTATCCTACAAAATGCTATCATGCCCACCATGCAGCTGCTCATGCTCCAATAGTAATGGTGTCCTTTGGAAGTTGGCCTCCCATGAGAAGATTTCATCCAAAAGGAATCTCCCAAGGTGGGCCAAAGTATGCATGAGTGGCTTCCATCCACTCCCATGTGTGGAAAAGCCCTTCCTCAAAGGAAGTATCCTCTGTCTCTCCAAATCTTTGGAGTAATCATCCTGCATCATGAAGATGCTCTCCTCCATCCCTGCAGCAATCTCTGTCAGTGCAGTATGGGTAATGAGAGTGGGTGATGCTGAAAATGAGAGAGTGTCTCCCTCCTCCTTGAGTCTATCCCAAACTCTCTGTGTTGTGATAGACTCCTCCAAAGTCTTCACCTCTCCAAAATCCAAGAGTGGTAAACTATATGACAAGATGTCCCTCATCAACTCTAGATCAGGGGGCCTCCCAGGTGGAATGCCTCCATATAGTGGGACATCTAGTTCAGAAGTGGACTGTATATATGAGTGGATTGATTTGTCCCTCTCTCCACTACACAGTACAGTCTCCTTCTCTTGTGAAAAAACTCCTCAGAATAGATAAGGGTGTATCATCCCTTGATGCTGATCCTTCTCTTCCTCCTCCATCTCACAATCCCCGAAAACTGCTGCATATGGCTCCGGAATTGTGCCTTGGTTCCCACATGTTGAATTAGTTGGAACTCCTTGTAAAGATACAAGGGCTTCTCTAATGGAAGAAATGGCTCCCCTCTCACCTCCATGTGGTGATGGATCTCCTCCCAATGGGACAGCGCTGTTAGATCTCTTATGCACATCCTCCCTATCAATAATTGAGGATACCTCATCATCAACGAGAGACCCTAGATCTTGGTCATCTCTTGAAGGAAGTACCTCCATGTCTTCCCAAATGGAATAGGGACCTTCACACAATGGGGATATTTCCCTTAGAAAGCCATCATACATGTTTTCATCCCCTTCAAAAACATGGAATGGAGTTTGTTTCATGGTTCCCTCCAATGCATGCAAAGTGTTTGAGGTTTCGATACATGATGTTTCACGGTGATTTTCAACAAATTTCCTCACCAATCCCTTAGTGAATTCATCATATGTTTCTACATTTGCATGATAATATGAAACAGAATTTTCAAACCACCAACCATGAGCCATACCTTTGAGTTGCAGCGCTGCTCCTCCAATGGCCTCATCTTCTTCCTCCATTCTCCCAGCAGTGCAAGTGGGAAATGAACTGCACTGTGGATCTGCATGTGTGGCTGAATGCCCACACCCATCATGATAATAGCTAGGGCTTGATTTATCTTCAAACCCTCTCAGAAACTTTCTGCAATTTTCCCTTTCTATCTCCTTGAGATCTTCTATGATAGCTCCCATAGTTTGGAAGAGAAGCTGGGAGATCTCCTCTTTTATCATTCCTCTTTTCTCGTTTCCTTTTTAAAACTCCTCTTCTATGTGAGGAGCTCCTCCGTCTACTAGAATTTTATCTTGGATGCACAGGTTGAGCCAAGATTAATGCTTTGATACCAGTGTAATGTTCCTTTTTCAGGATTTTATGCAATATGGTCCAGAGGGACGCTATATAAGGAAGATAATGCAAAAATAAGATGAAAGGGGACTTAGATAGCTTATTTAATACATCATACATTACAGTTCTAGAATTTGAGCTCGAAGAAATCCCTCAAGGTAGGTTAAACAGATCTCCTACCCTTCGGTATCTTGGAAAAGTGCTCAAAGAGAGAGCTACAGCAACATATGAGCATAATCATGAAACTCTGCAAATCTGAACATACCATAAAATGGAATTTGATGCAGCCAAAATTTTATTAATATCTCAGCAATAATACACAAGAAAATCATGAGGTAAAAGCCACTCAAGCTATTGGAACCAATCTCCAATGATCAAACTATGAAATACATGAGATGTTGCAACTGCACAAAATGTCGGGAAGCAGTGACTGCGCAGTCTCTATGAGAGTAGCATATTTTGAGTATATACAAAAGGATAATGACTCTGAAGGATACAAATAAATTCCCAAGAATATAAGAATGGGCTCCAATACAATATTTCTAGCCAATCTAGGAGAGATTGCTAGAAATGTCGGAGAATGTACAATGTGACAATTAACTTGTCACTACAACTGAATAAAAACATGTAATGAGGCTTTAGTTGATCAGAAATAATTATTCCCTCTCTGATAGTGTATATAAGCAAAAAGTATAATCCCGTTACTCAGAAACAACCCCTCCTGATGAGCTCAAATGATCTTCCCAGCAACTGCCTGCCAAAAACAACGCAACTCTAGCTGGAAACTGCGCTGTGAGGGAATATGGATGTTTTTCCTGATGCCAATGATATGAAAATGTGCCCAATAGTTCTCCTCACTGATCCTCCAATGGATATCCAAGCCCTCCACTGGAAAACAAGCCAAGGAACAACTCAAGAGATCCTCTGTTGCTGCACCCTGCAGCACAAAGTTATCCTGCTCCAGGAATAACGTTGTGACTGAAGGAGGTAGCTTTGGCCAAATGTCAGGATGAGGAAATTTAGCTCTTGAACCTCTCCTTCCCTGAAGATGAGGTAGGGATTCCCGATCGGGAACACCCTTGTGCTACGTAGCACTACACCCTTGCTAAACAGCAAGAGGAGCGTAGTCTCAACAGACTAAGAAAATCATAATCAAGCATGAATAAAAATGGCTCTCCTCCTCTCCATATATAGCAAGGGCTCCTCTCCATCATGGGTCCCATCCACATGTGCCCTCCAACTCATGCAAGTGATCCTCCTCTAAAACTGCATAGTCCATCAAGGAGATACATTGTATCTAGACAGTGCATGTGGACTTGGTCAAAATGTCTGGATCAAGAATGATCCAATCCTATTCACACCATGTGGTGCTCAAATCAACTGCTTTATTATTCCTCCTTTCACACAAGGAGTGTTATTTCTCCATCTAAGGGGGTTAAGGTGTCTCCTTACCCATTTTATTCAACAAAATGAAAATATGCAAACTATAATGTTCCTTTTAGCCGGAGGCTAGAATTTTGGAACATTACAAGATGATAGACCCTATACATTGGTCCTAGAGATGATGCCTAGTTAACCAGGTCATTGGGAATGATGCCCAAATTGACCTATAACAATTTCCCCCTAAAGCATGAAGTCAGAATAATAACAACAGTATTTTGATCTATATGCTTTACACTGTGATGAGCTAGAGATGAATGATATATCCTCTTGATCATAATTGCTGAGGGTAGGCATTCCCATGTTCAGCACATAAACAATCTAATAACATGTACATAATTGAAAAAAAATTCGACATTGGAATGTTGCCCAATGTAGACATGCCTATAGATATAGGCCCATGTTCAGATGATGATTTGTATGTAAGGTCACCGTACAGACGATGTGTACAAAAATCCTGAAATCGCAGCCCGGATGGCTGAAACTAGATCCCGAGTCTTCTTATAGCGTTCACTCGATCATTCGGGTACAAGTCTAGCCATGTGAATATATGATTTGTCGTTGAACATGGAAATACATCGTTTGATTACCAGCCAATGATGTGAGCTATTAACAAACGCAAGAGAACCACCATTAATGTCAATGGCCCTCAAAGTACTACAGTACATTTCGTAAGGTGTGAATAGATGATTTGATGTCGAACACCAAAAAAAATATTTCGATCAAAAGTCTAGAAACGAGGATCTTTTCGATGTTGTAGCAAGCCTCATGGTACTAGAATTTGATGTTTCTAAGTGAACTTCCTGGATAATGATTTGTCATCAACATGAAGCCACCTTATTTCGAAACGAGAGTTACTGATTTCGGAGACAAGGGTATGACTTGATATAGAAATTTTTAGGGATGACGGTCATGAGAATGAAGGTTTATGAGTATTGTAGAAGGATGAGTTATTCACTGGATGACTTCTCTTGAACATATCGGCAACACTGTGATGAGTTGGCAGCATTGACCCAAAACCGAAGTGAAGGTATGATGAACCATAGGTATGAATAAACCGTCAATATGATTACCCAACCCAAACAGTCACGGACATGGAGTGAAGGAAGTGTCATGTTCAAGACCGACTTGCTACTATAAAGAATTTTGCTCAATTTTCCCAAATTTTCCCCGGACATTTGTCGACCAGTACCTCTTTATTTTTTAACAAGCTTGAGGAGGATAACATTTTCTTTATCTATAATTCAACCCTTCGAGCGAATAAAGTATCGCTATTTAATAATTTAACGAGTCTATCGATGAATGAAACTCGATTCTTGCCATGATCGACAAGCCCCTCACTATTTTATGTTTTAACGAGCTTAACAACAGTGATAGCCCAGTCCTTTTTCATATTTAGAGAGTTTGAAAAAGAGGACGAAAGAAAACTCCATAATTTCTTTTTCGTAAATTTGTCACTCAGATCCAAAAAAGTGTAAAATAATATCTGAGAGAACCTCTTTGGTCATGTTTAACCAAGGTATTCCTTTTTCAGAAATAATATATCTCAGTCCAGAAAAGAGTTAAACTTATACTAAGTAGATATCAATTCATTTAATTTTATGAGCTCGAAAAGACAAGTGCTCGGCAATCTTTTCACATTATCGAGGTCTGAAAAGAGTTGAAAGAAGACTCCAGGGGTCCCTTTTTTGTTGTTATCAAAGCTCTAAAAAGACATAAAAGTGCGCTTCAAATCCTTTTTCATTTTTAACAAAGCTCGAAAAATAAGGAGAAAAAGTATGTTTTGTGGTAAAATCATTCTTTAAATAAATTTGCACGACTAATCTCTTCATCAGTTGTAAGACCTGTTCAGAACAACATCAAATCGATTAAAAATACTTGTTTCATGATAAAAACATAATAAAACCATAGTCATAGCAATAAATATTCATTGCAAACAATTAAATGACTAAATAAAAAGACTTTTACTATTCATTTTTACTATTCACTAGTCACCATTTGCATTTTGGAGCTCTGAACATGTTTTTGCCCCCGAACTTCAGTAGTTGATTGGGTGCAATAGGTAAGAATTTTTTGAATGCCTGCTGCAAGAGCACATGTTGAATGCCCCCTGCAAGAGTAGGTGCCCCCCAAGCTTCATTGCATTCACCTAAGTAGATTACTGGTTACTAATAGCTGGAAGGAATGAAGGTTCATTTACGATATCAGATGGAAAACTCGTCGTAATTAGGAGAGGATTTGTTTCATTTTTTCATGAGCTTGACATAGGAAAAGAACTATTTTCATGGCCTGTTTCATTTTTTTAACGAGGTTAACACAGTAAAAGAACTATCCTCAAAGGCACTTGTTTCATTTTCTAACGAGGTTGACATAAGAAAAAAGAATTATCCTCATAATCTGTTTCATTTTTTAACGAGGTTGACACAGTAAAAGAACTATCCTCATAGCGCAGTTGGAGTAGTGAGTGTGCTTTGGAAAATATGTAGTCTAACGGAGTCATCATTTAAGAAGTTTGATGAGCACCATAAATGATAAGTTATAACATGCGTTAACAGGTCTTCTCTAGGGTTTTCATTGAATTTTAGATTTTTAGAGGGTATTTTATGTGAAATCACTAGCCACCAAGGGGAATAACTGATGGGACCAGCTTGATATTGCACTAAAGATGTGAATAAAGGATCAAGCCGGTCAGTACTCATAAGGGAGGAACCAAATAGGATTCCAGATAATGACATGGGTGAAATCAATGTGTTAGACAGCATTTTTTCACTGTCCCTACAATCCCCATCTCACCCATTGGAGGGTCATTTCCATGATTAATAAGCAATGTCATGCCTTGAAAAGACCATCATTTTTTCACTTTACATGAGAGTAAAATTCCTTCTATTGACAATTCCGTGAGCAGAGACTCAAAAACCCTTGTTTTTACCTTGGTGCGGGTAGTTAGTTATGCCCTCGCGCCAAAGAGGAAGATTAACACTGGGTCCCGCGCCAGCTGGCGCTCTGTTCTAGTTTTCCACCCATGCCAAGCTGTTTATGGAATGTTTTTTTAAAATAGAGGCGAATATTCCACTCCAACCACCTCGAGGATGAGTCATTGGGAGTGCTTGAACTGATAAACCATGGACTACCTCCTTTAGGTTTATGGTTTCCACCTCTTATGGGAATTCCCTAAAGGATAGGCCTCCCTCCCACCTTTGTAGGAACCCTAAACTCCTCCTTTTCCTCTATAAAAGAAGCTATCTCTCTTAGAACAAGCTAGTTGAACTTGGAGAATTTAACATACTATAGTTGAATGGCTAGAGAAGATAGAATAAGAAGGAATTACGCTGAGGAAGCTTGAGTCCATGACTTCTGAGAGAGCTTGAGTCCATGCCTTCATCCCATCTGAATTCCCTGACGAGCATCTGAGATGCAATTTTCCTGAACCCCGCTGGAGGAGACTGTGACGTCAAAGCATTGGTTGTAACTCTTCCTTCTATTCATTTATATACATGACTATTATTTGGTTCCACTTTTGTGTTACAAAGTTTGTTTAATGCAATATGTTTAGCCCTCTTTGACTAGCTAATAGTTATGAATGAAATGTTGTTATCTTGTACGTTGTTCTTATTTCTTGTTCTATGTGCAAGTATCCAAGCGTAATGGTGAAAGGATTGTGACTTGCCGAGGTGAGAGTGAGAGGCCACCTTCACTATAGCAATGATGATAGCGTTGGACTCCAAGTAAGTTGATATATCGTGTCTTTTGTTCATTCAGTAATTAGGAAGCAACACTTTAGCATGTCCCTTTGTTTCTAGACCCACTCTAGGCTAGAGGGATCATCTCTGTCTGCAAAGAGGATTTACCTGCATAAAAAATTAGCAACTCCGCTGAGGATCAGTGCGAGTTTGTCGTTTCATTTTGTTGGGTCAATTTCAATTATTGATTTAGTTATCTATCTTTTCTGGTTTTCTTGCTTAGTTTCCATCCTCTGTTTAGCTCCAGAGTGTCAAGATTGACCTCTTCTCATTAGGTTTTGGTTTTTCCTCTTTTTCCCATAGTTATCTGGCTTGGCGCGATTTTTCTCTAAACAATCGCACTAATTGGAACAAGTTTCTCTTTTTTCAGTCATGCCAACCCTATATGGCACAGATTAGAGCCTTACAGTTGCGCCAACCCCAGTAGGAATTGTCTTGACCTCCTTAATGAGTCTTTTGGTCAATTGTGCTTGATTCTGGGTTCTTTTTTATGCGTAATTATGACTTTGGGATTGTTTTGATTACCGTCAACTTTCTTTTCTCAGTCATTCGTCCATCTTCTTATCAGTGTTAGTTGAGGCCTTAGGGTTTCTAGGTGTCTTAGTGCACTAAGCCTTCTGTTCGAAAATCAAGTCGGTTTGCTTGTTGTCAGTCTCATTTGTGGATTGATTGCACTTAGTTTTCTAATCTTTTTGAGTGATTTCTTTGGTTGCAGAGTCATTTCATTTTCTCGATTGGTTCTTTGCCTTATTTCTCCAAGCATAGATTACATTGCTTGTTTTGAATCATTCTGAAAACTTTCTCTTGGTTTGAAAGATTGTGACATTAGTTTGAGTGCTTTCTTGTGTTTTTTTTGTGTTTTATTGATTCATTCAATTTCGATTCCTATGCAACACTTAAGCTAGTGTTTGTTTTCATTTTTCATGTAATTAGTGCATCGTGTGCTTCTTTTCATTGAAAAAATAAAAAATAAAAATAAACATATTTTCCATTCTTTCTTTGCATTGAAAGTGAAATACTCTTTTGCATAACTAGCATCTGATTATCTAGGAAAGAGTTTCATTTTCATTAGATTATGTTAGATGCATTAGTGGATTTCTTCGCATAGTCTCATTGTTTGCTTCTATTTGAAAGATCTCTATCCTTCTCATAACTAGCATTCATTGAATCGAAAATGATGTTCATTTGCATATAGCTTGCATTTAGGAATTTTGAGATCCAAAATCGATAGGACCTTAAAACTGAAACATAATCCAAGATCAACCTTAAAATTTATTTAATTAACCTAAGGGAGCATTGAAACCTAATGAAACATTTTTAGTGGTCTAGGCTAGAGACGTGTTCAGCTGTCTTAAAACCTAGTAGCTGTCATTCGCCATCTGGCTTTAGACAGTGCTAGTACGGACTTGTGCTCCCTGTACCGTCGAGTATATAAAGGGAAATCCCTCTAGGTTGCAATCCTTTTATCCATAGGAAGCCGAGTCTACCACCTTGTAACCATGATACACCAAACACAGCATTCGAGGAGACTACCTGCATGTACGTGAAGTCCTTGGTCATTTCTGTTTCATTTGATCACCAAGGTGTATATGGCAGTTCACGAAAACCTGGTATACCCTCTTGCTTAGCATTCTAAAGTAGTCATTTTGATCTTTTCACGACTCTTTAAAAATAGAAGAGATCATCGAGAACTTGTCCTTTCATGCTTGTTTAAAATTGAAAGCAACTAGAGTCATCTTTGGCCTGTTTCTCAACTCTTTAAAAATGAAATAGAAAAATATGGTTTCAGAGTCATAAAATTAATCACCTATGATCACACGCCTGTCAAAGTTTCAATACTTGGCCTGTTGTTTTTCCTTGGTTTTGGTCTTGGGGTCTTTGATTGGTTCTCTTTTTTCCTTTCTGTTTTAATATATGGTCATCATGGCAGAACCACTGGTTTCGTCATCCTCACTGCCTCCTAGTGGTAGTTCTTTTCCGGGCATTTCTTTTAAAACCCCTCAGTCCACTAGGTCTGTCAATTTTTCGCAGCCTATTCTCCCATCTATCCTGCCTCTTACTACTCGATCTCCTCCTGAAGAGCCAGTTGAGTTCAATTGGCCTCCTTTTGGTGCTTGGTCTAGTTTTTGGGAAGAAGGAGATTTTCCTCCTCTTACGTCGGGCTCATCATTTTTTGTTGTTGTTGTGCCTCCTAGTCCCATAGTCTTTTCTAAGATCTTACGGCGAAGTCAGACATGGACTCATCTAGTCCTATTGGTAGTGAAGGAATGCCTGTTTCTACAAGAGAATATCAACTTTTTTCAGAAGATTTCCCTCATGTTTCTACTCAGTCTTCTCCACCATCAGTGTCACTTCTACTTGGATATAGGTCCATGAGTCAGATGATGTCTATTGTTGCCTCCATTGTGCAATCTAGTACAGTAACTCCTCCTCAAAGTTCGTTCCTACCTTCGTTAGGACTATCACCTTCAACACCTGGTTCGTCGATTACTGTTACATCTGTTCCAATCCAACCAACGGTCTGTGTGGCTTCATCCTCACCTGTTGTTACCCATCAGTCATCAGGATATTTTCACACCCATAGGTCTATTTTTCTCAATCCTACGTGGCCTGTTAATCTCGGCCCAAGTAGCTCACAAACCCATGCCATGGAAACCCCGTCTACCTCCACCACGCCTATGGTTTCTACCTATGTGTTTGATGAGCAGATATTGGATATTCACCGACGTTATGCTCCCTCGACGGAGGCCACACCTGCTTCTAGTGAAGTTTGCACTACTCCTATGATTCCTGGCGGTCTTACTTTTGAAGAGTATCTATTGGTTGTTCAGCAGCAGAGCTCTCAGCGTTCTCGGCAGCCCCAAGCTCCTGGTAATCCTCTTTTTCATCATTATGATGTTGTCGGTAACCCTGTTTTTCATATATGCTTCATTATGATGAAAATGGTAATCAAGTCTATTTGCCTCCTACTAATCCTTATCAAACTGTTTCTTATTTTAGACCTACTTTGCCTATGCAACCCTCTAGCTTGCAAGGACAACCCCATGTGGGACAACCTTTAGCTCAGCAGGGCTCTACCTCTGGTCCAAAAGGACAACTATACGGTCCACAAGGCCAACCTTTATAAGGGCATCCTTTGGTTCAACATGGACAACCCTCCGATCTTTTTGTTCAACCTCTGAATCAACTAGGACTATCTTATGCTCTTGGGGGGCAAATCTACCCACCACAGGGACAACCTGTTGCACCACAACAGCAGCCACATGCTCAGTATGGCCCGAATTTTGTGCAACCAGGACAACCCTACAGTCCTTCTCTAGGTCAACCTGGTTATCAGGGACAACCTGGTCCATCACAACCATTGGGCCAACCTTTCCCACAAAGCCAACCCGGTGGCCCTCAGTGTTTGGTTCAACTTGCTCAGCAACCGATTCAACCTGCTCCTCAGCAAGTTCCATGGTTTCAATAGCTTGTTCTACCTATTTATAGTCAGTCAAGTTTACCCGCTCAGCAGCCTGTTCAACCTACTCAACCGGGTCTGCCTGATCAACTGCAAGGAACTTACTACCCTCAAGGTTCATATCAACTGGTAAATAGTGTGCCTCGGGTTCCTTACCTCAAAATCAACCTGTATATCATCAACCTCAAAGCCATGCTTACATTCCACAGAAGACTCCATATGCTACTCAGCAAGGACCTCAGTGGTCCACTCCCACTCAATATCCTAGTCCTCAACCCCAGTATCAACCGACTTATCCTGCTTCTAATCCCTATGATTTGAAGCCTCCGGGACAGAATGTATGGAGACAGAATCCTGCTCGAACTGGGTGGAATGTACATGCAAGTCCTTATCAAAGACCTTTGATGACTTTCAACACTCAATTACTGTTTCTTGCTACGTTGGAATTACCCGATGTATCAAAATTGACGAATGATCCCATTCTTCATAACCCGTATTGGCCTCCGGTTCCAACCAAGATTCCTAGTGATTTTCCTAAATTTGAGGGCAAGTCTAGTGAATACCCCCAAGCACATGTTATGACTTACCATTTGTGGTGTTCTTCTAACTCTTGGGTTGATGATTCCATTAGACTCTGTCTTTTCCAGTGAACTCTTACTGGTGACGCTGCAAAGTGATACATTGAGCTATCTCGTGGCATCCTCCAAGATTTAAATTCTTTAGCCATGGTGTTCCTTACACATTTTCAGTTACCAGTCTGTTATGAGACCGGGATGCACCTCCTCACTTCATTGAAATAGGACGTGCTACTCATATCTCATATCATATTCATGAGTGCCGACGTCCTCGTCGCATGATCAAATTTTAAATTCCTGATCAGCTTCTAACTCATTGGTTCACTACCTCCTTTATCAATCAAATTTCTAAAGACATCCCTATGGGGGCATTTGTAACCTAAGAAAAAGCCATTTCTTACACCCAGTACCTTGATCTTGTGTACTCTCAATCTGCCACATTATATGATATCTTGCCTGATGCTCCCCGACCTGGAACTTCTAAACCACCAGCGACTCCATCCGTCAATGGTATTATTGGTTATGCGTCTCAGACTTTTCAGAAGTATTCGTTGTCTTCAAACACTGGGAATCCGAAGTCCGCTTCTTCCAATAATGTTGTTTCTCAGTCTACTTTTAATTCTGGTAAACCTGCAGAAGTTAATGTCGTTCAGGATAATCCTATGGATAATACTTCTAAAGGTAAGATGAAGGGTAAAGGTAAGGCCAAAGTTGATACCCCGAAATAGGATTCTCAAAAGCCTTGTGCTAGTGATGGTTCTCAACACAAACCGAAGTACCCTTGTTTTATTTGTGATGAAGAGCACTTCACCAAGGGCTGTCCTCGACAGTCCGATGTGAGCCAATTTTTCAAAGGCACCCAGGGAACTCTGGCAGTTCTTAAATAACCTTTCCCATCTCAGCAGACTCAGATGGTAGAGCAACCTCATTCCTCTGCCCCATTTGGCTCTCAGGTGTTCCTGATGAATGGTTCTGTCGGCGTTTCTATTACTACTAGGTCGAAATATTATACTGGATCTTGGTAAGCCACGGGGAAGGAAATCACTGACGGTCCTCCTCCTCCGCCTATTTTTGGTCCTCTTGAAATTGAAAGGCCCAATGTTGAATCCATTGTACGACCACCTTCCAAAGGTGTACTCCATAAGTCTTCTTATAATCCCAACACTCGTTTCGCTCACCATTACAATATTGTTGAGGATTTGGCTTAGGCGCCGTCCACGATTGTCCACGTTAGAAGTGCTTCAGAGTTTCCCGTCACAGTGCAGAGCTTTGTTATCTGCGATTGGTGGGATTGATCCTGCCAATACTAGCCTTCTTTCTTTAAATCTAGATAATTTCGTTCCATGAATTTCGCATCAGATTGCGCTCATTATTCAAGTTATTATTAATGGTCTCGACATCCATCAAGCAGTTGTGGACAAAGGTGCATCAACCTGTGTCATGTCATCTTCGTTTTGGAAAGCTATTGGTTCTCCAGCCCTGAATTCATCACCAAATGCCCTAGAAGCATTTGATGGAAGGGAATCAAAACCCCTAGGTGTTCTCGCTAGTTTACCAATTACTTTGAGAGGGAGGATAGTCAATGTCGAGGTCGAAGTCGTTGACGCTAAACTCAATATAATATTCTCCTCGGTCGTGTTGGACTCATGCCATGTTATGTGTTCCATCCACTCTCTTTCGTGTTTTGAAATTTCCACATGAAGGAAAGATTGTTACTGTTGATCAATTGTCTTTCTTCACCTCTTATTCCGAGAACAAATTTCCATATGTGGATCAGATTCCTACTCCCTACGAGAGCATAGGGCCAGGGCTTTTTAAATATCCTACCCTCATGGGTATTTTTCCTCTTCCTCCACCGAATACCTTTCATATTCATATGATCTCTTGGTCTGATGACCCATGGATTAATCCTTCCCCTGAATAGATAGATTCCTTCAGAGATTAGATGCCTTTGAGTCCGATTGAGATTGATTATTGTGAACTCATTGCTGCTTCGAAACCCCCATCCTCTTATTTTGCTCCTTTGAGCATGTCCCTTGACATTTATTCTCAATCCCCCTGTCTTGGTGATTTAGATTCGCCTGATCCTTTGAAAGAGGTGTTGCCTTCCGATGAGGCCATTGTGGAAACCATGTCTCTTGAGGATCTGTCGTGGGATGATGGTCATCATCGTTCCTCGTTTATGCCTGGCCTCGGGGCCATGTCTACTTTTCTTGAGCATTTTGTATCTCAGGTTCCGTCTCCTCCACTTCAATCTCCTATTTTGACGCATGACGTCTTTACGGAAGGTAACTTGAGTAACATTACATAGACGATGCCTATTGACATTTTTCGTTAAACTGGGAATCATCGAGAACATCCATATTGGGGTTACTTGTTCTTCTGATGAAGTCCAAGTTTATACTAGCCTTTTTCGTGAGTTCTGTGATGTCTTTACATGGTCCTACAAAGAAATGCCCAGCATTGATCCTAGTATAATGGTGCATGAAATTCCTACTTACCCCGGCTCGAAACCTATACACTAGCATCTTCGTCCGGTGCACCCTAGAAAATCTGCTGCCATCAAGGTTGAAGTTGAGAAAATTCTTCGAGCTGGTTTTATTTATCCGATTCCTTTAATAGAATGGGTCTCTAATATTGTTCCTGTATATAAGAAGCAAGGAACTCTCCACGTCTGTGTTGATTATCACGATATTAATCAAGCTTGTCCCAAGGATAATTATCCCACTCCCTTTATCGATCAAATCATTGATCACTATGCCGGGAGTGAGATTTTTTCCCTAATGGATAGTTTTTCTAGTTATAATCATATTAACATTCTCCCAACTGATCAACATAAGACTAACTTTATCTATCCTTGGTGTATTTTCGCATATAAGAAGCTCCCTTTTGGCTTAAAGAATGTTGGGGCTACATTTCAGCGAGCGATGTTGTATGATTTTCACGATATTCGACACATCATTCAACCTTATCTGGATGATCTTCCCGTTCATTTAGCTAAACGTCCAGACCATCCTAACCATCTTCGTCAGATATTTCTTCGTTGTCGACGTTACAACATTCGGCTTAATCCGCACAAGTGCGTCTTCTGCGTTGATTCGAGTAGACTCTTAGGGTTTATTGTATACAATGATGGAATTCACCTCGATCCACTCAATATTGAGGCTATTATCAATCTCCCCTCTCCCTCCTCATTACACCAGTTGCAGATTTTGCAAGGTAAGGCTAATTTTCTACATCATTTTATACCTAACTATGCAGAAGTGGCTAGAGGATAAATGTGATTATTAAAGTAGGGCATCCCATTCTGTTGGGATGAGATTGCTCAAAATTATTTTAAGGCCCTGAAGACGTTGCTTGTCAACGCTTCTCTGTTGCATCCTCCTAGATATCATCGTGATTTTTCCCTTTATTTATCTGCTGCTTTCTGTATGATTGCCATGGTTCTGGTACAAGAAAATGATGACGGTAATGAGCATGTTATTTATTACTTGTCTCATAACCTTCTCGACCCTGAGACGTGCTATGCACATGTCGAGAAGTTAGCATTAGCTGCAATTCAATCTGTTCAACGTCTTCATCATTATATTCTTTTGTATACAATGGTTGTGATTTCCGATTGCAACCCCATGACCTATATATTGTCTCAAAAATTGCTGGG
This sequence comes from Pinus albicaulis, assembly GCA_034641835.2. NCBI lineage: Eukaryota > Viridiplantae > Streptophyta > Pinopsida > Pinales > Pinaceae > Pinus > Pinus albicaulis. The sequence goes on along the minus strand of CM076575.1, from coordinate 511,453,423 downwards.
GTGCAAATACTCAAAGTGGATTTTCATCCTCCAAGAGTTAGATTTGGAATTTACTGTTGCCAAGTCAAAGAAGTCATTATTCTTTGCTGATTTGATTTGTTCCCTCCCTTCAGACTCTCCTCCATCTCGTTCTAAGGAATACATTCCAGACAATACGCTTTTCTTTATTAGCACCCTTGATCCATGGTACGGTGATATCATCATTTATCTCCAGACTTCTACTTTCAGATCTGAGTTGACAAAGGATGCCCGTCGACGCATCCATCATCAGTCGCAACCTTATCGTATAGTCAAGGATACCCTCTATCATGTCGGAGTGGATTCCATTCTCCGTCAATGTTTGACCCTCGAGGAAGCTGAGAAAGTTCTCAATGATAATCACAGTGGCGCCTATGGCAGTCACATGTCTGGTTATGCCACTGCACAAAAAATTCTTCGTGCTAGTTATTTATGGCCTTCTATCTTCAAAGACTCCATTGTCGTGATTCATAAATGTTATGATTGCCAAGTTTATCAATGCAAGATGCGTGCGCCACCTGTACCTCTTCATCCTGTCATTACCATTGGTCCCTTTGAAAATTGGGGCATCAATTTTATGATGTGTAACCCTCACTCGGCAGGGGAGCATGCTTATATTATCTTAGCCGTGGACTACTTCACTAAATGGGCCGAAGCAATGCCTACACTTGTCACTGACGGTAAGTCAGTTGCTCAATTCAAATTCAATCACATCATTGCTAGGTTTGGTGTCCCTCAAGCCATCATTACCGATCATGGTTCCCATTTTCGGCATTACATGGTGGCCAAGTTGACTTCCAAGTTGGGTCTGTGTCACGACAGCTCAACGCCGTACTATCCTTGGGCCAATGGCCAGGTTGAAACCGTGAAAAAATTTCTTGTTACCATGTTTCAACGTACGATTGGGATCGATAAATCCAATTGGCATCTCATGTTATTTTCAGCTCTTTGGGCGTATCAAACCTTAGTTAAGAGTGCTACCATATTCACCCCTTTTCATTTGGTTTATGGTCTGGAAGCTACTCTTCCGATTGAATGTGAAATACTTTCGCTCAAGTTGGTTGTTGAATTACTACCGAACACTTCATCAGAAGAAGAGCATCTCCTTTATCTCGAAAGGTTGGATGAAACCTACTGCTTTGCTGCTCTGGTTATTGAAGCATAGGAAAATCAAGTCAAAGCTCATTTTGACTAATCAGTTTCCCCTCATTCTTTTGTTGAAGGAGATCTCATCCTCCTGTACAACCAAGCTCATGATAAGCTGGGGACAGGTAAATTTCAACCCATGTGGCATGGGCCTTACATTGTTAAACGCGTATTGTAGAATGGGGCCTATGAGCTCATTGATTACAAAGGTCACCCTTTAGAACAACCCAGAAATGGGTTGTATCTCAAAAAGTATTATGCGTGAGTCATTCATGCAAGATTTATGTACATAGGTGTTTTTTTCATTTGTGTACATGTTTTTATTTGGTGTGCTTTGCGAGCATTTTCCTTCTTATTTGGGTCTTGCTTATTTTGTGCAGATGTCTAATTCTCCTTATATTGGTTTCGGGGATGGTGCTTCCCGCAGTACTAGGAATTTGTCTTCAGCAGCCTGGGTAATCTATGATCCTACTGGTGAGTTGATAAAACTGCAAGGTATTTTTCTAGGATGAACTAAAAACAATGTCGCTGAATATAGTGTTTTCCTTGAACTATTAACTGAGGCAATCAATCTCGGCATACACGCATTGCTTGTAAATCTAGATTCACAACTTGTTGTTCTACAAATCAATGGTCATTATTCAATTAGAAACCCATAAATTTTGAGATTTTATTTACGTATTCGTTTTTTGGAAAGACATTTTTATTTTATCACATATCAACATATTCCTAGACGAATGAATGCATTAACTGATACAGTGGCTAACATTGTATTAGATAGATATTTGCTTAATTTGTAAAATCATCATCATGTGAAAACGATCCATGTAGGAAAATATGTGTATATTGATATGTCGCATGTTTGCATCAGTGTGCATCATACATTCACAAAATATGTGTGTTTATGTTACATTCTAAGAAACCATGTCTCTCAAAAATGCAGATATAAAGCCTAGATGTCTAATTGACGTGATGCTCATGATAGCACTTCATTGCCTGTACAAGCCGCATCAGCAGGCGGTGAATACGGCTTGGCACCCCGATGATATGTCTCTCGTAGGCGCGAGGAACATCGTCGAATTGTGCATAATCCAAGACTCCATGTGTGATCTTCTCTAGGTTGCGCACGAGCTCCTCTTCCTCGCTTCCCTCACCATGAGGGTCGAAATCACGAGGAATTCACCTCGCTATCGGAGACATGCCCGTGGGTCTCTCTGGGCTAACATCTGCAAATACATGGATTTAATGTTAGAACACACATAAACAAAAAAAAAAATTCATAGTACTCATGAAAATTAAAAATGAGTCTTACCCAAATCTTCATCCCAATCCTCTCCCTCTGGGAGTGGGAGGTCCATATCACCAGTAAAATTTGTATCAGAGTAGGACCCATCCTCCACGACAATCAACTATCGGCGGAGCCAATCAAAGAACTCCGGTCTTCAGGACATCTGTTGACCACCCCCTGCCCTTAGCATCAGAGCCGCCCATCGGGCCATCTATTTTTCTCTCACTGATGGTGTTGAGACTATGACCTCCTGAAGCTGAAAAATTGGTAGTCGTTCCACGAAGAATGATACCAGGATAGACCCATAACCAAATTGCTTCAGGTAGTAAGAAATGATTCAAAATGCAGGGAGAGATCTCGGCTTTTACCTGGAACTGATGGATTTGAGATTGGTCTGTTGGATTGTCCGCTATTGTCGCCTCAAAATCACACAGTAAAATGGGTAACTATTTGCTCCACAAGAGGTAAAAAGTGAAAAGTAATTATTTTTACCATTTTTGGCATTTTATAACTTTTTACAACCCTAATTAGGTTTTAAGACAGGTTTTTTGATTATTTTATTATATTATTTTTGAAAAATGGGTTTTACATGTGTCTCTTGTGCAGCAACAAGTTTTCAAGACATAGTAAGTTAAATTTTATACTTTTTCAAACTCGGTAAAAACATGAAAAATTCACTGCTAGAGTCATCTTTCAGCTCTTTTCTGACTCTCTAAAATTGAAAATATTGCTGAGACACTTGTCATTTCAAACTCGTGAAATGGCTACGAAGTGATATCTACTCAGTATACATTTACCCCTTTTTGGGCTGGGATAGATTATTTACGAAAAAGGAATACCTTAGCCTATCGCGACTAAGAGGTTATTTCAGATATTGTTTTCTACCATTTCGGATCTGAGAGACTATTTACGAAATTGATCATGATAGAGTTTTATTTTCTGCCTACTTTTCAAACTCTCTAAACATGAAAATATGCCAAGTTCTCCCTTTTTCAGACTCGTTAAATCCTAATGACATCGGATTTCGTCGTCATGACGTTACTCGAGTTCCTCCTTCCTAGGGCTTGTAAAATGTACTAGGTTGGATTTGACCGAAAGACGAACTTATAGCACAAGCATATGCTATCCCCTTCAAGCTTGTTTTAAAAAATAATTGGGGTACTCGCCAGAAATGGTGGGGGAAAATGGAACCAATTTTTAGGTATGTTGGCAGTATGTCGCCCTTGAACATGGCACTTGTCTGCATTCGTGTCAGGTTGGGGACATCTCATTTCGTCATTTTTGACTACATGGGTTCGGGTAATCTCTTTTGACCTCTCATCTGCTCTTTGCCATGTCATCATGACCTCAAATCCTTTGATGTCAAATACTACCAAATCCAGTTTCGTGCTACTAATATGTTCAAGAGAAGTTTTCCTCTGCATTTTTCAACCTCCCTCTGATTCTCTATTGGTCCTGTTTCACTATTATCATGTTCCTTTGTCTTGTATCGATGATGTGGGAAACATTATGGCCCACCTTCGATCAGGTCACTTCCTATCGACTTCAGCTCATTATCCAAGAATTTGATCGAGAGACTCTATTCTGGTACCTTGGAGACTGCATGCCTTAATGGCTGGTTTTTCGCCTTTGACGCAAGGTCCACATCATTGGTGATTTGGCGGATGTTCAACGCCATATCATTGTTCACATTACCTGGATTGTACCGATTGTACCTCGAGATCCATTGTCGTTATAGGTGGTTTCTCTCGTGCCTGTTAACAGCTTTCATCATTGGCTGGTAATCAGGAAATTTTCTTGCATGTTCGACTTCAGCTCATATATTCACATGTTTGAAATTGTACTTATTCGGGTCGAGATGGAGCGCAAGACCCTAGATTTTGTCTGATAAAATCTAGGTTGCAGATTTTGGTAGATTATCGTGACTTATTGCATGACTCTTTTGATCGGATGGTTGCGACCATACCTGAGTCTATCTGTTGATCCTTACTGCTGGATGGTTGCGTCCATACCTCGGATCTTCGTTTTTATATATACTCTATTATGGATGCTACGCCCATACCATATTTTCATGTATCAAAAATATTAGTTGTATTCATAATTACAGGGTTTCCAACAGTGGTGTTTGGTTTGAATGCATTCTCATAAAGCATTTCTGCCCTCCCTCTCCCTCGGACCTCATGCTTTAGGGGGCATCTATTACACAGCATTTTGTCACTGTCCCTACAATCCCCATCTTTCCCATTGGAGGGTCATTTCCGTGATCAATAAGCATTTTCATGCCTTGCAAAGACCATCATTTTGTCCCTTTACATGAGACTAACATTCCTTCTGTTGACAATTCCCTAAGCAAAGACTCAAAAACCCTTTTTTTTTCCTTGGCGTGGGTAGTCAGTTATGCCCTCGCGTCGAAGAGGAAGATTAAAATTGGGCCCCGCGCCAGCTGGAGCTCTGTCCCAGTTTGCCACCCACTCCAAGCTATTTATGGAATGTGTTATCACCCAAAAATTTTCAAAACATCATTTTGTCAACTATGTTTTTGATCATGGTCTCAAAAATGGTTTGAAAGTCATTTTAGGTTTTTCTTAAGGGTAGGTTAGAGTTTTTATAAGTTAAAAGGTCACCATTGAATTCAAAGAAAGTCTTTAGAGGTCCATTCCATGATCAAATACTCAAATTTTCCATTTAGGAGTCATTCCATAAGGTTTCGGGTTAAATTTCTGCAATTAGCCAAGAATCCTCCGTTTCGTAGTGCTGCTAGTTCAAAAACAGGATTTGTGCTACGAAAGCGTTGATACTTTCATAGCGCAAATTGCGAAAAATACACTGTGGGCACTACGAAAGTGTGGTTTCTTAACCGTCTTGTCAATTAAGCCAAAATATGTCAGAATCCGTTGGGGAATGATAGGATAGGGGTATGGTGAGTCATTTAGGGATTAGATTCAATGTACTTACCTATCTCACAGTCATGATAGGGCATGAGTGAAGCATCATTCAGTTATGAGATGACACATTAAATTCAAAATATTTCCTAATTTGGTCATTCTTGTTTTCATTTGCTTCCATACGACTGTCTAAGCTCTGAAGCAGTCAATCTAATCCTGTGGGTGTTCTATACAAAGGCTATCTTCCATATTTTCAAGCGAGGTTGTTCCATAGATTCGAAAGAAGCTGACAGGTTTTGCTAAGAAGCATGGCAAAGGAAAAGAAAGTCCACAAAGGGGGAAATTTCTTAAGATATGAGCCTGAAAATATGAAGGCTATAATTGAAGATCAAACAGTGATGGAGGATTTTAGAAAAACAGATTGTCTTCGGTTTTGTGAAAAGCTACAGGGTTGCCACACTCAAGTGTCTAAAGAATTTACCTTATACTTCAGTGGAACAACTACAAAAATTGGGATGTTAAAAGAGCCAATCACACCTGAGATTATTGCTTCTATGACAGAAATACCAAGGGGGCAAGAGACTTGGTTTAAAGGTTTTAAGTTTGACATGGAACCATGCAAGGAATTCATGAAGCCTGAGTATGCAGATATGGACCTAAATAATGCAATACCTAGAATTTGTATCAAAGACACCTATGCCAAGCTATTGTTCAACATTCAAAGATACTTTACATGTGAAGGCAGGTACCATAAAGTTTATACTTATCATTTCAAGCTGTTTCTGCATTTCACAGGTATGATATCACTAGAATTTCCCTTTTACTTGCATAGGAGCCTTGCCAAAATGGCTGATAAAGTACTATAGGAATTTACAAGGTAAGTTCCGTAGATCAAGAACCAAAGGTCACCGCTCACAAACAGATCACAAATCAGTACACTAGTATAATCACTTGGCTAAAACCCTCAAAGAGGGAAATAGTCCACGCCCTGAGCCAACGCGACCACTTCAGGGAATTTATTAATATAAAAGAAAAGTTACATATGTTTCTCGCATAAAGGGTTATCGGACAAATGACCCTCCATGCTCTTTAAATAGAGATCATGGACCAATCGGGTGTTAAGTCACGGATCTAGTGTTGTTAATACCGAGGTGAGAGATAACCATCGGAACACTACAAATCGTGACCGTCGGATTATAAGTTACAAATGTACATGGTAAAGAAACACACTTTACCTAACTCTACACAAGAATAAGTTATTCTTACTATTTCCTATGTGTCAGAATATCCTAACATCCCCCCTTAAGAACAACTTGGGATAGGATTGAAGGATTTACAAAGGTGACACAAAAGGAGCCTATTTCCTATGTGTCGAAATATCCTAACATCCCCCCTTAAGAAAAAATTGGGATAGGATTGAAGGATTTACAAAAGTGACACAATAGGAGAATGAAGGAGGAATTAGAGCCTATCCCCCTTAATGAAAACTTTCCTGAACTCCAAGCATGGATCGAAGTTTGGTAAACTTTTCATCTGTGAGAGCCTTCGTAAAGATATCGGCTACTTGATCATTGTTCGGACAATAATGCATTTCAATAACACGATCATGAATGAGTTTTTTTATGAAGTGTATGTGGAGTTCAATGTGTTTCATACGCTGATGCTAAACTGGATCTTTACATAGCTTAATAGCACTCTGATTATCACTCCAAAGTGTAGTTGGATGCTGCTGATGAAGACCAAATTCAGACAGGATCTGACGAAGCCACATGGCTTCCTTGTTGGCTTCAACTGCACCACGATACTCTGCTTCTACTGAAGAAAGGGAGATGGAACTTTGTTTCTTACAATACCAAGTAATAGGTCTTGAACCAAGAGTGAATACATATCCTGCAGTGGACTTCCAATCATCAGGGTCACCAGCCCAATCAGAATTAGTGAAACCAATCAACAAGGGATATGCTCCTGCACTGTAATGAATCCCGAACTAAATTGTACCTTGAATATATCGAAGTATTCTTTTAGCTGCTTTCCAGTGACTTTCATGAGGTTGGTTCATAAATTGAGTGACAAGACAAATGGCAAAGGAAAGTTTGGGATAGGTATGGGTTAGATACAAAAGTTTACCAACAATTTGACGGTATAAGGTAGCATCAACTTCACGGGTAGTACAGTTGACTGAAATCTTGACTCTAGACTGAAAGGAAGAAGGGGCAGGCTTACAGTCTTCCATGTGAAAGTGGTGTAGAAGATCATAGACATACTTGGACTAAGAGAGGGTAATGCCTTCCTTGGATTGCAAGACTTGAAGACCAAGGAAATAATGCAAGTTTCCTAAGTCTGTCATTTCAAACTTATTTTTGAGGCTAGACTTCACATGGTTTAGATTATTTTCATCACTACCAGTACGGATAAGATCATCAACATAAAGAACAAGGATGGTGAAGGAATTACCCACCTTCTTGGTGTAGGCAATGTTGTCAGAATGACACCTAGAAAAGCCATTATCTAAGAGAAATCTATCCATTTTGGCATACCAAGCCCGAGGAGCTTGTTTGAGACCATATAGAGACTTCCTAAGGTGAAAAAAAAGGCTGGATTCTTTTTGGATAAAGCCAGGGGGTTGTTCCATGTAGATTTCTTCATGCAAATATCCATGTAAGAAGGCGGATTTAACATCCATCTGATGGACTTCCCATTTAAAGGAGGAAGCAAGGGAAAGAACAAGGCAGATAGAATTCATTTTGGCAACAAGGGAGAAGGTTTTAGTATATTCAATGCCTTCAACTTGTGAAAAACCTTTAGCGACAAGATGAGCTTTATGTCTATCCACTTTTCCATCTCGTCCAAACTTTGTTTTGTAAACCCATCTGCATCTAACAAGTTTTCGTCTTTTTGGAAGAGGAAAAAGATCCCAAGTATTGTTTGCCAATAAGGAATGATACTCTTCATTCATAGCTTCATTCCAACCTGGATGACCGGAGGCTTATTCAAAGGTTTTTGGATCATTTTTTTCTAGAACTTGAGCCAATAAGGAAGAGGCTCTTTCGAACTGAGAACGTGTACGTCGTCGATCGGTAGGGTCACCTGCAAGAGAACCTGTTGCATCCCGAGTAGAGCGGACCCATCTTGGAAGCGGTGGAGTATAAGGAACAATTTCACAAGCTGGAGGAGTATTTTCATCCTCGCTGTCATCATCTAAACTAGAAGGAATGCTATTAAAAATAGAAGAGAGAGAGAGAGAGAGAGAGAGAGGTGGCACATATGTCGAATCAGGCTCGCAGGCTAAAGGCGGCACAACCGCCGAACTAGGCTTGCAGGCCGATATATTTTCATCAAAATTTACATCTCTTCTAATGATTATATTTTTGGATTTGGGTTGAAGAAGTCTATATCCTTTTATATCTTCAGAATATCCAACAAAAATACATTTTTCACTCTTAGGTTCTAAGGCTTTATGTTTCGCATCTGGAATATGGGCCCAAGCATCACTTCAAAAAACACGAAAGTGACTTACATCTAGTTTGATTGAGCTCCAAGCTTCTTCTGGAGTTATATTCTTTAAAATATTAGTAGGAGTGCAATTTACTATGTAATTTTCATATTTAATGGCTTCTGCCCAAAAATTGAGACCAAGTCCTTTAGATTGAAGCATACAATTAGCCATTTCTTTTAAGGTGCGATTCTTCCTTTCAGTTACACCATTTTGTTGTGGATTATATGGAACAGTATGTTGCAATTGAATGCCATGCTCAGTGCAGAAGTTGATAAATTTGTTGTTAACATATTCTCCGTCATTTTCTGATCTTAACTTAAGAATTTGATGTCCAGATTGTTTCTCAACAAAGGCCTTAAAGGCCAAGAACATGTTTAAAACTTCACTCTTGAGTTTTAATAAATATACCCAAGTGCGTCTGGAAAAATCATCAATGAAAGTTAAGAAGTACTTGCAACTAGAGAAAGAAACAACAGGAAGTGGACCACATAAATCACTGTGCACAAGCTGCAAAGGGGCTGAAGCATGCCAAGAGGCACATTTGTCAAAACTATCCTGATGATGTTTCCCGAGTACACATCCGGAGCAAACATCATCCCAGAAAGATACCATAGGAAGGCCTGTCACCATATTTTCCTTACATATAGTTTGAAGAGAGCGATAGTTTAAGTGACCAAATCGCTCATGCCAAAAATTTTCTCACATCATCATTATGAGCAATAAAAACAGAGAGAAGAGATGATGACCCAAAGTTGTCAAACTTATACAACCTTGTGGAATCATTAGAAATGCCAGTAGCTAAAATATGTTTAGGATCTTTGAGGTCCTGACTGCCAACAGAGATTGCATATATGTGGAGAATTTCATGATGTTTCTTCACTGAATGATGAGCTCCATAAAATTTGATAGAAGGTTGCATGGCAAGGTAGGAACACATAGTACATCATTAAACTCACCATTATCTAGATGAATGGTTCCAGATCCTACAGCACTAAGAGATCTATCATCACCAAAATAAATATGTTTGGTGTTACAATCATTTAAAGAAGAAAACATGGCTTTATTTTTGGCCATGTGGTAAGAAGCTCCAGAATCAATGATCCACTCATGAGAAGAAGAAGAGGAAGATACATTTAACGCATAACCAGATCTTGATGTTTGACAACCACAAGCAGAAAGTGCCATGCCTGAAGATGAAGGTGAAGAGTGCTCCAAATTGATGCTGTGCTTCTTCATTGTTGCTTCTAAGGCTTCCATATTCTTAAAACATTTGGACTCTATATGGCCATCTCGGTTGCAAAAGTTGAAATGTCTCTCTGTCTTCTTCCCTTTGTTTTGATTTGCCTTATTATTTTGGTGATTCGATTTTTCAGTTTGCGGCTGAAATTGCTTAGGGCCCTTGTTTGGTTTAGGACCATGGTTGTTTTTGGGCTACTAAGGCTTTCTTAGAAGCATTTCCAGTAGTGATAAGGCCAAGGTGTAAATTTTTTTCTTGTTCTCTTATCAAAGAATCACAAAAGGCATCAAAATATGGATTCGTGTAGGTGGTTCCTGAAGAAATGATAGCTTCTCTAATGGAATGGAAGGTGGAAACACATACAGATTATGTAGGACCAAGCTTAGCAAGAATGCAATATATCAGGCTACCATCGTCCTTTTTTATCTTACAACCTTCTAAAAGAATTTGGAGGGTCTTAAATTTGGACAAAGAATCTTCAATGGAAGAGAAATTATTGGGGTCCAAAGTAAGTAACTCATTTTCAAACTGGTGGGCCCAGCTTTGATTTTGAACGCCAAAAACAGTTTTTAGCTTTTCCAGGGCCTCATCAAGAGTGTCAATGTCAAGGATATGAAATCGAAGATCTTGAGCAATGGACATTCCTATCAACCCTCATTCTTGATCTTCTTTATTTTCCCATTTAGCAGCTTTATCATCATCGGAAGGTTTAGTTTCTTGTCCTGTGGCTATTCTATAAAGCCCTTTACTTCTAAGTATATCTACCATGTGAGGTAGCCATTGGAAATAATTGGTGTTGTTAAGAATAACCGGGCATGCAGTTTCCATTTTTTTTTTAAATTTAAGCTGAGAATAGCTAAAACTAACTGCTCCAATGGAAATATCTCGAAAAATTAGGCCATTTCAAAAAAAAACGGCTCGAAAAATGGCTTCCAGATGAAGAAGTTATGCCTTTTGAAAAAACTAAGTTGTAGATGCCGAATAGTTACAAGAATGGGAGAACTGCGGTTTTTTTTTTTTTAAATCTGCCCCTTTGAACAAAATTTTTTTACAAAAGAAGCTTGAGAAGGAGACTTGAATCGAAGACCTCTATTCTCATAAACTAACCCCTCACCAAGTGAGAGAGTAAAAGGATCATGTTATTTTAGAAAGAAGGAAGGGGGGATTATTATTATTATTATTATTAATATTATTATTCGGTGTGTGTGCCTTTTCCTGCACAAAAAAGGAGCAAAAAAAATGAAATGCAAACCTTTACGGAAAAATGTTAGATTCTCGGCTAGCCTTACCGACAACTATCACTTTTTTCACTATTTCTGATTTCCCGAGATTGCACAAAGACGCGGGGAAAGAGAATATGTAGCAAAAAATCTCTTTTTGTTGTTTTTGATTTACTGAAATCACATGGAGCGCACAGCAAAGAGCATACACAGAGAAGAGGGTATAGATCTGGAAAATAAATAAAACCTTAATACAGAAAAAAAAAAACCGAAATAAGCAGAACTATTAACAAATATAACTGCAAAATAGATGTTTTATACCTCCAAATCTAAACTGACATAACTTGGGCAGCCGAAAACCTTTTCTCATGAAACAAAAGGCATTCCTCACTGTAACAGACACTCTGGACACAACCGAGCAGTTCTCCAAGCCCAAAAATGTTCACAAATAGTAGATCTACAAAACGGCATTTGCATGCAGTCAAACCAGCTTCGGATTTTGATCAAAAACGGACGCGGCCCTCAAAATAGCTTTGATACCATGTAGGAATTTACAGGGTAAGTTCTGTAGATCAAGAATCAAAGGTCACCACTCACAAACAGATTGCAAATCAGTACACCAGTATAATCACGTGGTTAAAACCCTCAAAGAGGGAAACAGTCCACGCCCTAAGCCAACGCGGCCACTTTAGGGAATTTATTAATATAAAAGAAAAGTTACATATGTTTCTCTCATAAATGGTTATCGGACAAATGAACCTCCATGCTCTTTAAATAGAGATCATGGACCAATCGGGTGTTAAGCCACGGATCAAGTGTCGTTAATACTAAGGTGAGAGATGACCGTTGGATCACTACAAATCGTGACCGTCGGATTATAAGTTACAAATGTACATGGTAAAGAAACACACTTTACCTAACTCGACACTAGACTAAGTTATTCTTAACTATTTCCTATGTGTCGGAATATCCTAACAAGTACAAGCCAAGTCTGATGGTTGTGAAACATCTTTGTTTCACCATGGTTTAGTTATTGGTGTTGAATGAGCTTCATAAAATAAGAAGGGATTGGTATTCTTATTTTTTTATTAATGGTTTTGAAATGGAAACCCTAACCCCAGCAAGAAACCCTAAACCTAAAGGATGTAGGAATTTACAGGGTAAGTTTCATAGATCAAGAACCAAAGGTCACTGCTTACAAACAGGTCACAAATCAGTACACCAGCATAATCACGTGGTTAAAACCCTCAAAGAGGGAAACATTCTATGGCCTAAGCCAACGCGGCCACTTCAAGAAATTTATTAATATAAAAAGAAAAGTTACATATGTTTCTCTCATAAACGGTTATCGAACAAATGACCCTTCATGCTCTTTAAATAGAGATCATGGACCAATCGAGTATTAAGCCAGCGTATCAAGGCCGCACAATGCAGGTGAGATACTCATTTCGATCACTACAAATCGGACGTCGTTGGATTATAAGTTACAAATGTACATGGTAAAGCAACATACTTTACCACTCTACACTAGACTAAGTTATTCTTCTTAACTATTTCCTATGTGTCGAAATATCCTAACATCCCCCCTTAAGAACAACTTGGGATAGGATTGAAGGATTTACAAAGGTGACACAAAAGGAGCCTATTTCCTATGTGTCAAAATATCCTAACATTCCCCCTTAAGAACAAATTGGGATAGGATTGAAGGATTTACAAAAGTGACACAATAAGAGAAGGAAGGAGGCATTAGAGCCTATCCCTCCTTAATTTCAACTTTCCTGAACTCCAAGCATGGATCAAAGTTTGGTAAACTTCACTTCTGTGAGAGCCTTTGTAAAGATATCAGCTACCTAAACATTGGTTGGACAATACTTCACTTCAAGAACATGATCATGAATGAGCTTTCTGATGAAGTGTATGTGGACTCGTTCAATGTGTTTCATACGCTGATGTTGAACTGAATCTTTACATAGCTAAATGGCACTCTGATTATCACACCAAAGTGTAGTTGGATGATGCTAATGGAGACCAAATTCAAACAGAATCTGACGAAGCCACATGGCTTCCTTATTGGCTTCAACTGCACCACGATACTCTGCTTCTGCTAAAGAAATAGAGATGGCACTTTGTTTCTTACAAGACCAAGTAATAGGTCTTGAACCAAGATTGAATACACATCCTACAGTAGACTTTTGATCATTAGGGTCACCAGCTCAATCAAAATCAGTGAAACCAATCAACAATGGAGATGATCCTGCGTTGTACTGAATCTCGAACTGAAATATACCTTGAATATATCAAAGTATTATTTTAGCTGATTTCCAATGACTTTCATGAGGTTGGTGCATAAACTGAGTGACAAGACCAACGGCAAAGGAAAGGTCAGGATGGGTATGGGTTAGATATAGAAGTTTACCAACAAGTTGGCGATATAAGGTAGCATCAACTTTAGGGGTAGTACAAGTGACTGAAAGCTTGACTCCAGACTGAAAGGGAGAAGGGGCTGACTTATAGTCTTCCATGTGAAAGTGGTGTAGAAGATCACAGACATACTTGGACTGAGAGAGGGTAATGCCTTCCATGGATTGCAAGACTTGAAGACCAAAGAAATAATGCAAGTGTCCTAAGTCTGTCATTTTAAACTTATTTTTGAGGCTAGACTTCACATGGTTTATATGGTTTGGATCACTACCAGTAAGGATAATATCATCAACATAAAGAACAAGGATGGTGAAGGAATTACCCATTTTCTTGGTGTAGACAGTGTTGTCCGAATGACAACTAGAAAAGCCATTATCTAAGATAAATCTATCCATTTTGGCATACCAAGCTCGAGGAGCTTGTTTGAGACCATAGAGAGACTTCCTAGGTGACAAAAAAGGCTAGAGTCTTTTTGGATAAAGCCAGGGGGTTGTTCCATGTATATTTCTTCATGCAAATCTCCATGTAAGAAGGCGGATTTAACATCCATCTAATGGACTTCCCATTTAAAGGAGACAGCAAGGGAAATAACAAGGCGGATAGAATTCATTTTGGCAACAAGGGAGAAGCTTTTAGTATAGTCAATGCCTTCAACTTGTGAAAATCCTTTAGCAACAAGACAAGCTTTATGTCTATCCACTTTTCCTTCTGGTCCAAACTTGGTTTTGTAAACCCATCTGCATCTGACAAGTTTTCTTCCTTTTGGAAAAGGAACAAGATCCCAAGTATCATTTTCCAATAAGGAACGATACTCTTCATTCATAGCTTCATCCCAATCTGGATTACTGAAGGCTTCTTCAACGGTTTCTGGATCAATTTTTTCTTGAACTTGAGCCAATAAGGAAGAAGCTCTTTCAAACTAAGAACGTGTACATTGTCGATCGGCAGGGTCACCTGCAAGAGAACCTGCTGCATCCCGAGTAGAGCGGACCCATCTTGGAAACGATGGAGTATAAGGAACAATTTCATGAGGTGGAGGAGGATTGTCATCCTCACTGTCATCATCTGAACTAGAAGGAATGCTATTAAAAATAGGAGAGAGAGAGAGAGAGAGGTGGCACATATGCTGAATTAGGCTCGCAGGCCAAAGGTGGCACACTTGCCGAACTAGGCTCGCAGGCCGATATATTTTCATCAAATTTTACATCTCTTCTAATGATAATATTTTTGGATTTTGGTTGAAGAAGTATATATCCTTTGACATCTTCAGAATATCCAACAAAAATACATTTTTCACTCTTAGGTTCTAAGGCTTTATGTTTCGCATCTAGAATATGGTCCCAAGCATCACTTCCAAAAACACGAAAGTGACTTACATCTGGTTTGATTGAGCTCCAAGCTTCTTCTGGAGTTATATTATTTAAAACATTAGTAGGAGTGCAATTTACTATGTAATTTGCACAGTAAATGGCTTCTGCCCAAAAATTGAGACCAAGTCCTTTAGATTGAAGCATACAATCATCCATTTCTTTTAAGGTGTGATTCTTCCTTTCAGCTACACCATTTTGTTGTGGAGTATATGGAACAGCATGTTGCAATTGAATGCCATGCTTTGTGCAGAAGTTGATAAATTTTTTATTAACATATTCTTCGCCATTGTCTGATCTTAACTTAAGTATTTGATGTCCAAATTGTTTCTCAACAAAGGCCTTAAAGGCCAAGAACATGTTAAAAACTTCACTCTTGAGTTTTAAGAAATATACCCAAGTGCGTCTGGAAAAATCATCAATGAAAGTTAAGAAGTACTTGCAACCAGAGAAAGAAACAACAGGAAGTGGACCATATAAATCATTTTGCACAAGCTACAAAGGGGCTGAAGCGTGCCAAGAGGCACGTTTTTCAAAACTATCCCGATGATGTTTTTCGAGTACACATCCGAAGAAAACACCATCTCGGCAAGATACCATAGGAAGGCCCGTCACCATACTTTCCTTACATAGAGTTTGAATAGAGTGATAGTTTAAGTGAGCAAATCGTTCATGCCAAAGTTTTCTCACATCATCATTATGAGCAACAAAAACGAAGGGAAGAGAGGATGACCCAAAGTTGTCAAAATTATACAACCTTTGGGAATCATCAGCAATGCCAATAGCTAAAATATGTTTAGGATATTTGAGGTCCTTTATTACAACATCATGAGGTGAGAATTCTACTATTTTCCCTTCACCTGAATGAGTTATCTGATAAACAAATAGAAGGTTGCATGACAAGGTAGGAACACATAGTACATCATTAAACTAACCATTATCTAGATGAAGGGTTCCAGATCCTACAACCCTAAGAGATCTATCATCACCAACATAAATATGTTTGGTGTTACAATCATTTAAAGAAGAAAAAATGGATTTATTTTTAGCCATGTGGTAAGAATCTCCAAAATCAATGAGCCACTCATGAGAAGGAGAAGAAGAGGAAGATACATTTAATGCATAACCAGATCTTGATGCTTGACAACCACAAGCAGAAAGTGCCATGCCTAAATATGAAGGTGAAGAGTGCTCCAAATTGATGTTGTGCTTCTTCATTGCTGCTTCTAAGGCTTCCATCTTCTTAAAACATTTGGACTCTATATGGCCATCCCGATTGGAAAAGTTTCAATGTCTATCTGTCTTCTTCCCTTTGTTTTGATTTGCCTTATTATTTTGGTGATTTGATTTTTCAGTTTGCGGCTAAAATTGCTTAGGGCCCTTGTTTGGTTTAGGACCATGTTTTTTAGGATACTTCTTCGTGGGATTCTTTTGATATGGTTGTTGTTGGGCTGCTAAGGCTTTCTTAGAAGCATTTCCAGCAGTGATAAGGCCAAGGTGTAAAATTTTTTCTTGTTATCTTATCAAAGAATCACAAAAGGCATCAAAATAGGGATTCTTGTAGGTGGTTCCTGAAGAAATGATGGCTTCTCTGGTGGAATGGAAGGCGGAAACAAAAACAAAGTATGCAGGGCCAAGCTTAGCAAGAATGCAATATATGAGGCTACCATCATCCTTTTCGATCTTAAAACCTTCTAAAAGAATTATGAGGGTCTTAAATTTGGACAAAAAATCTTCAATGGAGGAGAAGTTATTAGGGTCCAAAGTAAGCAACTCATTTTCAAGCTGGTGGGCCCTGATTTGATTTTGAATGCCAAAAACATTTTTTAGCTTTTCCATGGCTTCATCAGGGGTGTAAATATCAAGGATATGAAATTGAATATCTTGAGCAATGGACATTCCTATCAAGCCTCGTGCTTGATCTTGTTTATTTTCCCATTTAGCAGCTTTATCATCATTGGAAGGTTTAGTTTCTTGTCCTGTGGCTATTCTACAAAGCCCTTTACTTCTAAGCATATCTACCATGTGAGGTAGCCATTGGAAATAATTGATGATGTTAAGAATAATCGGGCATGCACTTTCCATTTTTTTTTTTTAAACTGAAGCTGAGAAAAGCTGAAAATAATTGCTCCAATGGAAAGATCTCGAAAAATTTAAGTCATTTCAAAAATAATGGCTCGAAAAATGGCTTCCGGATGAAGAAGTTATGCCTTTTGAAAAATTTAAGTTGTAGATGCTGAATAGTTACAGGAACGGGATGAAGTGCGGCTTTTTTAAAAAAACATTCCGCCCCTTTGAACAAAAAGTTTTTACAAAAGAAGCTTGAGAAGGAGACTTGAACCCAAGACCTCTATTCTCATAAACTAGCCCCTCACCAAGTGAGATAGTAAAAGGATCACGTTATTGTATGAAAGGAGGAAGGGGAGATGTGCGTGCCTTTTCCTGCACAAAAAACACAAAATCCAAGAAAAAAAAAATGAAATGCAAAGCCTTACGACAGAATGTTAGATTTTCGGTTAGCCTTACTGGAAACTATCACTTTTTTCACTATTTCTGATTTCTCGAGATCGCACAAAGACACGGGGAAAGAGCATACGTAGCAAAAAAAAATCTCGTTTTCCCTGTTTCTGATTTTCTGAGATCGCACGCAGCGCACAGCAAAGAGCATACACAAAGAAGAGGGTATAGATCCAGCAAATAAATAAAACCTAAAAACCGAAAATAAAAAGAGGAAAAAGAAATAATCAGAACTATTAATAAATATATCTGCAAAACAGATGCTTTATACCTCCAGATCTAAACTGTCATAACCTGGGCAGCCAGAAACATTTTCACATGAAATGAAAGGTGTTCCTCACTGTAATAGACGCTCCGGACACAACCAAGCAATTCTCCAAGCCTAAAAATTTTCAGAAATAGTACATCTACAAAATGGCATTTGCATGCTATCAAACCGGCTTCGGATTTTGATCAACAACGGATGTGGCCCTCAAAATAGCTCTGATACCATGTAGGAATTTACAGGGTAAGTTTCGTAGATCAAGAACCAAAGGTCACCACTCAGAAACAGATCAAAAATCAATACACCAATATAATCATGTGGTTAAAACCCTCAAAGAGGGAAACAGTCCATGGCCTGAGCCAACGCGGCCACTTCAGGAAATTTATTAATATAAAAAGAAAAGTTACATCTATTTCTCTCATAAACGGTTACCAGAAAAATGACCCTCCATGCTCTTTAAATAGAGATCATGGACCAATCGAGTGTTAAGCCACGGATCAAGTGTCGTTAATACCGAGGTGAGAGATAACCGTCGGATTATAAGTTACAAATGTACATGGTAAAGAAACACACTTTACCTAACTCTACACTAGACTAAGTTATTCTTAACTATTTTTAAGTGTCGGAATATCCTAACAAAGGAACTCCTTCAACACCAGTAGCAGAGTCTAGTCAGCCTGTGGTTGCAAAATCAAAGAGGTTTGTAAAATTGAAACCAAGGAAACAAGTTGAGAAAAGGAAAAATAAGACACAAGTTCTTGTTGCAACAACTCCATCACCTGCAAAACAAAGGTCAAAAAGTGGCATCAAACAAAAGCAAATTGCGAGCAAGCAGGAAATTAAGAGAGTGACAAGAAGCCAAGCAGTGGCATAAAAGGGAAAAACAGTTGTTTCTAGTACAGAGGATAGCCTAGTGATAAAGGGAAATTTAGATGACATCCTTCATGCAATTGATATAAAAGAGTCACCCATTGTGCAAGCTGATTTCATTGGAGTTGATGAACACAAACAAAAAAAAAGTTAAGTCAACAAAGAAACTTGAATTGAGGGTGAAAATGCAGCCTTTATCTTTCAAGCAAGGAAACCTTTAACTAGGCATGCGAAGAATATGAAGGAAGGCAGAAAGGAGGTCCATGAAACTATTGAAATAGCCAAAGTCCCTAAAGAGGTGGTTGACCTCTCATCACCAACATTGGAGCATGCACCCAATAGAATAATGAAGGAAAAGGAAGAAATGGCAGAGTGTCAACATCTTAAGGAGAAATTGAGGTTATAAAATCAAGAGATTGCTATGATGAGAAAGAGGGCCAGAAAGCATATTATTCAGAAAACAGAGTTCAAAATAACGAAGGTAATATGGGAAGGCCAAACTGGTTCTAGGTTTGAAATTCCAAGCAGTGCAGAACAGTTTTTCACATGGATAGTTCCATCCATCAAGGAAGAAAAGTTTGTCAGAGTAATCAATACTCACTTGAGAGCCAATAATTGAAGACTAAGAGATCAAGTGGAGGATTTGGAGTTGTAGCTGAAACTGACTCAGGATGAGCTCAAAAAAAAAGGTGCAGAATGACAAATTATTTAAAAAGTCAAAAGCTAAATCAAATGGAAAATGAAGAATAAACCTCATGAAAATTATGTTTTTAGTTCATATGACTGTTTTTTTTTATGAAACTAGTCATATTCTGAAATTTTGGCACATTTTTGGTTTGAATTTTGAAGAAATCCATACAAAACTACTCACTTAGCAGTAAACAGTGCAAAAAGAGTGAAAAGCGCTACGAAACTACCATAGCAGTTTTTTTCACCCTTTCTTATAAATTTTTGAAATGAAAATGTGTGTATTATGACCTAAAATTGCTATGGAAGTTGTGTTAAGTGAATATAAAGATAAATCTGGAAGAAAGAAGCCAAATTTTTTAAGGTAAAAGGGTAAAAAGGCTGCGTGATGAAAAGTGCTACAAAACTGTGATGTTTTCGTAGCGCACGTCTACTTATGCTATTTTGAAGAGTTTGATGGTGGTTTTGGACAGTTGGGACTTGGTGAGGTTTTTGACAGGTGTTAATTCAGTGCCTAACATCAAATAAGCTCTAATTAATGGGTTCATGGCAGCCAAAGTGTCTCAAGAGAACAAAGAATCCTATGCCTAGAAAACAGGGGACAATTTCCTAGTTTAATGGAGATCAACATTGAGGTCATAAAGTGTTGGAGCTTATCATCTGGATTCAACCTTATGGGAATACAGTTGGAAAATTATGTAATCTAGTTTAGATAAGGTTTTTTTTAGTAGAGTTAAGGAGTTTGAATCCTATTTGTAATAGGACTGTTCATTAGGTTTGCAGTTGTCATTTTGTAATAAATACCATGTCATATGGTTAGCCAAGGTGTCAAAAAATTGGAATTCAATGTATTTAGCTCAGGATAAGGTTATCCTATGTTGTAAATGATCTATAAAAGATGAAGTATTTGAAATACTAAGGGTTGGACATTTTTAGCAAAAAGACTGTGTTTATTGTAAGTGACTGGTTTTCAGCTTAATACAGAGTTTTCTACTTAGCCAACTCAAGATTCATAAAGTCTTCTAGTGTGCTTTTGTTCTAAAGGCATATTTTTACTATCCTATTACAGTGGTGTTTGCTTATGTTACTCAAAATTCATCATTGATGCTCTGACTTCCTTCATAGACAAATTGACTGTGTGTTTTACAGTTTCACATGTGTATCTCAGGACTAGAAATCTGATATGCCTTAACTTCCATGCTAAGTAGATTGTTTTGTTTTACTGAAGCTATTTTGACTCCATAAGCCCAATATGCACTTGGTAATGTGATTTACAACCAATATCTATCGTTTATCTTCTTATTACCCCACATAGAGTTATCCATCTATATTTCTATGAAAAATCATTAACCCTTGAGAAAGCCCTCTCAGGTTGAGGAGGATAAGCCTCAATCAAAACATTGGTTTGAAATAGTTACATGAGATTGATTTTATTGGCAGCCTATTAGGACTAATTTTGTGATAACAGAATGTTTTTTAAAAATAGAGGCGGAGATTCCACTCCAACCACCTCAAGGATCAGTCATTGGGAGTGGTTGAACTGATAAACCACAGACTACCTCCTTCAGGTTTATGGTTTCCACCTCTTATGGGAACTCCCTAAAGGATAGGCCTCCATCCCACCTTTGTAGGGATCCTAACCTCCTCCTTTTCCTCTATAAAAGAATCTATATCTCTTAGAACAAGCTAGCTGAACTTGGAGAATTAAACATACTATAGCCGAATGGCTAGAGAAGATAGAATAAGAAGGAATTATGTTGAGGAAGCTTGATTCCATGACTTCTGAGAGAGCTTGAGTCCATGCCTTCATCCTATTTGAATTCCCTGATGAGCATCTGAGATGCGCTTCGCCTGAACCTCGCTAGAGGATACTGCGACGTCAAAGCATTAGTTGTAACTCTTCCTTCTATTCATTTATATACATGACTATTGTTTGGTTCCACTTTTGTGTTACGATGTTTGTTTAATGCAATATGTTTATCCCTCTTTGACTGGCTAATATTTATGAATGAAATTTTGTTATCTTGTATGTTGATCATGTTTCTTTTTCTATGTGAAGGTACCCAAGTGTAATGGCGGAAGGATTGTGACTTGCCAAGGCAGGAGCGAGAGGCCCCCATCACTACAGCAACGACGATAGCGGACTCCAGGTAGGTCGATCTACTATGTCTTTTGTTCATTCAATAATTAGGAAGCAACACTTTAGCATGTCCCTTTGTTTCTAGACCCACTCTAGGGCTAGAGGGATCATCTCTGTCCGCAGAGAGGATTTACCTACATAACACAATGGACAAAACATCAAAGATGAAGCAACAGTAGATGTTGTCGCAGCTGAAATAGATGGTTCAATCTGGGATGTTATCTCATCCATGGTCAAATGACCCAATGTATACCCTATAGAATCTAGGGTAACTCGAATTGAAACAGGATCAACAAAAGTAGAGGAAGGTGATTGAGGAAAAGACTCGTACAGATAAATCTCCTACCGAAAACGAGTTAGCGTTAAAGGTGTTTCGTCTTGTGGTATTTCTTCAATCGAAATCAAACCAAGTGGAAGAACTTCGCCATCAAGCCCAAAGTATATTTCAGGTGGTTGACTGCATGCTATGGGAGACTCAATGGCTACAATAGATTATGGAGTGACCAATACAAAAACAACTTCCGATTTTTCGACTTTGGGATCAATAATTTCTCCACTTAGGGAATATAGAAACTAAAATATAAGGGGATCATAGACCCTATTTCATTGGTCCTGGGGATTATGTCTATTTCGACCAATAACAGCTACCCCCTAAAGCACAATGGGATCTGGATCAACTTCCAATTAAACAATGTCGGGTTTGGGAGGTATGCTCTCACAGATTGGATGGATCATGACCACGGGTAACTCTGAGGACTCTGTCTCAACAACAGTAGATGAACCAGGATGTGTAGAAACAACTTGTGTCAACTCTAGTATATGAGAAGTTGATGCTTCACCAGAGGTACTAACAGTACTGGTTTTGGTAGAGTGATGTCGCCTTCGTCGTCCAGAAGTAACTTCCAGTGGTAAAGGTGGTTTCAATGCTAATCTACGCGAACGACAAGGAAAATGATTTTGTTCTTCCACGATGATTGATTTGTTTTAACAAAAAACAAATAAACAAAATAAAAGGGTAATGCTAGGCAAAAGGTTTACCAAGAAACTGTAAATTGCAAAATACCTCCTGGCGAACCAAGAAGTACGGGTAGGCAATCTCCCCAAATGTTGTGTTCGGTGTATCACAATTTGCAAGGCGGTCGACTCAGTTCACTATGGATGGATAGCAACCTAAATTTGTCCTCCCAAATATACCCGAAGGTACGTGGAGGCCCAAGTCCATATTAGCGTTGTCTAATGCGAAACTGCACAGTGAGAGCACCCCTTTATACTTTTCGTACTGTAACACCACTCGATATACCTGAAAGTACGTGGATGAGCTATGATATACTTACGTATGTGGAGTGAGATATCACACTCGGAATGTATTGCAAACAATTAACGACAGCTGATATTGTGTATAAAATCTTTCGAAGAAAATCACATTCCAACATATTTTTTCGATGCGTTTCGAACTAGCTATTGTGGTTCATCATCAGGACAAGATAAGAAATCTGATCTAGGACACAGTTTAAATAGATAGGAAACTCTGACTAGCCATTATTCCAAAACGGATAATTAGACTTAATTAGGAACTTCAAAGATAAAATAATAGTAGAGTTATTATTATTACATAACAGATAATTTGACTAAATAAGGAAAATAATAGTTGAATTATTATTATTGTATTTTATTAATAATTAAAAGATTTAAATATAATAAATATTTATATATAATTAATTAAAAAAATAAAAATAATAAAATAATAATAAAATAAAATAAATAAATAATAATAAAATGCACTAAGATAAAATACATAAATAAATAAATAAGATTTTTTTTATATATAATTATAAATAAGTAAAAATAAATAATTGAATGAAAATAAAAATATAAAAAATAAAATAAATAAATAAAGATAGATAGAAATAAAAATAAAAATAAATGAACGAAAAATAATAACAATCAAAGAAGAATTATTATTATTCCATAACGGATAATTTGACTAAATATGGAAAATAATAGTTGAAATATTATTATTGTATTCTATTAATAATTAAAATATTTTAAATATAATAAATATTTATATATAATTAATTAACAAAAAAAACACTAAGATAAATTACATAAATAGATAAATAATAAATTTAAAATAAATAAGTCACAAACAAAAGTAAATAAATAAAATGAAAATAAAATTATAAAAATAAAATAAACAAATAAAGATAGATAAAAATAAAATAAAAAATAACATAGATAGATAAAAATAAATGAACGAAAAATAATAATATTAAAAATAAATACTAATGATAAGTAATTAAATAAATAATAATAAATAAATAAATAATAAATAATAAATAAAATAAAATCAAGAATAGAAAGGGAAGAATAAAACAAAAACAGAGAAGAAAGGAAACGAAGGAGAACAGAAAGGAAAGAAAACCAAAGACTAAGAGTGAAGGGCAGGGATCCAACATCTGCTAAGATTCCACCCATCATCCCTGTTGAGGTTGACGGGCCTCTTTTCGATCTCTAAGGCCTCCCTTAACTTTCTATGGTAGAAATGGTCTATCCTTGCAATAACTTCCGCATCTTCGATGCAAATGTGATGCTTTGTCTTTTCCGCATGCTCTGCTAATGCCGAGGAGCGAGACCTATTATGCTTCAGGTCAGCGGCATGCTCCTGAATTCTTTGACTAATGGAACGACCAGTCTCACCGATGTAAGGGATCCCACAAGAGCAAGGAATCAAGTAAACACCCTTACCATCCTTAGGGCAGATTGGGTCCTTAACAGATCTAAGAGAACTCCGAATGGTGCGGAGGGGCCTAAAGGTTGAGGGAACATTATGTCTCTTTAGGATCCTCGCGATTTTATCAGTCGTACCTTGGATAAAAGGAAGGTGAACGTCGGATAACCTATCACAATGTTCCTTCTTGACCCTAGGACCTTTTTCAGCTTTTTGAAAAGCTCTAAGACATTGAACCTTGTTATAACCATTATTAAGAAAAACCCCAAGGAGATGAGATTTCTCATCTTCAAGGTGGTGTTCATCAGCAATTCTAAAGGCTCTAATGGCTAGGGTATTGAGAACCCCTGACTTTTGAGCAGGGAAATGGTGAGAACTCGCATGTAAATACTGCTCAGTATGCGTCTTCTTTCTGAAAACTTGATGAGTGAAGGAACCATCATCCTTTCTAGAAACAAGAACATCAAGAAAGGGTAGGCTACCATCCTAGGGTCAAGAAGGAACATTGTGATAGGTTATCCGGTGTTCACCTTCCTTTTATCCAAAGAACGACTAATAAAATCGTGAGGATCCTAAAGAGACATAATGTTCCCTCAACCTTTAGGCCCCTCCACAACATTTGGAGTTCTCTTAGATCTGTTAAGGACCCGATCTTCCCTAAGGATGGTAAGGGTGTTTACTTGATTCCTTGCTCCTGTGGGACCCCTTACATCAGTGAGACTGGTCGTTCCATTAGTCAAAGAATTCAGGAGCATGATGCTGACCTGAAGCATAATAGGTCTCACTCCTCGGCATTAGCAAAGCATGCGGAAAAGACAAAGCATTACATTTGCATCGAAGATGCGGAAGTTATTGCAAGGATAGACCATTTCCACCATAGAAAGTTAAGGGAGGCCTTAGAGATCGAAAAGAGGCCTGTCAACCTCAACAGGGATGATGGGTGGAATCTTAGCAGATGTTGGATCCCTGCCCTTCACTCTTAGTCTTAGGTTTTCTTTCCTTTCTGTTCTCCTTCGTTTCCTTTCTTCTCTGTTTTTGTTTTATTCTTCCCTTTCTGTTTTTTATTTTACTTTATTTTTATTTCTATTTATTTATTATTATTATTTATTTAATTACTTATCATTAGTATTTATTTTTAATATTATTATTTTTCGTTCTTTTATTTTTATCTATCTATGTTATTTTTTATTTTATTTTTATCTATCTTTATTTGTTTATTTTATTTTTATATTTTTACTTTCATTTTATTTATTTACTTTTGTTTTTACTTATTTATTTTAAAAAAAAAATATTTATCTATTTATGTATTTTATCTTAGTGTATCTTTTTTCTTTTTTTTTTAATTAATTATATATAAATATTTATTATATTTAAAATATTTTAATTATTAATAGAATACAATAATAATATTTCAACCATTATTTTCCATATTCAGTAATTATCCGTTATGGAATAATAATAATTCTTCTTTGATTGTTATTATTTTTCGTTCATTTATTTTTATTTTATTTTTATTTTTATTTTATTTCTATTTCTATCTATATTTATTTATTTATTTTTATTTTCATTTAATTATTTATTTTTACTTATTTATAATAATAATAATAATACTAATAAAAAAAAAAGTTCTTATTTATTTATTTATGTATTTTATCTTAGTGCATTTTATTTTTATTTTATTTTATTTTTATTTATTTATTTATTTTTATTTTTTTTTCAAATTAATTATATATAAATATTTATTATATTTAAATCTTTTAATTATTAATAAAATACAATAATAATAATTTAGCTATTATTTTCCTTATTTATTCAAATTATCCGTTATGGAATAATAATAACTCTACTATTATTTTATCTTTTAAGTTCCTAATTCAGTCTAATTATCCATTTTGGAATAACGGCTAGTCAGAGTTTCCTATCTATTTAAATTGTGTCCTAGATCAAATTTCTTATCTTGTCCTGATGATGAACCACAATAGCTGGTTCGAAACGCGTGGACAAAATCTGTTGGAATGTGATTTTCGCTGAAAGATTTTATACACAATTTTATGGATCACAGAAGCCAAATTCCTGACAGCTGATATGTTTTACGACGTCGGAACACGTCTCTAGCCTAGACCTTCTAAATGTTATCGTTATGGTTCCAATTCTTTGTTAGGTAATTTGAGATAAATTTTAAGTTGATCTTGTTTATCAATTTTCCTTTCAAGGTTCACCGCGATGATGTATTGGAAATTCCTAAAATGCAAACTAAAATGATAAGAAATCTTTCACTTTTAGTTTTCAATGAAAATCCTAGCTACTAGAGGGAAAGAGAAATCAATTTTGAGAGCAAAAAATCAAAGAACACAAACTAAATGCAGATTTCCTAATTATTCCTTTTGCAAAACACATAAACCACTACATGCAAATGCAGATTTTTCTTTTCAGTTCCTTTAATGTTATGAATGCAGAACAGAAACTAAGTGCACTAAATCAACAAAAAATTGCCTTTTACTTTTGAGAAATGAGGAATATAAACAACAATTTCTCTTTTGAAGGAAAAATGAGGAATGAAGCAACAATTTCTCCTATCAGGAAACGAAGAATTTACGACAATTTCCTTTTTCCAAAGCAAATGGATCTAATGTGACAATAAAAATACTTTGAAATTAACTTTCCAATGATAAAGAAAAATGCTTTAAACAAACATTGAACAAATTTTCTTTCAAAGGAGGAAGAGGTAGATGAATTCACTGATCAATATGAGGCTCAGGCTTTTCAAACATAGCAACAAACAAACTGAAACAAACTGCAAAGACAAATTCAAGGGAATTTGGATGGTTTCAGGAGGCAACGCAATCTCTAAAGAGAGACAGTGTTTTCCAACGCAGGCCTGAAAGGGAGACAGTGCTATGCAAAGCACTGTGTCCTGTCCAAAAGTGCGTTGGGCGCAGTGTATAAAGAAAAACACAGCTATTTAACACACTTCTTTTCCAAATTTGGATCTTAAAAAGCTTAATCTTTGTGAGTAACAACTACTGGGTGAACAAACAAAGAAAATCAGAGGCTATAACACCTAGGATAAAGAGTAATCTCCCTAGTGGAGTCGCCAATTTGTTATGCGGAATTATAAATTATGGATAAATCATTCTTCCCTAGACAGGTGCTAATATAGAACAACAGATTAAATACTATACGACTACTTTTCCTAACTAAGAACAAACATACAAAATGGATTAGAGGCTTACTTGGAATCCAAGCACTTCCAAATGATTCCTTCTGTTGCTTCCATTGTAGCTTCAAATTTCAGCTGGCTGTGCAAAATATTTCCTGCAAGAATGAACACTAAACAGCAGAAGATAGCAATAATACAGATGTCTATTCAATTTAGTTTGCTAAATCAATAAAGCATAAACCATATACATCAACTAAGATCTTGCAATATGGAAAATCAAAGACAATACAAGTGCATATAGGGAAAATTAAGTTTTATTCTTTATTAATGATAGAAGGGGAGGTTACAACCTAATGACTGATTTAGTGTCACCATCTCCAGCAGCATCTTAGCATCATCACAATGCAGATATCTCTAGAAAATTGTCACTCAAATCAATCTCCTCAATGAAAAATCCACCAGCATTTCTCTACACAAATTCCTCCTTATCAAACTCTAAGATATGTGCTCAATTTATAGAGGAGCTGAGGTAGTTTCACAATCAATGACTTTCCAATAATAGGAAAGACATGTTCCCAATCTTGTAGATTTCAAATGGACACATGGATTCGAAGTTTGACACATGTGAACCCTTCTAGAAGGCACTAGCCAAGTGGAGATTCCAGAACAATGAGAATTTCTCTCCCAATGTGACCAACGCACCCTTGCATGTTGGGAAGTGCTTTACAGAGCAGCCTTGCATGGGGCTACCTGCATATGCAATGCACTTAGTCCTTTTAGAGGCAGCGTTGGTGAGCTCTCATATGATATATTATAAACTTCAAACTTTGGAAACCTTTGCAAATGAAATTCTTTGATTGATTTCTCTTGTTATTTGTCTTAGGGCATATAGCAATTGAAATGTTAGGGGATGATAGACCCTATACATTGGTCCTAGAGATGATGCCTAGTTAACCAAGTCATTGGGAATGATGGCCAAATTGACCTATAACATCCCTTTTTTGTAGATGATTTCAAAGTCATAACCCAACATCTTTGTCACCCATTTTTGTTGCTCTTCTGAAGATTATCTTTGTTCCAAAAAGTGTTTAAGACTATCATGATCATTTTTTACCTTGAAGTGTCTTCCCATTACGTAAGCTTGCCATTTCTTTAGTGCATGTAGTATTGCCAACATTTCCATCTCATAAATAGATTTTTGTAAATACTTTCCTTTGATTGGATGACTTTTAGAAGCAATGGGTCTTCATTCTTGCATTAAAAATTGCATCAATTCTATTTCTTGAGGCATCGCATTCCACAATAAAGGTTTTTTTCAAGTCTAGCATAGCTAAGACCAGTGCTAGGCACATTGCCTCTTTAAGATGATCAAAGGCCTTAGTTGTTTCAGGAGTCCATGAAAATGTATCTTTCTTCAATAATTTTGTTATAGGTGCTTCTATTCTCCCATAACTATTAACAAACTTGTGATAATACCCTGTTAACCCGAGAAATCCTCGCAACTAATTTATGATTGTGGGTAATTCCCATTCCTTAATGGAATTAATTTTGTTATGGTCTACCTTAACACCCTCGTGAGATACAATATGACCCAGAGATTCCACCTCTTGTACTCTAAAGAAACATTTGGAGGTTTTTGTATATATAATTGTTTCTCTTCCAACAGTTTGAGCACCTTGTCAACATGTTGAACATGATCCTTTCGAGACCTACTGTAGATTAGTATATCATCAAAAAATAATAACACAAATTTTCTAAGTGTTTGAAAATGGAATTCATCAACCCTTGAAATGTACAAGGTACATTGGTAAGGCCAAAAGGCATGACAAAAAATTCATAATGACCCTCATGAGTTCAAAATGTTGTTTTCAGAATATCTTTAGTCTTCATTTTAATTTGATGATATCCTAAACGAAGATCCAACTTGGTAAAATAAATTAAACCATGTAATTCATCCAATAATTCATCAATCACCGGAATGGGAAATTTATCTTTAATAGTGAGCTTATTGAGCTCCCTATAATCCGGACACATGCGTCATGATCCATCCTTATTGTGCACCAATACTACTAGAGCAGAGAAAGAACTTTGACTAGGTTGAATTATACCAGCCTCTAACATTTCTGCAATAATACGTTCAATTTCGTTCTTTTGGACATAAGGGTATCTGTAAGGCCTGATGTTTGGAAGAAAACTTCCTGGAATCAAATGAATAGCATGATCGTGATCACGAATAGGTGGGAGTCCTTTGGGAGTTTCAAAAACCTTGGAATGATTGTCCAAAACTTTTTGGATATCGTCAGAACTATATGATTTTTATGTTGGAACTTCTAGTGAGCATAATTGTGCAATTATGCCTCATTGTTCTTTCTTCAAAAGCTTTGTCATGAGATTAGAGCTTATTATATTTCCTAGCTTCCCTACGACACCCCGTAATTCAACTTCCTTTCCTTCCAAAAAAAAATTCAAGAAAATTTCTTGAAAATTAAAAGCTAACTTCCACAAAGATTGT
The DNA here is from genome assembly GCA_034641835.2 of Pinus albicaulis. Taxonomy (NCBI): domain Eukaryota; kingdom Viridiplantae; phylum Streptophyta; class Pinopsida; order Pinales; family Pinaceae; genus Pinus; species Pinus albicaulis. The sequence goes on along the minus strand of CM076575.1, from coordinate 511,423,466 downwards.
AACCATTATACTCCTAGTACAGCATCAGCACCTGCCATTGGAACAAAAATCATTGGAATATTCAATACATATTCCCCCATGGTTAGCTTGATATTATGGCATTTTCCGAAGTAATTTATAGTTCCTCCATTTGCAACCATCACTTGACAATCTGGTACTGGGTATAGGAAGGAATTCAATTCCTTGGCTACCTTACAATGAATAAAATTATGGGTACTGCCTGAATCAATCAACATTATTACCTTTTTCTTCTTGATATGTCCTTATATCTTAAGAGTTTGAGGAGTGGTAATTCATGTCAATGCATTACATGATATGGTTGGACTAATTTCTTCTTTCTCTAGGGTTGGTTCCTGGTGTATATCATCTTCTTTTGAAGTTTCTTGTTCATTTTCTTCCTCCTCTTCACAATCTATGTAAAATAATTTCTTCTCAACACACTTATAGCCTTTAGTGTATTTTCTATCACAACTATAGCAAAGCCCTTTTTCTCTTTTTTCTTCCAATTTTTGTGGTGTCAACCTTGTAGGTTGTGGAAGTCTAGGAGTAGAAACACTTCCATCTTTATAGATGTGACTGGTAGGCATCCTTGTCGCCATAATTTTACATTCAATTTTTCTTTCCAACCTGAATGCCTTCTCAAATGAATCAGGTTCCCAAATTCGAACCTCATGTTGGATGTTATCCTTTAAAGTCCCTATGAAGACATCAATCATGCGTTCCTCTGGAATATCATTTACCCTTATATTCAATTTTTGGAAGTCCTCAATGTGCTCCACCACTGAACCCTTTTGTTTGAGATTTATCAATTGGCTAAAGAAGGTGTTGCTCTTGTAGAAATTATACAGCATGCATGTATATCTTGGATTCAATCCGATCTAACAATGTACTAAATTTAAATACTCAATCGCTTCTACAAATATTTTGCGGAATTAAAAACAGAATCGCCAATTGCATGAAGTAAAGAAAAATCAAATCAATCACAACACAGATCATTTCATGGGGAAATCTTGCTAATAAAAACCCCGCTATCTTCTATTGTATATTCAGCATGGAATTATGAAACAATTACATACAACTCTTCTCAGAAGATCCCTCATGTACTCAACTAATTTTCTGACATTGTCATACAAAAACTAACCAATACTTAGCCAATTTATTTCCTCCAGACAGCGTGCCTTGCTTGTGCAATCCCTTATGAATGAAATCCCCAAAGAATAGGAATTTTGGCCTTCCTTGATAGCGCAAGTATCATGGACACTTCACTGGGTGTTTGGTTGCATGGGTGCAACCCAATAATCTACAACTGATAGTCAACTTCCCTTTCACCTAGATCTCAATTGGGTATCCACTAGATCTGACATGCATGGAGCTAATAATAGTAAATCCTCAGTTTCATGTGAGATCACTGATTGTGAATTAATTAATATTTAATTCACTTGATCTCTCACTAGAGTATCAAGTATTCATGACTAGCATAATTGATTTTAACTCACTTAACTGATTTAAATTGACTACAACTTGCATTAACTAATGCACCACTGCACTTCGAACTCTGTTACAACTAGAATTACTCTGCATGCCTCACCAACTAGTTCCAAGTCAATATTCATGAGCTAACTAAGTTTACCACTCTCAGTTAACTATTACAATTTATTTTCATATTAGATTAAATTTTATTGTCCATCTTAATTAAGGTATAACTAAAATAGACATGCACCAAATTTAGCCTTATGGGCCCCACCCTAGTGTAGGTGCTTAATGCACTAGCCATGGGTGCTGAAATTTTCTTGTTGAATTTCAACACTCCCTCTCAACAAGAAAGGGATTATCCTTCACCTCGATCTTGTCTCTATGGTATTAAAATTTGATCTTGGTGAGCACCTTCGTCAAAATATCTGCATCCTGATCTTCCGTGGGAATGTACTGAAGCAACATTATTCTTCTCTGCACACAACCTCTGAGATGATGGTATCAGATATCTATGTGCTTGGACCTATCATGAAACACGGGATTAATTGATAGTTTAATGCAACTTTGATTATCACAATGTATCACTGCCGGATCCATTTGAGAACTAAACAAACCAACCAAGATCTTTCTCATCCAGATAGCCTCACATGCAGCTTGACTTGCTGCCATGTATTTTGCTTCCGCTGAACTGAGTGCCACATATCGCTATTTCCTATTGTACCAGGAAATTGTTTTCAATCCTATGTTGAAGATTCCTCCTGATGTGCTCTTTCTGTCTGATGGATTGCCCGCCCAATCTGCATCCGTGAAGCCTTGAATCTTAACTCCCTCTATCTGTTTGTACCATAAACCATACTTTGATGTGCCCCTCAGGTATCTCAAGACATCTTTGCCTTCCAAAAGAGCTTGGTAGGCTTAACCATAGCTTTATTTAATTGGTTAACTGCGTAGAAAATGTATGGTCCGGTGTTCACTAGATACATCAGTGAACCAACTAACTATCTGTATACAGTAGCATCCACTACCTCTCGATAAGTAGCAACCTCTTTCCTCCAATTTCCTGGAAGAGGAGTATCCATGGGTTTGCAGCTCTCCATGTGAAACTTACCCAGTATCTCCTTTGCATACTTGCCTTGAGACACAAATATTTCACCATCTCGCTACCATATTTCCAATCCAAGGAAATAAAAAAGGAGTCCCATGTCCTTCATTTCGAACTCCCTTGCAAGATCCTCCTTGCCTGAGTGTATCAGCTGCTCATCACCAATAAAAATAGATCATCAACAAAAAGAACAATAATCAATAGCTTACCCTCAACCAAAATATTGTACAGGTTTGCATCTGCTTCACTTTTGGTGAAGCCCAGTCCGATGAAATAGTTGTCTATCTGAGTGTACCAAGCACGAGGTGCTTGCTTCAGCCCATATAGTGCCCTTTTGAGTCGGCACATATGCGACTCACTATTGAATATCTTCAAACCTTCAGGCTTCTCTATGTACACTTCTTCCTCAATGATCGCATTGAAAAATGCAGTTTTCACATCCATCTGATGAATGTGCCAGCCCATCAGCACTGAGAGTGCAAGGATGGATCTTATAGAAGAGTACCTTGCAACAGGTTCAAAAGCCTCATCATAATATATCCCCTCGATCTGTGAGAATCCCTGGGCCAAAAATATAGCCTTTTATTTCTCCACACTTCCATCAGTAGCTTGCTTTACCTTGTAGATCCATCTCGATCCAACCACTGATTTGTCGACCGGTCATGGGACAATCTCCCATGCATTTTTCTTGACAATGGATTCATACTCCTCCACCATTGCATCAACCCAAGTTGGTTGATGCACTACTTCTTGAAAGGAATATGGTTCAGTCACAACACATTTTCTCATAAGATCCATGTATCCAGTAAATCGGTAAGGAGACTCTCTATCTGCACTGTGAAGTAGGGGCTCCTACATTCTCCGCAACATCAAGTCTCAATCTATCAGCTTCCGTGGTGTGCCTTCTATCATTTATGATGGATGGCTCTGGATGAGTGTTTTCCTCCACTCCATGATCCTCCGCATGTGGTTGATTGACATCTTGAGGCTCATCCTTGGGAACCAACAATTCCTCCTCTACATGCAAGTCCAGCTCCCTCTCAAGGGACAACCACATGGCTTTCTTCTGATCAAATTTTATATCCCATCGCACAAAAATCATTCTGTTGTTTGGAAAATACACTCAATAATTATGGGATGTTTCAGTTTACCCCACAAAATTCCCGATATCAGTTTTCGGTTCCAGCTTCTTCTTGGCGTCTTTGTTCACAGGCACATAAACATATGAGCCAAAAATCTTAAAGTGTGAAACATCAGTTTTCTTACCATTGAAAGACTCTTCAGGTGTACTCATGCCAAGTATCCTATGAGGACAACGGTTCTGCAAAAATACCACATTTTTGCATGCTTCTACCCACAGATGCATCGGTAGGCCTTGATCATGCAACATCGCTCTTGTTGCACCCATGATCATTCTGTTCTTTCTTTCCACAACCCCATTCTGTTGTGGGTTATGAGGTGCTATTATTTCTCCTCGAATTCCTTCTTTGCTGCAGAAGTTCTTGAATTTGTTAGAGATTTTTTCTCCACCATTATCGCTCCTAATAGCCTTCACTTGCTTCCCCGACTCTTTCTCCACTAGTGCCTTAAACTCAGGAAACTTTGAGAATTTTTTATCTTTCTTCTACACAAAGAATATCCAGCACTTACAAGAAAATTCATCAACAAATATTACATATTACTAATGTTTTGTTGTCGAAGCAACAGATAATGTTCCACACACGTCTGTGTGAACTCTCTCAAGGATTCCCAAAGCTCGGTTCTCCTTCTCATGAAAGGTGGCCTTTACATATTTTCCCAAAGTACAACCCTTGCATGTTTCTGACTATGCAAGTGTACCCTTGGGAAGAACAGTAGAAATCTGCTACATGGCTTTCAAGGCTCCATGGTGAATATGGCCCAATATCCCATAATTTTCCCTCCCAGCTCACCACTTGATCCGCCTTGCCCATCATTGCTGCGCAGCCATCTACCTCTAGCTTGTAGAGATTCTTAACTCGAATCCCTATCCTCTTGGCTTGTCCTATTGTTTTGTGTCGCGGAAAATCTTTTCCTTCACTAAAAACAACATCATAGCCTCTATCCTCCAGCATTGCAACTAAGACTAATTTTTTCTTCAAACCTGGTACATGCATTACATATTTTAATTGAAAGGGTTTACCTGACTACCTCTGGAAGGTAATGGTACAAATCCCGATAGCACTCTGTCGCTCGTCATCACCCATTTCAATATGCATCTGGAGATCCTTCTCCTCCAAGTCATTGAAAATTTCCTTGTCTCCCGTCATGTGAAAGGAAGCGCCACTATCCAAATACCACACAGATCCCAATGCAGTTGACACCATGCATGTGATCAATGAGAATTCAAGCTAAAATTGTGAGTTCAAAGCCTCGCCAACTATAGATTCTCCAGCCTTATTTTTTTTCTTATTTTGTGGACAATTAGTTGCAAAATTCCCATGATCGTGACAGTGAAAACACTTCACCTTGGACATGTCCTGCTTCTTTCCATTTTTGGGCTCAAACTTGGAATCGAATTTCTTCCCCTTCACCTTCTTTGCCTTGGCATCCAAAGAAAAATCTTCTTCATCTTCATTCTTAGATGAAGATCCATATCTGATGTTCCATCTGAACTCCTCCTGCACCAAATCCAACCACAGTCGTTCCCAATCTAGAAGTTTTTCCCTTCCATTGATAGATTCTTGATAGTTGTAACAACTCTTGGGAAGTCCTAGGAGATCCAAGCTCACCAAATAATCATTAGAGATAGTTATACCAATGCTCCCCAGTTCATCCCTACATTGGACAAACTTTGTTAGAAATTTTGGTATGGAGTTACCCTTCTCCATCTTGATCTTCCTGAGTTTATCTTTGAGCGCCAATTTCCTATGGTCGCTATTGCTCTGGAATAGATCCGTTAAATACTTCCACATTTCATATGGTGTGGCTTTCCCATGGAAGCTTGATACAATGTGGTATTTTACTCCCTCCAATAGGATCATCCTCACCTTTGCCACTTTCTTTTGCCATGCATCAAGATTTGCAGCATCTGTCACACCGGGTTTAGGAACATCATTGCTAATGAATTCCTTCAATACATTGTCTTCGAGTACTGCCTCCATCCTGTCCTTACAAGAAATACAGTTTGAGTTGCCCTCGAGTGCATACTCCAACCTCAAGCCATTGAAATCCATTTTGATCTTGAATCATCTATAGCACCAAGAAATTCTTTCTGCAAATTCGAATTCTATCCAGTCACAAACTCAGATCCTCCTTCACAATTTTAATTTCATGTGCTCTGATACCATGTATAAATAATACAACATGCATGTATATCTTGGATTCCATCCGATATAACAATGTACTAAAGTTAAATATTGAATCACTTCTGCAAATATTTTGTGGAATTAAAAACACCATCACCAATCACATGAAGTAAAGAAGAATCAAATCAATCAGAACATAGATAATTTCCTCGAGAAAGCTTGCTGCTCAAAACCCCACTATCTTCTATTTTATATTCAGCATGGAATCATGAAAAAATTACATACAAATCTTATCACAAGACCCCTCTTGTACTCAGCTAATTGTCTCACACTGTCATACAAAAACTGACCAATACTTAGACAATTTACTACCTCCAGACAGCTTGCCTTGCTTGTGCAATCCCTGATGAATTCAACCCCTAAAGAATAGGAATTTTGGCATTCCTTAACTACGCAAGTATCATGGGCACTCCAATGGGTGTTTGGTGGCATGGGTGAAACCCAATAATCCTACAACCGATAGCCAACTTCTGTTTCACCTAGATCTCAACTGGGTCTCCAATGGATCTGACATTCATGCAGCTAATAATAGTAAATCCTCAATTTCATGTGAGATCACTGATTTTGAAGTAATTAATAGTTAATTCACTTGATCTCTCACTAGTGTATCAAGCAGTTACAATTACCACAACTAAGTTTAACTCACTTAACCAAGTTAAAATGACTACAACCTGCATTAACTAATGCACCACTGCACTTTGAACTCTGTTACAACTAGAATTACTCTACATGCCTCACCAACTACCTCTAACTTGAAATTCATGACCTAACTGAGTATATCACTCTCATATAACTATTACAAGTTATTTTGAGACTAGATTACATTTTATTTTCCATCTTAATTAAGGGATAACTAAAATAGACATGCACCAAATTTAGCCTGGTGGGCCCCACACTAGTGTAGGTGCTTAATGCACTAGGCGTGGGTGCTAAAATTTTCTTATTGAATTTCAATAGCTCTTTGTATCCTCATAATGTACTATCATTTCCTCCGTAAAAATTGACCAAGTGAGAATTTTTTTAAGGGAGAAAAGCCATCGATACCATACAAAAGTATTGTGTTCTAGATATAAAGTTGCAATGTGTACCTTTTGTGTGTTTTTCACATTATTGAGATCAAAATATTTCCCCAGCTGTAGTATCCATGTTACGGGATCCTTTCCATCAAAATTCCATGTCTGCTTTTAATTCATTCTTCATGTCTTCCATGTTGTCTTCCATTTTTTCTTCTATACCATCCATCTTAGCTTCCATGTCTTCCATGTCATTCTTCAAACCATCCATCTTAGCTTCCACGCCTTTCTCCAAACCATCCATATTAGCTTCCATGCCCTTCTTCAAAACGTCCATATTAGCTTCCACACCTTTCTTCACAAATTCCATTTCATTTTTTTTTGCTCTTTGCGAGAGTGAAATTTGGTGCACTTGCTCTTGTAATTTTGATACATCATGTTGCACTTCTTCATCTTCTTGAGTCATAGTAGAGTATTTTGAGGGCTTATTGGGTGTTGAATTATTTTTAGGGGGGATTTTAGAATCCAATACTGATATCTATGCTTCAATATTCCCTTGTAATAACTTCAAACCAATTTTTCAAACAAGACTTATGCAATTTGAAAAAAAAAATTATACATCTTTTTCTTGCTTTTTAGGAGATCGATATTGAAGCTGAATTATCTCTGTGATTTTCGATATTCAAAAATTGAAATTCGGTCTTCTAGTAGATTTCTGAATCTTCTTTTGAATACCATAGGTTTGACCTGATTTGGTTTCTTCAAGGCAAATTTATGCCCAATCCCCCACAATGGCCTAATTATGCACTGGTTCAGTAGAGGGAACTTGTACGGCATGCCACGTGGCACTGTTTCCTCCTTCGGCTCTGAAATTGATAAACATGAAACTATAGTCTGTGTACTTTCAACCAATTTTTACACAATTCTAATTCAATACTCAAAGAGATATTTATGAAAATTTTCCCAAGGTCAGTTCATTTAGATGAAATTTGGGAGCCTACAAAAACGCTAACTTCCACAGATCATATCTCCAAAAATATTGTGAACCAAGATCTGATATTGTGAACCTTCGCAAAAAAAAAAGTTATAGCGAAAATGGCACAATGATCTGTTTGGAGCAGCGAAACCCTAGAATCCAAAGCTCTGATACCAAATGTTATGAAACCAGCTCCAAAAATAGAAGAAAAGAGAGATCAATGCCTTAGAAATAAGATACTTCAGGGGGGAAACCTACTTTACATTACATAAATGAACAATGGTTCGATGATACAAATGACAAAACCTCCTTTCTATATATAGGAGTCCATGGGGTCACAATATAATCCTATCTGACCTAACTATAATAATGTAAGGGCACAATAATAACAATATTTGGATTACAGAGATACAAAAATAACAATAAGGGGGCTACACTAACAACAATAAGGGACTACACTAGTAATATAGGGACCTAACAACTTCTCCTACTTGTGTTTTAATTATACAATTTTATTCAGAAATATTCATAAAATAACGAAGTAAACAAAACTTGCAGCCTACAGATATACATATCATGTACTGAAACATTGTGCACATATGACAAAGGACACACATGAATTTTCAAAAAAATATCCCCGAAAAAACCCAATGCATGAAAACCGGTGCAGCAGCTCTTAGAGGGTTTTATTATTAAGCAGAATATGAATACATCAAGGGCACTAGTAGTGGTTTTCCTGAAAGAGAATTTCATGGAAGTTGTACCTTATCACTCGGATGAAGTTGTTGGCAATATGATGCAAAGTGTTGTCCTTGATGGCAACCCACTGAATGAAGATGAAGACATGAGATTGTTGACATGTGTTGTCCTTGATGGCAATCCACCTGATGAAGTTATTCTTGACTTGATGGACTTGGTAAATGATGCAAATCTGATGTGATATGATGTTTGTTGGCAATATGATGCTGAGTGTTGTCCTTGATGACAACCCACTTGATAGAGTGTTGTCCTTGAATGGCAACCCACTTGATGAAGATGATGGCAGCCTACTTAATGAAGTTGTGCTTGATAGAATATGTCTTGATGAACCTGTTAAATGATGCAAATCTGATGTATCTACAGAGAGTACAGAAGGTAATGAAGAAAGAAATTCAGTATGTGCTAGATCTATGATGAAAAGAGTATGTCTCAAGGCATACGCGGAGTTGTCTAGGAGAAGTCGCGTATGCACGCAGGAAACAATGTGCCAAGTCACGTATGGGCAAAAGCGCTCATAAAGTGCAAAACCAGGGGTAACCACCATGGTATTGACCCATTGTATTGGGTAATGTTTCGTCTAAATGACCCCGTCCAGGAATACCATCGCAAGTAATGTGGTTTTGGCTCATGGTATTGAAAAGGGGTAAACGTATATAAAGAGAAGAAATTCATTGTGCAAATCATGAGTGTGGGTGCAAGATGTCTGAGCTTGAATGAATACTTCTCTCTGAAGTATATCTGAATGGAAAGGGTTACAGTTGAATGAAAGATCTGAATGTATGATGCACCAATGAAGAAATGATGAAGAAGGAAATCTAGATCTGGAATGTATTTGTATTTGCTAGATCTGTTTATGGAATGTTTAGATCTGAAATGAGGCGAACATCTGTCTGAAGTAAAGGGTTAAATCTGTGTGATGTATCTGTTCTGAAGAATTGCAATGACCTAAATGTCTGAAGAACCATACGCTAGTTTGACGCAGAAGAAGCGCGTATATACGCAGTTTCGCTGAAGATAAAGCGCGTATGCGCAGTGAAATTAGTTCTGTAATATGTACAGAAGTATACGCGGGTTTGTATGGTAAAAGGCGCGTATATACGCGGTATCAGTGAAAGGAAAGCGCGTATGCAAACTAGGGTTTGCTGAAGCATGGGGTATGAAATGTCTGATCTGTTCTGCTGTGTTGCTGCTATCTGTATTCTACAGTTCTGAGTTGTCTGTTTCAGTTTGGTTGAATGATGGAGCTTAAATATGTGGAGTGGGTCCAGTCTGAAAATATGATGAAACGTGGCCTGCAAGTGGTGTCCTAAAGGAAGCTTTGGATCCAGTGTGAAAATTGATGAAACATGGTCCATAGAGGTGCTGAGGGTTGTAGCCTTCGGTCAGGGGGTTGTAGCTCCCTTCCAGGTGAGGCTGGTAAACGAGATCAGGGGGTCGTAGCTCCCTTCCAGGAGAGGCTGGTAAACGAGTCAGGGGGTTGGAGCTCCCTTCCAGGAGAGGCTGGTAAACGAGCACAGGTGGGTGCCTGCGTGCTGGTAGAGTCTGCACCAGCACATATGTTGTAAGATGTTTTCTCTATAATAAAATATTGAAGGCTGAGCAACTGCAGCGGTGGTTTTCTCCCGACTTGGGTTTCCACCTAAAATCCTAGTGTTCATGTGTGATGCTTATGTGTGATGGTTTATTATGTTCTTACTGCACATGTTTACTGTTTATAGAACATCTAATGAATGAATGATGGAATGATATAAGTAAAGAATTAATGGCATAATTAGATCTCTGTGTATACGCGAGTCTTATGAAGGATATCCACGTGTATACGCTAGTTGACTTCAGCAAATTAGCGTATGGGTTTTGAAGTAAAGAAAAGTAAAAAGTTTTGAATATGCAGTAAATACTGATTCACCCCCCCTCTTAGTATTTTCCCAACAATATACATATCATTTACTTAAATATTGTGCACATATGACAAAGGACACACATGAATTTTCAAAAAAATATCCCCGAAAAAACCCAATGCACGAAAACCGGTGCAGCAGCTCTTAGAGGGTTTTATTATTAAGCAGAATATGAATACATCAAGGGCACTAGTAGTGGTTTTCCTGAAAGAGAATTTCATGGAAGTTGTACCTTATCACTCGGAGACATAAAATATGGCTGATTTAAACCCTTCATGAATTACTAAATACAATCCCTTTCTTGGCCACTAGAACACTGACACAGCTATTCCAGCCTCTATGTCAGCCTCTCCTTCCCAGTGCAGCCTCTGTGCATCACAGGCTTCGCCTGTGTCACCTTGAAGGCCTCTCTGTCACCCTCTGTGTTGTCTCTGTGTCAGCCTAGCTAGGTTGCATCCCTCCTGTTGGCGTCTTCATTTCCCAGTACGAATATGCTTCTCTGATGTATGTATTCTTGACCTCGGATCAGTTCAATCCCTCACTGATTTTCCCCTCTCCTGCACTGCAAGCTCACTCGAGAATTCTCATAAAACCATGCCCCAAGATTTCAACTTAGCTCAAGTGCTACTCCAATGTGTGTGTCCTCCAACTGACCCCAAGCCTTCCTTTAATACTTTTCTCGTTGATAAATCAACGGTCATGATATAATCACTAATCAACAGCTAATATTAGAGAAATTTTGATCCACGCCACTCTGAACATTCTCACCACATGTGTAAATTAACTCACTTCAATTTTTTAATCTCCCTAAGTTAGACTTAGGGTCCCCATTAAAAGATTTAATTATTTGAATAAATTTTACACTAGGTGGAATTTCTCCAAACGATTTTTGGGTCGTGGAGATCTCATGTGTTCGAGCCCCTACACAAAGTTTCGAAGTTAGAGCACATCTGATGCTACCCAAAAGCTCAACAACTCCACCCAAATTGAAGAAATATTCAAATCAAAGCATCCTGAAGTATACCCATCCAAGGGAAGCAAGAAGAAACGAGTTGTTGGCATCATCAAGGGATTCAAGGTGATATCCATCTCTTAATATTCAAGAATCACTTTTGAAGGAATAAATCTTCTCCAAGAAGACACATTATAAAACCATATCATCATCAAATTCAAGAGCACTACAGGTTGAAAGTAGCATATTAACAAGTAAGTATATTTATGTCTACATTTGAATCTATCAAATGTCTTTTTGTAAGGAAATCAAAAAACTGGGTGTGGCTTCAAACTTTCTAGCATGGAAGAAAACGACAGATCAAAACCTCATATAAAATGAGGTCATGTAACATGTTAAGGGCTCAATCACCAAACCTCCAAAATAATATGCTTAAGCATTTGCAAGGTATATGAAAGGGTAATTAAGGGCTCAAAGGATTCTCATAGAATCCATCAAGGATCCCTTCATACCGTATGTATCTAAATTAGAACCATATATATATATATATATATATATATATATATATATATATATATATATAACTTGTAGAATTATTCTTCGTAAGAATTGCAGGAGAGGTGATCTCATTAAGGCAATAAATATACAGTATGAATATATCAGAAAAAGGAACAGCCTCATACTTTATGAAGGTATCAAAAATAAGCAATCAACTACAAGAGTTGAGAGAGATAATGCCTGAAAAAGAAATGACTATTATAGTACTAAATGCACTACTAGAGGAATGGGGTAACTCAGTACATCAAGCATTTATGGAAGTAAGAAAGCTGCTCCATTCAATGATCTATGGTATCTATGAAAAATTGAAGAAACCGAGTTGAAGGAAAAATCTGATAAAACTTAAGCATATGCTTCCATGGAAAAGAGAAAAGGGAAGTTTGGGATATTTGGTCCTCATTAAATAAATAAGAATTTGGCAAAGGTTCAATGCTATGGATGTCAAGAATATGGGCACTACAAGAGATATTTCCCTAAACTCAATAAGGACAACAAAAAATGAGGAAGGGAAGAAGCCTATATCACTCATGAAATGGAAGAAGCTAAAAAAAAAGAAATCCAAGGAGGAAATAAAGGATCTCTACTATGATTTAGATAATATTCCTCACCAAGTTCTTTTCAAGTTTTTGTCACAACCATACGATTGACATCCTCCTAGAAAAGCATGAAAAATAGTTGAAATAGAAGTCTATGGCCATCACCTATAGAAGGATGTAGCTCTTGGTAACCTCATTGGAAGCATAAGTAGTACTTATGGAACAATAAAGGCATGATCTCATCATACATAATTCAAGAGGAGCATTTCTTGCATTAGGATGATTAAGATCCTCCTTTGAAATCTTCATTGGAAGGTTCACCTATTAGAAAAATCAAGTCTCTCACCAAGAATTCCACTTTGTATGGGATTCATGGGATGATGGTATGATGACATAAGAAGTGAAGCATGTCAAGGTGATTTAAGTTATTTCAATGAAGGAAGTTGTTGAAGAAATTATTGATAACCGAAAGGAAGAAAATGAGGTATGTAAGCTTGTACTTGATAAAATTAAGTCATTTTATATATTTGCAGATAGCATGGATGAATGCTCTACATCAAGATCATAATCAAAATAAAGGATCTCCTTGGAAGGGTGCACAAAGGCACGGTTCACACATTGACTAAATCAGCATAATATGTCCCCATATGGAATATGAGGTGGCTGAAAAAATTGAAGTAAATATGATTGGAAGTTATTGGGAAGAAATATGTGAAAAATGAAAGAAAGAGATCATGAAAAATGAAACTACGAACAAGGAAATCAACATCAAAGGTATAAAATATTTGACTATGATATCTAGATGGGAAATATATGAAGATCCTAATGAATTCAGAAAAATAGAGAGACACTTAACATTGTATATTTTTTTGGATATGTGTCAATATGTATAAAGTATGTTGAGTCAAACAAGGATATGTCATGATGAAAGACCGTCATAAAGGTAATTTTGATTTAATGATCACTTTCTAGTTTTTAACAATATCTTGATGGCCTAATGCAGGGAAACCAAGGGAAAGAGATGTAGATGTCATCTACAACTGATACTAATGTGATAGGATGAAATATCCTAAAGGAAACTGTTAGTGTAAGAAGTCATTCCCTGACTGCTTAAGGAGTAAGCCTTACACATCATAGTTCATTTCAAATTTTAAAGGGGTTGTTTGAGTGGTGGGATGGCTTTCTCAAAGATTTTGAAATGATTTTATATTCTTTAACACATTCATGCATTTGGAAAGTTGTGGCAAGTATAAATTGTGTGGGTAAAAGGTAGTATAGGGAGCAAATAACACAAGTGGAAGAAGATGAATAGTTGGTACCTATTTCAAGAAATATTCCTATCCTAAATTAGTCACACAACTATGTTAATGACCTTTAACACAAACTTTGTTTATGTTAAAAAAAAACACTTAGAAAATATATTGCATGTATAAATTATTCCACAGATCCTTTATGAAATCTTCACTGACATGTTCTATTATAGAAATATAACTTGCAGAAAACTGAAAGCAGATAATTTATTGTTAAATCCTTTAACAGTGTCTCACTCACACTTCACTACTAGCTACAATTTATATTTTAGAAGAAATTAATAAAGGAAAGATACACAACACACATTATATGTTACTTGAATCACAAAAATCCTCCAACATGAAGAAAAAAGGGTGCTTTATTATATTAAGTCTTTAGGTAGACAAACATCCAACAACCTAGAAATAGTATTTACAAGTGCTATATATAGCAAGAGAGGAACCAACTCCATCTCTTCTAAAAATAAGGAAACATTAATTCTAACATAACATATCTGTCAAAATACTTACATTCTTATCTCCTCGAAATCTAATAGAAAGGACAGATGGAGAAATAAGAAGAGAAGAATTTTGGGCTCGAATGTTGAGTGTACTATCATGCTGCCCCTTTTTCAGCTGAATTTTCTCCTTGTGTCTTGCGTCTTAAATAACCATGTAGATTCATTTAATAAGACATCCAACAACCTCATAACTACATCTCACCATCACTTGTATCATCCATTTAGTTATGGGTTCTTATCCATCCTTAACTTGCTCGGAAAAACTTGTTGACAGGTGTCAGAATTCAGTTAAAACAGGTGTTGCCAGAAATTCTGGTAAAAACCCGTAACTGCACAAAATCTGGAATGCTACCAGAAATTTCGGTAGTGCCTTATTTCTTTTTCAAAATACACAGAAAATGCGAAAAATTATGTTTTGACTTGTATTCCATAACACCTCGGTTATTGTTCAAAATTTATCACTGATTAGCAAAAAAAGGATTAGTACCAAAATCCATTTTCACCTTTCCTCTAAGTGTGTTGCAGCTTCAGCCAGTTTATCTAAATCAGTTTTGTTAACATCAGCTGATGTTTTGGATCCGGTAGCTCTTGTAGTTTCCTCCTTGACAAGGCATTTGTACTCCTTAGAATCCTTCTATGTTTTTCTTCTTCTGAGGGCTCTGAGGGTTGTTCTGAAGGGTTCTCGTTCTTTTTTTTCCTTCATTGATTTCTCTGGTTTATCTGCCTTTGAACCTTCAGGTTTCTCTTCACTGTCAATAAATTATATCAATAGGCTTAGCTTGATCCATTGGATTTAAGTCTAAACTTATTTCTCTCTCTTTTGTGCTTCTTTCTAGTGCTAGCAATAGGTTTAGCCTCCTCCTTCTTCTTCTTGGTGTTGATGTCATAACCAACATCCTTAAATATTTCTTCGTCTGAATGGGTAGGATGATACTCCTTCTGCAAATTTTTCTGAATAGGTGCTTCCGGAATTTACGGTAGCACCTGCGCTTTTGACTTATATGTTGTTGCAGACCTCCCTCTTTTGGCCCTGGTGTATACATTTGGAAATGTGGGAACAAGGGGCACTATTTTCATGTACTTGGGCTTGCTTTCTAAGGAGCTCTCTCCTTTTTCCACTTTTCTTTGAGTTTTGCCTACAAAAACTTTCTCTTTCTTACCTTTGGCCTTCTTATAAATATTTTATTTCTGGGCCTTTCTTTTTGTTCTTCTCTTTCCAGACTGAGGTTTTGACTATGGAACTTGAGGAGTAGGTGTAGGTTGGCTTGCCCTATAGAATAGAAAATGATCCCAAGTCTGGTTTTTCTTCTTCAACTCTTCTTCAACCAGAAATTTTATCAAATCTTGATGGTACAAGTTGTACTCAGAAACATCATTATGGTTCTAAACCCTTGCTGACATCTTGGTCAAGATTTTCAATAGGAAAAATGGCAGATTCAATGATTTCATCCCTGCAATATGAAATAGAAACCTCATGTGATAGAGGAATACCACAGTTTACCTCCGTTCACATGTGAGGTATATCTTGATAAGATTGATGGCCTCTTCCCAATCATTCTTAAGGTAGCTTCTTGGGATACATTTTTCCCAATTTGGATCTCTGTGAGCATCCTTGAGGAAGTTGTTGAGATCACCTCCTGTGATAATTTGTCCCTTGAACCACCTTTCACCTTCTTGAGGAAGGTTAAAAGCTTCTGCAATGGAATCTTCATAAACCTGCAAAGTGAGGCCATAAACTGTAGCCTCTTGTCCATTAAATGAATTAGCAAACACTAAGGCAACTCTTGAATATGAGCTTCCCAAACTAGTGCAAAGAGGGTACCATCCTGACAGCATAAACATAATTCTCACCCTCGAATTAGCTGGTGAGCCCTGGTATTGCACCAAGAGTGCTACAACTCCCAAGGGTTTCCCTACTTTACTTTATCAACCTAGGGTTCGTACAAACTTGGAGGTGACAGTGCTATATACACAGCAGATGCATTTTACTCATGTCATCCTCTTCCGCTCTACGAAAGGGTGCTACTTCTACGGTTTCTCAATGAAGTCTCTCACACTTCAATGAAACTAAACTATATTGCAAAAATGAAATGACAGAAAGGAAACTAAATTAAATCGTTGAAAAGAAATGATAGGAAGGAAACTAACCTAAATTGTTGTAAGGAAATGACAGAAGGGAAACTAATTTAAATTGCTGAAAATAAATGATAGAAAAGGAAACTAATTCTAACCACACTTAATAGTCCAAACAGATAAATGCACTCTACTTATCCTATGATCTATTTACCATGCTATCATGCTTCTAACCATGCAACTATTCATGATCTAACTAAAATTTAAAAAATGTTGCTTGCAGTTAAGAAGAAAAAGGGCTAAAGATGCCAAGGGAAGGCTAACCACATGAAACCAAGCTTAGAGGAGTGAAAAAGGTGTTTGGACTTTATTAAAGTGCATAATATCGCAAATATGATTTGGAGTGGGAAGCTTTGAAAAGTGCGATGGTGGAATTGCGATGGAGGGACGGAAGTGCGATATGCGATATGTGATATCGCAATATCACAAGGTTGGCGGAGAAGTGGCAGTGCAGTCGGGAGGAATGTGTGAATTGCGAAATACGATTCCGGAAGGAAGTGTGATATACGATATTGTGATATCACAATATCACAATATCGCAAACGTGGTGGAGAAGCAGTAGTGTAGTCGGGAGGAGAGTGCGAAGTGCGAATGCAATACGGGAAGGTGCAATGATGCGATTGCGATAAGGCCGAAATTTGCAAAGTGCGAAATATGATAATGCCGAAATTGCGAAATTCGAAATGTGATGGGTGATGTGGCGGTAGGACCAGTGGTGGAGTGCGATAACAATATCGCAATCAGGGCTTTGAAGCGGAACGTATTAACAAGAACCAAGGGGGGAATGCGATTTGTGATTACAAATAGGAATTGTGGTAAGTTCGAAGGAAAGGGTAAAGGTTGGGTTCCAATGTTTAAAACATTTTCAAGCATAAACAATAAGTAGTAAAGTGGAAAGGTAAAGTGAAAATCGCAATGAAGAATGGAAAAAGAAAGGAGATAAATGATTTTGCAATGGTTGAGATGCGATAAGTGGGAAAGTCGAGGAGAAAAAGGGCAGAGGAAAAATTTGATGTTTTTGAATAAAAAGGGTGCGACATCTAATAAGAAGAGAAAAAGGAGGGAAATGGAGTAGAACAGTAGTCTTGAAAGCATAACACAAATATGGAAAATGAAGTAGAGAGGCGCCACTTGAGCTGCCCTGGGGTTTTAACAATAATTCCTACAATCGAACCTACGGATTCATGCATGAAAAACAAGCAAAAATGAGTGACAAAAACAATGAAAGAGAGCCTCAGACTTGGTAATGCAATTTCTTCCGTAAACTCAAACAGAAATCAATTTTTGGCTTGTGGGAAGGTCTACCCTGATCGAACTCTATTGACAGAGATGAGAGGGGGAGGCTTGACCATATATTTTGTAGTTTTTCCTCTATTCTACTATTCTCATAAGCAAATGAGAAACTAAAATAGCAGAAATGAAAGAAAAAACTAAACATCAATGAAACTATCAGAAGCAGATCTAACTAAATGACAACAACAAAACTAGCTAAATGACAAAAATGAAAGAATGATAACAGTAAAGAAGTTGAGGCACATGGGTTGGCCCTAATGCATGAGCCAACTCTCTGGAACTAAATAAGTAAAATGGAATCTGTTTGCTCATTTCAGGAAGAGAAGAGCCTCATTACATTTCTGAAAGTTTAATCACTGAGTATAATAATAAAAATATTAATAGCTTGCAGCAAAAGTTCTGAATGGAATCGAATCCTTCCTAACCCTAGCTCTGCTCTTTTTATTCTATAGGGAAGCTACCAACAGCTCCCTAGAAAATAGTGATTGAGTCCACTTTCACTCCAATTAAACCACAGATTGAGTGCACTTT
This sequence comes from Pinus albicaulis, assembly GCA_034641835.2. Classification (NCBI taxonomy): domain Eukaryota; kingdom Viridiplantae; phylum Streptophyta; class Pinopsida; order Pinales; family Pinaceae; genus Pinus; species Pinus albicaulis. Next base: position 511,405,106 of record CM076575.1, on the reverse strand, counting down.
GGTCTTCGAGTTGCTTGGTTACCTTTGATATTTAAGGAGGGTGGACAACCCCCTTGAATCTCTCCAAGATTTCTCAATAATTTCCTGATATTGTGCTCATTTATTCTTCAATATTGATCTTCCAGTGGGAGGGAGAAAGTCCCTAAATTATCTCCTTCTCCAAATCTACATAATATTCCCAATATTCTCACAATATTCTACAAAAATAACCAATATTAGGCACAAATTACCTTTAAACCTTCCTAAGAACATATTAAAGCATAAGAAAATAGTATTAAGTGCAAAAGGAGATATTTAATATATCTTTTCATGTGCATAAGGAAGGTATATGGGCTTAAGAAAGGTTAGATGGGCCTAAATTTATGTCTAATTTAGAGGCCCATCATTAGCATCAACCAAATCTGCACCCTGTGGCTCTATTTGATATATCTTACCACATGTTTTAGTCATCTTCAGAAAAATGATGAATATGTCTCCTGCAAATGATAGGTGGCAGAATATGAGTTTACCTTACAAGTGTGGGTTGTATTCTTCTTTGGGATCTTGTCTAAAATACAGACTCCTTATCCAACTGTGACTCTCAGCAAATTCAAAATCAGTAGCTTAGAGTTCAAATGAAAAATTCTTGTTTTTTAGGTGGTTTTTAAAACTAACTCTAGGTTCACCATCCCATGCAAATCACTCTCCATCATTAAAAATACTCATGATCATGATGTGCACCATGTGACACACCATCACCACCTTCAGTTGGTTGCGTTCCCCATATGGGATCTCCAAATAGCTTATGGAAAGTGTCTTTGATGACACACAGTCACCTCCACAAACTGTTTTGTTGATTGATCAGAATTTCTGGCAGCACTGTTGTGCGGCCAATAGAGCGGTTATGAAGTGCGGTGTGATCACCAAAATCTCTCTAACTCAGAAAAACAAATACCTAAACTTATGGATGACTGACTTGGCGTAGACAAGCATGACTGGCAACGATTCGATCATTAACTATGGATTGACACATGTGGCATAACGTATACAACGACTTGACTCAAACTAAATGACTGAAATACGAACTATCATTAGATCTTAAAGGATTTAAAAATATTTGATGCGTATTAACCCTAAGACACATGGTACGACTAAAGCGGATGTGCTTTTTCGCTTTATTTTAAAAACGGAGTATGCTTCTGGAAATTTTGGCAACATCAGAAATAAAAATAAAAAGACAAAAACAGGAAATAACAGATTGTTTGAAATGCTAAAAAAAAACTAGTGCTTCCGGAAATTCCGATAGCGCCTAAAAAAATTATAATTTTGAAATTTTTGAACTTTAATCCTAAAAATAAAACTAGGGAATGGACTCCTGACTTAGCAAGAAATTGTGCTAACATAAACATTACGTGAAGGAGGTAGAAAGGTATGAAGGAGGGCCAAATATGGATTAATGGATCACTTTCTGATTAAATGAAGGATGAAATGACTGATATGATTCATGAATGAAAGTGACGAATGGTTTTTTCCCTACAAGAATTTCCAAAAGGATGTAGACTCCATATCAAAGAAGAAACTCGTGGCCTCAAATAAAGGATACCTTAAAATCAGTTGTTTGTCCCAGATCTCCACCTAAAGAGTTTGTAGATTCAAGTCCCTGAATAAGAGGGAGCTTGGGTACATTCCTTCTATAGGAATGGTTACATTCCTTCATTGGAATGGGTATATCCTCCATAGTTAAGAGGGAGATATATACAGATCATTCTTGTCTTCACTTGAGAAGATAGAATGGAGGATTGAGTAAGCATATAACATCCAATACACTTCAAGAATGTGATAGGGAACCCAAGAAAAGAGTAGTCGTAGAGGACTGATATTCTTTGAGGACTGGTAATCCAAGATAAGAATAGTCCTAGTGGAACATACTCTGAGAGAACCCGGGTATTGTATGTTTCTAAAGATAAAACGATGAGGGTGTCTATAAATCATTGGTCTCACCAACATTATGCTTTGATCTTGCGGAGAGATAGATCGGTTAGTCAAGGCCTTGCTATGTGAAAATGTTGGATGATATGATGTTAAATAGATGGGTTACCAATCTGATTCTTCTTATGAGAATTCTTCATATTCAAAATGTCCAAGTACCTTGTATGGATTATGAATACATCCCTAGTTAAGAGGAAGTATTGAAATATGTAACTATGTTCGGTCTTCATAATGACATGTGCAATCATGATTTTATGTAATTAATGAAAAGAAGAAAAATAAAATTATTTTTATGATATGATTGAGACATGGGTTTCATGCTCAAGGAATTTTATAGATCAAGCTCCCATTGTGAGCTATTAGGATTGGTCATGAATCATAAATTCAAATGAGTCATTGTCATTTATTGAAGACCCATTTGGGCATGTTACATAGAGTAAAAGAGAATTTATTTGAGCCATTAGAAGAGTAAAAAACCCTCCAAGACCTTGTCACAAGTACTCAATCAAGTCGGCCTTCCAAAGAAGCTATAGCTCATTCTAGAAGGCGATTTCGACCTTGAAAAAAGGAAATTTTGGCATATTTACATGGGAAAATCAATATATAAAGGGGGGCTCGGCCTCACATGAAGAAAAATCTATCAAACATCCACAAATAAGAAAGAAGTGTGAGAAAATGGAAGAAAGAAGCCTCTAATATAGAGAGATGGAAGAGAAGAATATAAAAGTATTTTGGCATTGTTTTTGGGTCATCCTCCACGCATGTGTGATTGTAGCTATGGTTTTTGCAGTTAGGTATTGCAGACCTCAAGGAATATGAGATATATTCCAAGTGAAGGGTATTATTTATAGCTAAAATCACAAAAGTCTCCAATTCAAGCAAAGGAGAAAAGACTCCAAAATCCTCCAATCTTCTCACATGAGAAAATTTGTGGTGGTTTCAAGCAAGCCAAAAATTGCAAGAATATGTAAAGAAGTCTAATTTCAGAGAAGCTGAGAATAGAGGTGCAGAAAGTCAGTTTTAAAAGTGTTGAACTGGAAGAGAAGAAGAAGTTGTTAAAAAGGTCTTGTGACTTGATCTTGAAGAGGTTAGTAGGACAAGGGTCTTAGTCTTGGAGTTAATCAATTAAAGATTCTATAAGAAGAATAATTTGGTGGTTTTCCTCTCAATATTGGAGAGGTTTTGGCCCTGGTTGGTCACTTATATCTTTTGTCCCGTATCTCATTGTTGTTTATATTTTGATAGTTGTTTGATGAAAAGAACACAATAATATTCAAGCTAAAGAATAACCTAATCAAGAGAAGTAAAAATTATCCGCAAGAAGTTATCATTTCTATAGAAATCACCTCATCTCTCTACCCTATATTTGTCAACATGGAATCAGAGTGAAGGTGACAAATCAAAGAATGGAAGCTCAATAAGGGATGCTCAATCATTCAAGTATCTAAGTTCTAGAAAGGGTATAAAGGGAATCAAGGAATCAAGGAGATCCTATCATACCCAAGGCATTTTGAAGACAAGGACCACATCATCACCTTGAAGGAACTTTCAAAAACCTAGATCGATCGAAGAATAAGTCCAAATTTAAAGCATTCCTTAGATCCTTACACAAATAATCATCACAGGGAAGGTAACCTCAAAATACCCTACCTCTACTAAAATTAAATCAATCTTCAAATCAAAGCATCCTGAAGTCTACTCATCCAATGGAAGCAAGAAGAAAGGAGTTATTGGAATCATCAAAGGATTAAGCATGATCTCCATCTCTTAGGATTGAAGAATCCCTTTTGAAGGAAGAAATCTCCTCCAAGAAGAAATCTTCTAAATTTGTATCATCGTAAAATTCAAGAAGGAAGCATGTTGAAGGAGCACCTTCACAAGTAAGTTTATTTATGTATACATTTGAATCTATCAAAATGTATTTTGTAAAGAAATCAATGTTGGGAATCATGATTGTTGTTAGACCAAAACTCGTAGGTGTTAGTCAACGATCACATCGCCAGAGATAAGGATCCACGAGAGCCAGTTAGTCCATGTCGTGAAACACATGGGGAGAGTTGATTTATCCAATTTCCACAACCTCCCCTGCAACACAATTCAGGTGTGTATCACACTCGTTACCTATGCTATGATAGCATTTGTTGGGAATCACGATTGTCATTAGAAAAAAACCTGCAGGTGTTAGTCAACGATCACATCGCTAGATATAAGGATCCACGAGAGGAGATTAGTCCATGTCGTGAAACACACAGGGAGAGTTTGATTTATCCAATGTCCAACAAGAAACAAACTGGTTGGGGCCTCAAGCTTTCTAGCATGGAACAGAAAGACAGATCTAAACCTCATAGAAAATGAGGTCATGGAAGATTTTAAGGGCTCAATCACCAAACCTCAAAAATAACATGCTCAATCACTTTCAAGGTATATGAAATGGGAATTAAGGGCTCAAAGGAATCTCATATATTCCATCAAAGATCCCTTCCATATGTATCTAAATTATAAACATCAAAATAAATATATGACAAACTTGTAGAATTTTTCTCCATAAGAACTATGGGAGAAGTGATCTCGTTAAGGCAAGAACTCTACAAGATTAATATATCAAAATAAGAAGTAATATCCTCATACTTTATGAAGGTATTAGAAATAATAGATTGCCTGGAAAATAAATGGCTACTATAGTACTAAATCCACTACCAGGGGAATGGGCGTTACACAGCATTTTGTCATCGTCCCTGCAATCCCCAACTCGCACATTAGAGGGTCATTTTTGTGACCAATAAGCAGTGTCATGCTTTGCAAATACCATCCTTGCATCCATTTTGATGAAAGAAACATTCTTCTTGTTGACATTTCCCTAAGCAGAGCTGTGAAAATCCATATTTTTTCCTTGGCGTGAGTATCCAGTTACACCCTCGTGCCGACCAGGAAGTTTAACACTGAGCCCATGCTAGTTAGTGCTATGTGCTAGTTAGACACCCACGCCAAGATGTTATGGAATTTTTTCAAAAAATAGAGGCGAAGGTTCCATTCCAACCACCTCGGGGATGAGTCACTGGAAGTGGTTGAACTGAAACAACCACGGGCTCCTTCCTTTAGTTAGTAGTTTCCACCTCCCTTGGAACTCTCCTAAAGGATAGGACTCCCTCCCACCTTTGTAGGGATCCCAGCCTCCTCCTTTTCCTCTATAAAATAAACTATCTCTTTTAGTAGAATCTATTTGAACGACTGAATAGCTGAACTAGGAGAATTATACATACTATAGCTAAGCTGATAGAGAGTATTGTATAAGAAATATTGTGTTGAGAGAGCTCAAGTCGATGACTTATAAGAGAGCTTGAGTCCGAATTCCTTGACCAACGTTTGAGACGTGCTTCGTCTGAACCCCGTTGGAGGAGACTGTGACATCAAAGCATCGGTTGTACTCTTCCTTCTATTCATTTATATACGTGACTACTATTTGATTCCATTATTGTGTTATGATTTTTATTTGATGTGATATGTTTAGCCCTCTTTAACTGGCTAATAGTTGTGAGTGAAACTCTTATGTCGTATGTTGTTCTTGTTCTTCATCCTATGTGCATGTATCTGAGCGTGACAGCGAACGGGTTTTTATTTGCCAAGGCAGGAGCGAGAGGCTACTACTCTTTCTGCAACGTCGAAAGTGTTGGAATCAAGTTAGGTCAATCTACTGTGTCTTTTATTCATTCATTACCTAGGAAGCAAAACTTTAGCGTGTCCTTTTGTTACTAGACCCACCCTAGGGCTAGAGGGATCGTCTCTGTCCACAGAGAGGATTTACCTTCATAAAAATGGGGAAAATTTACATCAAGCATTTATGGAAAAAAGGAAGCTACTAAATTCAATGATCTATGGTCACTTTGAAAAATTGAAGAAACTAGGGTGAAGGAAAATTTTGATAAAATTCAAGCATATGTTGCCATGGAAAAAAAGAAAAGGGATGTTTCGGAAAGTTGGTCCTCATAAAATAAAAAAGAATTTGTCAAAGGTTCAATGCTATGGATGTCAATAATATGGGCACTACAAGAGATATTTTCCTAAACTCAATAAGGAAAACAACAAAAGAGGAAGGGAAGAATCCCATATCACTGAAGAAATGGAAGAAGATGAAAAGAAGAAATCAAAGGAGGATGAAGTAAAGGATATCTACTATGATTGAGATAATCTTACTCACCAAGATATTTTCAAGTTTTTGTCTCAAATTTTTCTGTTGTAAAATATAGCTATCATTAGAAGCATGATAGGATGCTTCATGTAATCGTAGAAAATCCCTTTATAGCCTTATATGTCATTAGAATCATGATAGGATGCATCATGTAATCATAGAAGCATATGATTGACATCATCTTAGAAAAGCATGAAATATATTTGAAATAGAAGTCTATGGAAGCCACCTATAGAAGGATATAGATCTTGGTAACTTCATTAGAATCATAAGTAGTACTTATGGAAGAAGAAATTCATGAAGCTCATCATACATCATTCAAGAGGAGCATTTTTTGCATGAGGATGATCAAGATCCTCTATTGAAATCTTCATTGGAAGGTTCACCTATTGGAAAAATCAAGTGCCTCGCCGAGAATTCCACCTTGTATGGGATTCAAGGGATGATGGTATGATGACATAAGAAATGAAACAAGTCAAGGTGATTGAAGTTCTTTCAGTCAAGGAAGTTGTTGAAGAAAGGATAGATGACCGAAAGGAAGAAAATGAGGTATATATGTTCGTATTTGATAAAATTAAGTTATGTAATATAGTTGTAGATAAAATGGATGAATTATCTACTTCAAGAGAATGATAAAAAGAAAGGATATCCTCCTTTGGAAGGGTGCATGAAGGCATGGTTCACACATTGAAAAAATCAACATAATATCTCCTCATATGGAATATGAGGTGGTTGAAAAAGTTGAAGGAATTATGATTGAAATTTTTTGGGAAGAAATATGTGAATAAAGAAAGGAAGAGATCATGAAAAATAAAACTATGCTTAAGGTGATCAACATCCAAGGTCTAAAATATTTGACTATGATATCTCCATGGGAAAGATATGAAGATTCTAATGAAGTTTGAAAAAGAAAGAGAAACTTGAAATTGTATATACTTTTGGACATGTGTCAATATGTATGTAGGATGTTGATGCAAACAAGGAGATGTCATAATTTTGATTTAATGATCATTTTCTATTTTCTAAGAATATCTAGATGGGCTAATATAGGGCTACCAAGGGAAAGAGTTTTAGATGTCATCTGCAATTTATACTCATGTGGTAGATGAAATATCCTGAAGGAAACGTGATCTGAAGAAGGTATAAAGTTATTGTTTTCCAGGTAAATCCCCTCTGCGGACAGAGGCGATCCCTCTAGCCCTAGGGTGGGTCTAGAAACTATGGGAACATACTAACGTCTACCTTCCTAGATTGTAAATGAAATTCAAAGCAAGGAAGATGACCTACCTTTTCCTGATGCAATGTTATCATCTTCCGTCAAAACTTCTTGATACGTCGCTCTTCTCAAGCTCAATACACACTGCTACCAACGTTCAATTACCTGTACAAGCAGTCAAGACACCACGACAAGCGTAAAACCAAGACAAACCCTGTCGAGTGATTCATACGGAATGAGGACATGGATTCAAGCTCTCCTCAACATGATTCCTTCTATCTATCTTCTCTAGTTATTCAACTATCATCTCTCCAAGTTCAGCTATTCAGCCATTCAGCTAGCACATCAATGGAAGATGGCTATATTTATAGAGGAGAGGAGGAGGTTGGGATCCCTACAGTAGTGGAAGGGAGGCCTTATCCCTTGGGAGGTTTCCCCATAAGGTGGAAACAAGAGGCCAAAAGAGGAAGGTCGTGGTTATTCAGTCGAACCACTCCCTATGACTCATCCACGAAGTTGTTGTGACCGAAACTTCACCTCTATTTTTAAAAAAAATTCCATAAACATATTGGCGTGCAAAGCTAACTGAGACAGAGTGCCAGCTAGCACAGGGGACACTGTTAATCTACCTCATGGCACGAGGGCATAACAGGCTACCAACGCCAAGGAAAAAATAGGTGTTTTTAGCAGTCTGCTCAAGAAATAGTCAACAGAAGGAATGTTGTCCTCATGGCAAGGGATGCAATGATGGTATTTGCAAGGCATGACATTGCTTATTGATCATAGAAATGACCCTCCAATGGGAAAGATGGGGATTGCAGGTACAGTGACAAAATTTTGTGTAACAGTTATTAAGGAAGGTGAGATTTGGAGTAATGGATTACTTTCTGATGAAATGAAAGATAACATGAATGACATGAATGAAAGTGACGAATGGTTTGTTCCCTACAAGAAATTCCGAAAGGATGTAGGCTGCATATCAAAGAATAAACTCGTGACATCAAACAAAAGAGTCCTACAAGCAGTTTTTTGTCCCATGATCTCCACCTAAAGAGCTACTGGAAGCAACTCCATGATTAAGAGAGAGCTTGGGTACATTTCTTTTATATTAGTGGGTACATTCTTGTTAGAAAATCAGAAAGTCAGAAATATTTTATTATACTTGATAATTACTTGTGAGATTATTGTGTTATTATTAACTTTCTTATGTTCTTATTTTATCTTAGTTCATCAAGAAATTACCAAACAATAGCACGAAGATCAAGGACATCAGATGTTGTCGAACAGCTAGGGGAAAACCCTAATCTCTGGGAAAACCCAGTTAACAAATATTCCTTCAATATTTTTCCTGAGATAATCCAAGACTCTTGAATTAGACATAGAATTCATCCACACCAAGTCAGTGTTTTCCTTCATATGCATATGACCACTTTCTAGTATTGTCTTCGACCTAGATGCAGCAGTAGTAGCATCACTTTGATGCAGCAATATCTTCGACCCAATAAATTCAACCTTGATGCAGCAACTTCAATCTTGAAGTACTTAGCACTTCAACCCCGAAGCATCACTTCATCCTTGATGTCGTACTTCGACCTTGATACGTACTTCAACCTTCATGTCGTACTTTGACCTCGATATCGTACTTCAACCTTGATGTTGTAATAGAACTTAGACCTCGATATCATTCTTCGATCTTGATGTTGTACTTTGACCTTGATTTCATACTTTGACCTTGACGTTGTAACATAACTTTGACCTAGATGTCGTACTTCGATCTTGCAGCAGTAGCCCAAAAAATCACACGTGTGAGAGTGAGAGATAACCTAAAAAATCTAATACTGCAATTCTCCTTCCACCACAACTTCGTAATTTTTCAACGCTTCTTCTAGGACACTGAACTTATGTGAGTGAATATCTCCCAAATTAATCCAACTGCTCTTATATATACCCTTCTTGTAGTCCGACTTGAATTGGTAAGGGTCAACCTGGTGTGGAGGTGACAAAATTCATTTTTTACTCACAAATAATTCTTTTTACATGATTCAAAATCCCAAGAAGGGTCTTATTAAATGTAAAATTACTCAGTAAGTTATGCACCGAACTTACTTGCGGATATTGTATTATCATACTGTTTATATTAGAATTATTACAAGGACTATGAAGTCTGCATATCTTGCAGCTACATGATCATACTCAGTAAAATGTAACATGTAATTTTTCTACTTAATGAAAGATTACGAATTTTTCCTCTGTGAAAAAAAATGTAAAATTACTCTAATAAGTCAATATAAATCTTAGAAGTCCTCAATGGGTACTTTGACCTAAAACATGATGACCCAAGCATGAAACCCATGCTTTAATAATTCATAATAATAATAATAATAATTTATTTCATTATTTTTCATAATTACATTTCATTATGACTCAAATACAATTATCATAGACTGAACCTAGTTACATTATTCAACAATTATTTCATTGGAATGGGTATATCCTCCCTGGTTAAGAGGGAGAGATATAAAAATCATTCGTGTCTTCACTTGGGAAGATAGAATGGAGGATTGGGTAAGCATCTGGAATATTATACTCTTTGAGGATGTGATAGGTCATTCAATGTAAGAGTAGTCGTAGAGGACCAATATCCTTGAGGACTCGGAATCCAAGATAAGAATAGTTCTGGTGGAAAATACTCTAAGAGAACTTGGGTAGGGTATATTTCGAGAGAGACAATGATGAGGGTGTTTATGAATCATTGGTATTGCTAGCATTGTGCTCTGATATTCTAGAGAGATAGAGCAATCAGTCAAGGCCTTTCTATGTGACAATGTTGGATTATATGATGCTAAACATATGGGTTACCAATATGATTCTTCTTATGAGAATTCTTCATATTGAGAATGTCCAAGTCCCTTGTATGGATTATGAATACCTCCCTAGTTAAGAGGGAGTGTTGAAATATGTAACTAGGGTTGGTCTTCATAATGACATGTGTAATCATGATTTTATGTAATTAATGAAAAGAAGAAAAATAAAATTATTTGTATGATATGATTGAGACATGAGTTTCATGCTCAAGGAATTTTATAGATCAAGCTCCCATTGTGAGCTATTAGGATTTGTCATTAAGTCATAAATTCAATTGATTCATTTTCAAGTTGTTGTGTAGGTAAATCCCCTCTACAGATAGAGGCGATCCCTCTAGCCCTAGGGTGGGTCTAGCAACTACATGAACATACTAACATCTACCTTCCTAGATTGTAAATGAAATTCAGAGCAAGGAAGATGACCTACCTTGTTCCGATGCTATGTTTTTGTCTTCCGTCGAATTTTCTTGATGTGTTGCCCTCCTCAAGCTTGATACACGTTGCTACCAACATTCGATTACATGTACAGACATTCAAGACACCACGACAAGCGTAAAACCAAAACAAGCATAAAACAATTACAACTTATGTAACTGATCAAGGAATGCTAGAAATCTCATTATAAATGTAAACAAGATTGGAAGATAAACATAAGTTTCATTTTATTGATAAAGACAAGGGGAGTTTACAACCAAGCCTTGATGTTGAGGCTCTCTTTTGGCAGGTCCATATCTAAGCATGTTTGCAACACCCTCATACACAAAGGTCTAAGATCTCACTATGTTCTTAACATACAAAAACAATCACACTCTTCTCTATTCTCCTGAAGTTATAATTTCTTCTCCTCTCTAGCTAACTCTAACTAAGGCAGCAGAGGTAAAAGAGGTATCCTTATATAACAATGGAGGAGGAGGATATGGGCCCTCAAATAATGGGAAAATATCTTATCCTTTGGAGTAGTTCCTATTTCTTGGGAACAAGAATCTCAAAGGGTAATTCCTCGACCATATCCTCAAAAAAAACTTCCAGCTCATTGCCTCATGAAGCTTCTAGTCATGGAAACTTCGTTTCTATTTTTAAAAACTTTCCAAAAGAGGATCAGCACGGGACTAACATTATGACAGAGCACCGATCAGCGCGGGTCTCAGTGCAAATCTGTGCTATCGATGCGGTTCAGACACTGAGACAAAGCGTCAACCTTGAAAACTAGGTTTACATAGGAATATTCCAAAAAATTTGTAAAGGGAGATGAATTGGTAGACAAAGTGTGGTTCAGGGGTATGTATTCCATGCTTGGAAAGTACACAAGGATCATTGTATGGGTCCTCCAGGATCAAGGAACGGGGATTACAGGGACCGTGACAATTTTTTGTGTAACAGATGCCCCGTAAAGTATGAAGTCTAAACACAAGTGAGGGATGAAATTCTTTACAAGTACGTGCAAGGAACCAGACGTTTCCGTCGGGAGACCTGAAAATCAAGCATATATACATATACATAACTAGAATATATGATGAAAATACATGAATCAAGGTATGGACGCAACCATCCATAAAAGAGACCATGGTATGGTCGCAGCCATCCATCTGAAAGAAACATGTATCCAATCATGGAAAAATCATATCACCTTGCAACCTAGATGTTAGAGAATAAAATCTAGGGTCTTGCACTCCACCATGACCCAATCAAGTACATTCAAGCATGCAAATAAAAGAGCTAAAGTCGAACATGCAGGAAAATCGCCTGATTACCAGTCAATGATGTAAACTATTAACAGGTGCAAGAGAAACCACCAATGATGACAATGGCTCTCAAGGTACTAACAGTACAATCCACGAGATGTGAATAAGGAGTTGGCATCGAATACCCTTGAAATCACCCGATCGAATGCCAATGATGTGAACCTGTCGTCGAATGTGAAGAACTTTCCATTAGGGCATGCAAGCTCTAAGGTACCAGAAAGGAGTCTCTAGATCGACTTCCCAGAAAATGAGTTGAAGTTGACAGGAAGCGATCTGTCGAAGGAGGGTCATTATGAATTTCACATCATCGACATGAAACAGAGAATTTGATATGAGTTTGAATCAAGACTGAAACAAAGGATCAGAGAATGTACAAACTGCAGAAGGATTTTTTCTTGAACATCGATGGCACGACTCTGGAATTTGGAAGCATTTGACTCAAATAGGATCAGAGGTCATGTTGACAAGATTGGTAATCGAATGAGAAGCAAACGGATTTCCCAAACCCATGGAGGCAAAGTGACAGAGTGAAAATAGCCCAACCCAACACGAACTGCAGATAAGTGTCATGTTCAAGAGTGACATACTGCCGACACAACTAATGAATAACTTCCATTTTCCCCCACCATTTCTGGCGAGGACCTCTTTATTTTTACACAGGCTTGAAGAGGATAGCATATGCTTGCCGTATAAGTTTTTCCTTCGGACAAATCCATCCTAGTACATTTTATGAGCCCTAGGAAGGAGGAATTGGGTAATGTCATGATGACGATCTCTGATGTCATTTAGGGTTTAAATAGTTTAACAAAGGAAGAGCTCAACATCTTTTCATGTTTTAGAGAGTTTTAAAAGAGCAAAAAAGAAAACTCCAGCAGGTCCCTTTTCGTAAGTAGTCTCACAGATCCGGAAAGGTAGAAAACCATATCTGAGAGAACCTCTTAGTCGCAATAGGCTAAGGTATTCCTTTTCCGTAAATAATTTGTCCCAGCCCGAAAAATGGTAAACTTATACTGGGCAGATCACGTTTCGCAGCCTTTATCGAGTTCAAAACGACAAGAGCACGGCAATCCTTTCATGTTTTGAGAGTCAAAAAAGAGCTAAAATTTGACTCCTCCTGGAGTAACGAGTGGTATTAAGGGTAGAAAATGGTTCCAGTGATGGTGGAACTACTCAGAACAAGTAAAGGTGAAGAGGCTAGCTAACAAGACCACTCATTGCAATTGTTCCTCAGGAATGGGTAAAACAATCAAGAAAGGGCATATGATCGGCCGAGCAGATGGTAACGATGGAATGAGAAAACCAAGGCTCATCTAGCAAAACAGGATGATAAAATGGCAATCAAGACAGATAAAATAAGAATGGTTTCATTTTTACACAAGCTTGAAATCAAGAATCTCTGCTTGAAGTTGGTTTCATTTTTACACAAACTTGAAACTGAAACGAACTATGCTTGAAACTGGGTTCATTTTTACACAAGATTGAAACGGAAAGAAACTATGCTTGAGATTGGTTTCATATTTACACAAGCTTGAAACAAAGATAAACTATGCTTTTAAATGTTTTCATGCCCCCAACATGGTGACTCAATTCAAGGTACATGCCCCTCAAGCTTCAGCGCATTCACCAGAGTAGACTGCTAGTTACTGACAGGTGGATGGAATGAAGGTTCAATTAGGAGATCAAGAGAAATATTCGATTGGGATTTTACAATATCTAATCAAAATCTCGAATTGAAAAGGGAACCTGTTTCATTGTTTAACGAGATTGACACAGTAAAAGAACTATCCTCATAAGATCTAATTCATTTTTTAATGAGGTTTACATAGTAAAAGAACTATCCTCATGACACCTTGTTTCATTTTTTAAGGAGCTTGACACAAGAAAAGGAATTCTACTCCACAAGAGCTTGTTTCATTTTCTAAGGAGCTTGACACAAGAAAATGAACTATGCTATGACGACCTGATCATGACGAATAAGAACTCATGGCTTCCAAGAGTTTCTCATCCGACGGGAGAATAACACTCTGGAAATTAGGATCCAATGCCACCAGTACATTGAGTACTACCTCACTAACTGAATTATCAGTGGACGCGGACATGGAATAGGTGGCCACATAATTGACCTGTGGCGGGGAAGATACCACTGGTAGGTAAGGACTAGGAAGGGATGATGTTAGACCAGATGTCACATCAGGACCAAAGAATGAAATTTGATCAATCGTCACGATCCGACCTTCTTGTGGAAAACAGATCACACGAAAGAGGGAAGATACAAGCGCGCCCATGGCATAAGCATAGTTTCACCCCAGGAGTGAATTAAAATCCAAGGGGCCTTGGACCACCATTACATCTATATAGATGGTCCCCCCCCCCCCCAAAGTAATAGTAAAATTCGAAAGGATCCCTAATGGTTGACTAGTTCCTCTGTTAAAAGCCAACAGATTTTGAGTAACAGGGACAAGCTATGGAGAACCCAAAGCTTGCCATGTATTTGAAGATAGAATACTAACTGAGGCACCTTCATCTATGATTTTTCCTGGTAAGACCATATTGCAGGCATGTAAAGTGATCTCAAAGGGCACGTAAGAAGGAAGACGGTACCCCGTAAATCGACTCCAATAAAAGGAAGCGACCAAACTACATGGAGGGGGTGCTATAAGAATATGAGGATTATCCCCCTGTGTTACGGGAGAAAAAATACCATCCTCCTAGGCTCTCGGAATGAGAACAGGAGGATCATTTCTGGAACTGTGGCGACAGGAGTCAGAGGACCACCCTCCTGGATCATAGAAACGGGAGGAACACTCTCCAATCTCGGGGAATCAGAGGAAACAAAAAGAACCTGACTGGGAGGAGACCCACTCTCGTGGAAAAGACCTGATGAACTGTTGATGGAACAAGGTCGTCCTTCTTCTCAGCTAATGATTGGTCAAAAATGGACTCGGGAAACTGACTTTCAGAGAGAGTGGAATTGACCGGAGATGGATCCCGATCAATGACTTGATCAACTATCAGAGGACTCAAAGAAAACTTCTAGTAACCGACGGGAAGACAAAGCTCAGAATCTGAAAGGGTATCCAATACTTTAGAAGCTTTATCCATATAAGGACAGAGGTGAATGGGATGGTTCACTTCACACAACCTATAGGGAAATTTGATCTTACCCTAATTCTTACGAGTCTTATTATTTTTAGTTGAAAGCTCATCATCAGCATGATGCCCAGATGTTGATGACGAAGGACGAATCGGGCCAACGGACCACACTTCTAGCACCTTGGGAATACCAGGGAAATCATGAAGAAGGTGGTCACCCTCACATAGCTTGCAAGATAATTTGACTCTGCGAGACAGAGTGGGAGGCTTCTCGATATTAGCTACATGAGTAGAAATTGTTGTTGATTTTCCCCCTAACTTATTTTCCTTCTTCTTCTTCGACTTCTTCTTCTTCTTCTTAGCCACCCGGTTACTATAATCTAGAATTTCACCAAGTGAAGAGGAAGAACATGGTGAAGAAATAGTCGAAGAAGGTGAGGGGTCAACCTTAGGATCAACATGTGGTTGACATGGTTCAGGCGGAGGAGAACTCGGTTGAGAGACAATTGGTAAATTCGAAACCACAGGGGTTGAAAACAACCAAACTGGAATACCAATGGTTAATCCCGGGAGGGACAATGTTTCCATATACGGGGCACCAACATTCCCAAACGAAGGAAAAAGACCAGGATTCCCATCTGAGGGGATTCCTTGGTTGATGGACTCTGGAAACATCGTCATTGGACTCAACCCTAAAGAATCACTAAGGAATGTAACTTTAACTAGTAATATTTCATGGGCAGTCAATTTTAAGACTCTGAAACAAAAATTTTCCTTTTCATGTTTTAAGAGTCGATAAAAGGACAAAAGGTGACTCTAGTCCCTTTCAGTTTGAACGAGCTCGAAAGGAAAAGCACTCGATGATAGTTTCAAATTTAAAGAGTCAGTAAAGATCAAAAAATGACTACTCGAGATATTCTAGGCATAAAGGGTGACCAGGTAATTGTGAATTGCAATATACACCTTGGTGATCAAATGAAAGAGAAATTTCCATGGACTTAATGTACATGTAAGTAGTCTCCCTAAATGCTTTGTTCTGTGTATCACGGTTACAGGGCGGAAATCTCGAATTCCTATGGATAAAGGGTTGAAACCTATGAGGGTCTCCCTTTATATACTTGACGGTACGGGGAGCACAATTTCATACTAGCGCTATCTAATTCTAGATGGAGAGTGACAACTGCTAGGTTTAACGACGCCGGAACACGTCACTAGCCTAGACCTCTAAGTGTGTGCGTTAATTTTCAATGCATCCTTAGATTGATTGAATAAATTGTAATGATTTATCTTGAATTATGTCTCAATTCCAAGGCCCTACTGCATGTCTCTGAATCTTCTATATGCGGCTATATAAGAAAAGAAATCTTTCAATTCAATGAATGCTACTTAGGTAAGGGAAGAGTCTCAAACAATGATGCAACAAACAGTAACACTGCAAACGATACTTTTTCCCAACTAAATGACTTTCACCATCCAAATGTAATCTAAAAAATTCAAAGCTGTGAATTATGCAATTTAATCTATGCAAAATTGTCTTCTTCTTTTTGTTAACTATGCAATTGTAATCTATGCACAATTTACTTTTTCTTTTGAATGAATAATAATGCACTCAATGCGAATTTTTAGTTTTCAATAATTAAACAATGTAATCTAAGTTCAATGATAAATTTCAAACATGACTTTTCAATGCGACTTTATCTAATGCATTTTAACGAAAAGCAGACTTTGAGACGAAAACTAAAAGAATGAAAATGTTCTTAATGCAAAAAGGATGCAACAAAAATTAAGAATACAATATTGTTTTGAACACTTTGTAACAAAATCCCTCAAAAGGCTACAAGACATATGAGTTCAAGCATAATGAGAAATTCTGAATCATGGGCTCAAAACAAGGCATTCATTCCCTTTTACATCAGGAAATCATAGAAAGAATACTTTTCAGCTGAACAATGAGAAATGTAATCTATGCTCACAAGAAAAAAAGCGGACCAAATGAACTCGGACAAACACTTGATACTTGATCACTCAATCAACCAAAAAGAAAAAGGAAATCAACTAGAGATATCTCACCAAGTAAAGAGACTAACTCAATCAAAAAGACGATGTCCCGTGAAGCATGCAACCAGGAAATTGATGCAAAATCCTAGAAAAACCTACGATGTAAGGATGCACATCCCAACAGAAAGGAAAACAAAAAACAAAAAACCAAAAATCAAGCCAATGAGCCAACCAAACCAACTTGAGTGAAGGGGATAACATGTAAATCATACAGAGAAAAAGACCAGAAGGGAAAGACACACTGGTGAAAGACTTCGGGAATAAATCTTAATTTTTCACACACACTGGAATTGCTGCAACTTTAGGGTTTGAAACTAGCACCAACAGCCCAATGGCATAGCTTTATAACTGAAAAATGGCGCTAATCGGCACAACTGTCAAACAAATAAAAGCGCCAATTCCGAAAAAAAAAAATTAAAAAAAAAAACAAAGAATTCCTTCTAAACGAGACCAGACTCACCACTTCAAGAAAAAACTAAAAGATTGTAATTGATAAAAAACATAGGAACAAACAGGGAAATGGTCATTCAACTAAACTCGTCGAATGACTAAGATCTCAAAGAGTGACAAACTCAAAGGAAACTCCCCAGTGGAGTCGCCAATTTTTTGTGTAGGTAAATCCCCTCTGCAGACAGAGGCGATCCCTCTAGCCCTAGGGTGGGTCTAGCAACTACAAGAACATACTAACATCTACCTTCCTAGCTTGTAAATGAAATTCAGAGCAAGGAAGATGACCTACCTTGTTCTGATGCTACGTTGTCATTTTCCGTTGAAGCTTCTTGATGCATTTCTCTCCTTAAGCTTGATACACGTTGCTACCAATGTTCGATTACCTGTAAAAACAGTGAAGACACCACGAAAAGCGTAAAACCAAGACAAACATAAAATAATTACAACCTATCTAACTAATCAAGGAATGCTAGAAATCTCATTATAAATGTAAACAAGAGTGGAAGATAAACAGCAATTGCATTTTATTATGATAAAGACAAGGGGAGTTTACAACCAAACCTTGATGTTGAGGCTCTCTTTCGGTAGGTCTATATCCAAGCATGTTTGCAACACCCTCATACACAAAGGTCTAAGATCTCACTATGTTCTTAACATAAAAAAACAATCACACTCTGCTCTATTCTCCCGAAGCTAAAATTACTTCTCCTCTCTAGCTAAATCTAACTAAGGCAGCAGATGCGAAAGAGGTCTCCTTATATAACAACGGAGGAGGAGGATATGAGCCCTCAAATAATGGGAAGAGAGCTTATCCTTTGGAGTAGTTCTTATTTCTTGGGAACAATAAGCTCAAAGAGGAATTCCTCGGCCATATCCTACTTCTAGTCATGGAAACTTCATTTCTATTTTTAAAAACTTTCCAAAATAGGATCAGCGTGGATCCGACATTAAGACAGAGCGCCGATCAGCGCGGGTCTCAGTGAAAATCTTTGCTATCGACGCAGCTTAGACACTGATACAAAGCGCCGACCTTGAAAACTAGGTTTACATAGGGATCTTCCAGAAAAGTTGGAAAGGGAGATGAATTGGCAAACAAAGTGTGGTTCAGGAGTATGTATTCCATGCTTGGAAAGTACACAAGGGTCACTATATGGGTCCTCCAGGATCAAGGAACGGGGAGTATAGGGACAGTGACAAATCGTTGTGTAACACATGTATTGAAAACCCATTTGGGCATGTTACATATTGTAAAATAGAAGTTATTTGAGTCATTAGAAAATTCAAAAACCCTCCAATACCTCGTCACAAGTACTCAATCAAGTTGACCTTCCAAAGAAGCAATATAATGCTGTAGAAGGATATTTCGGCCTAGAAAAAAGGAGATGTCGACCTATTTACATGGGAAAATCACTATATAAAGTAGGATTCGACCTCACTTTAAGAAAAAACTATCAACCATCCAAAAATAAGAAATAAGTTTAATAAAAAGGAATAAAGAAGCCTCTAATCCAGTGAAGGCGAAGACAAGAAGATCTAATTATTTTGGCGTTTTTTTTAGTTCATCTTCCTCACACATGTGACTGCGGCTAGGGTTCCAACAGTTAAGTATTGCAGACCTCAAGGAATCTTAGATCTAGTGCAAGTGAAGGGTATATTTGCTAGCCGAAATCACAAGAATAATTCTTTGAGTCAAGCGAAGGAGAAACGCCTCTCCAAAGTCCTCCAATATAATCACACGTGCAAAATTGCAGTGGTTTCATGTAGGCAAAAAATTGCAGGACTGTGTAAAGAAGCTAAATTTCAGAGAAGCCAAGAATAAAGGTGCAAGGAGTCAATTTGACAAGCATTGACTTGGAAGAGAATAAGAATTTGTTAAAAATGTCTTTTAACTTGGTCTTGGAGAGGTTAGTAGGTCAAGGGTATTTTTCTTAGATTTCATAAATTAAAGATTCTATTAGAAGAAGAACTTGGAGGATTTTATTCTCAAGATTGGAGATGTTTTCTCCCTCGATGATCGTTTATATCTTGTGTCTCTTGTATCATTGTTGTTTATATTTTGATATTTGTTTAATGAAAAGAACACAATAATAATCAATTTAAATAAGAACCTAATCAAGAGAAGTAAAAATTATTCACAAGTAGTTATCATTTCTAGATAAATCACCTCATCTCTCTACCCTAGATTTCTCAACATGGAATCAAAGTTAAGTGACAAATCAAAGAAGGGCAAATCAATCATTCAAGGATCAAAGTTCTAGAAAGGGTATCAAGGGCATCAAATAATCAAGAAGATCCTCCCATCTCCAAGTAATTTTCAAGACAAGGACCACGTCATCACCTTCAACGAAGTGTCAAAACCCTATATTGATTAAAGAAGAAGTCTAAATTTAAATCATTCTTGGGATCCTCACTCAAATTATCATCACAAGAAATGAGACCTCAAAAGACCCTACCTCTACTCAAATTGAAGAAATATTCAAATCAAAATATCCTGAAGACTACTCATCCAGTGGGAGCAAGAAAAAAGGATTTGTTGACATCATCAAAGGATTCAAGGAGATCTCCACCTCTTAGGAGTCAAGAATCACTTTTGAAGCAAGAAATCTCCTCCAAGAAGAAATCTTCTAAAACCATATCATCTTCAAAATTAACAATGCAATAGGTTGAAAGGAGTATCTTCACAAGTAATTATATTTATATCTACATATGAAACTGTCAAAATGTCTTTTTGAAAGGAAAGAAACAAACCAGTTGGGGCTTCAAACTTTCTAGCATGGAAGAAATCGACAGATCTAAACCTCATAGAAAGTGAGGTCATGGAACATGTTAAGGGCTCAATCACCAAACCTCCAAAACAAGATACTCAAGCACTTGCAAGGTATATGAAAGGGAAAATAAGGGCTCAAAGGATTCTCATAGAATGCATCGAGGATCCCCTCACTCCCTATGTATCTAAATTAGAAACATCAAAAAAAAATATCACAAACTTGTAGAATTGTTCTCCATAAGCACTTGGCGAGAAGTGATCTCATTAAGGCAATAACTCTACAAGATGAAGATATCAAAAGAATAAGGAATAGCCCCATAATTTATGAAGGTATCAAAAATTATATATCAACTACAAGAGTTGGGAGAGATAATGTCTTACAAAGAAATGACTACTATAGTACTAAATGCACTACCAAATGAATGGGGTAAATTTACATCAATAATTTATGGAAAGAAGGAAGCTACTTCATTCAATGATTTATGGTCACTATGAAAAATTGAAGAAACTAGGGTGAAGGCAAAATCTGATAAAAGTAAGGCATATGCTGCCATGGCAAAGAGAAAAGGGAATTTTGGGAAATTTCGTCCTCATAAAAGAAAGAAGAATATGGCAAAGGTTCAATGCTATGGATGTCAATAATATGAGCACTACAAGAGAGATTATCCTAAACTCAAGAAGGAAAACAACAAACGAGGAAGGGAAGAAGCACATATCACTAAAGAAATGGAAGAAATTGAAAAGAAGAAATCCAAGAAGTAGAAATTAAAGGATCTTTATTATGATTGAGATAATCATCCTCGCCAAGTTATTTTCAAGTCTATGTCTCAAGTTTTTTTGTTGTGAAATGTAGCTATCATTAGAAGCAAGATAGGATGCATCATGGAATCATAGAAGCATATGATTGACATCCTCTTAGAAAAGCGTGAAATATATTTGATATAGAAGTTTATGGTAGTCAACTATAGAAGGATGTAGATCTTGGTAACCTCATTAAAAGCATTAGTAGTACTTATGGAAGAAGAAATTCATGAAGCTCATCATAAATCATTCAAGAGGAGAATTTGTTGATCACGATCCTCCATTGAAATCTTCAATGGAAGATTCACCAATTGTAAAAAACAATTGTCTCATCAAGAATTCCACCATGTATGGGATTCATGGGATAATGGTATGACAACATAAGAGAATTATTTCAAGGTGATTGAAGTTCTTTCAATCAAGGAAGTTGTTGAAGAAAGTCTAGATGACCAAAAGAAATAAAATGAGGTATGTATGCTTATATTTGATAAAATAAAGTCATGACATATAGTTGAAGGTGACATGGATGAATGCTCTACCTCAAGAGCATGATCAAAAGAAATTATTTTCTCATTTGGATGGGTGCATGAAGGCATGGTTCACACATTGACTAAATCAACATAATATGTCCTCATATGGAATATGAGGTGGTTCAAAAATTTGAAGGAACTATGATTGGAATTCCTGCAAATAAATATGTGAATAAATAAAGGAAGAGATCATGAAAAATTGCACTACGGAGAAGGAAATCAACATCCAAGGTCTAAAATATTTGACTATGATATCTCCATGGAAAATATATGAAGATCCTAATGAAGTCTGAAAAAGAAAGAGACCCTTTTCATTGTATATATTTTTGGAGATGTGTCAATATGTATGCATTATGTTGATGCAAACAAGGAGATGTCATGATGAAAGACCTTCACAAAGGTAATTTTGATTTAATGATCATTTTCTATTTTTGAGCAATATCTGGATGGGCTAATGTAGTTCTTCCAAGATAAATATTTGTAGATGTCATATACAACTTATACTCGTGTGGTAGGATGAAATATCCTGAAGGAAACATGACGTGAAGAAGGTAGAAAGGTATGAAGGAAGGCCAGATATGGACTAATGGATCACTTTCCGATGAAATGAAGGATGACATAATTAACATGATTCATGAATTAAAGTGATGAATGGTTTCTTCCCTACAACAAGTTCCAAAAGGATGTAGGATCCATATCAACGAAGAAACTCATGACATCGAAGAAATGATTCCTACAAGTAGTTTTTTATCCCATGATCTCCACCTAAAGAGTTGTTGGAAGCAAGCGCCTGATAAAGAGGGAGCTTGGGTACATCACTTTTATAGGAATGGGTACATTCTTTCATTGGAATGGGTATATCCTCCCTAGTTAAGAAGGAGAGATAGGCACATAATTCTTGTCTTCACTTGGGATGATAGAATAGAGGATTAGGTAAGCATCTGGAATCTGATACTCTTTAAGGATGTGATAGGGCATCCAAGATAAGAGTAGTCATAGAGGATCGATATTCTTTGAGGATTGGGAATCCAATATAAGAATAGACTTGGTGGAAGATACTCTGAGAGAACTCGGGTATGGTATGTTCCGAGAAAGACAACAATGAGGTTGTTTATGAATCATTGGTCTCTCTAGCATTGTGTTATGATCTTGTGGAGAGATAGAGAGGTTAGTAGAGGCCTTGCTATGTGAAAATGGTGTATGATATGATGCTAAATAGATGGGTTACCAATCTGATTCTTCTTATGATAATTCTTCATGTTGAAAATGTCCAAGTACCTTGTATAGATTATGAATACCTTGTTGAAAAGTGTAACTAGGTCGGTGTTCATATTGACTATGTAATTATGGATTTATGTAAAGTATAAGACAAAGATAATAAAATGTATTTTTTCTTGCTTCATGAGTTTCATGAGCAAGATTTTATTATAGGTTAGTAGACTTCTTCTTGATGTCTATCTAGGTTTTTGTCTTCTAGATATAAATGTAATAAGTGTCATATATACATGAAGGATCTAGTCAAAATAAATGGTCCAAGACCTTGTCCTAGAAACCGTGGAAGAATGGCTCTATCAGCCCTCACTCAAATGCCGGAAGATAATATTAAATGATGTATTCGAAGTCGGCCTCATAACAGTCATGTCGGCTACCAAATAGTCACACTGGTCAGGTCAGATTATATACAGGGGCAAACAACTATATATACCCCTGTAGCCTTCGCATAAAATACAAAATTTTGGATATCTCTAAGTGCAGTTCAATCATCTTTAACTGCAATTCGAAGTGCAGGAAATGTATTTGGAAGTGTAGGAAATGTAGTGCGAAGTGCAATAGGTGTAGTGCGAATTGCAGTAAGCTTCAGTGTGGAATTTTGATATGTTTCAGGTCATCTCTGCATCTAAATTGCGAGCTATCTTTGAATTTCAGTGTGGATTACAAGGGAAATTTAGTGCGGATTTTTGGGGCAATTTCATTGTGGATTAAAGGATGAGTATAGTGCGGATTTCAGTGTTGATATGTAAAGGGTACAGAACTAGTCTAGATATGTATATCTGTATACCATAAGGTGTAGCAACATACAATTGAAGTGTGGATGTTTGAAGAGTTTTAGAACTAGTCTACATACATATATCCAAGTGTCATAAAGTGCTGAGACATCCTAAAGTAGATCACCTTAAAGCAATAGTGTTAAAGTGTGGATCCACCAAGTGCATGAGCAGGGTTGAAGTATCCTAAAGCAAGCTACAGCGTGACAAGGAAGTGAAAGAGCAGGGTTGAAGTATCGGATCTCTCCAAAGATAGTTTGCATACTATCCTAAATCGAAGCTGTTGATAAAGGGTGACATTGAGACTCTAGTCGGAAGAAGTAAGGACAAGGTCTTGGATACATAAATAGGTCAACGGTCTAATTTTGGGTCATGGTACTTGTTATCTGAAATCTATAAGAAGAATTTCTCATGGGTTTTCCTCTCCAAGAGGGAGAGGTTTTTCCTAGCTCCAGGAGCCTAACTCTTGTGTCTCCTGTCTTTTGATAATTGACTTGATGAAAGATTTAATAAGCTAATGAAGGAAAGACATAAGTAACTCAAGTAATCTCACAAGTAATTATCAAGAAGAGAATTTTGTATTAATCACTAGCCCTCCAAATTCTCAACATGGAATTAGAGCTAAGGTGATGAACTCAATGGCTACTTGACAAAGAGACACTCCAGGAAGAAAAAGTCAAAATTTGCGTGAAAAGTCAAATCAGTTTGCAAGGAACACTCTCAAGCTATTTTCGAGAAAGATCTCGATATCATTCAAAGGATCAACTTTTCAAGAAAATAATATTTTCCATCAAATATTTTCATTCAAGACATTGATTGAAGAGGAAATCATCTTTTGAAGATATCCCTTGCCATCAATGATTCAAGAACACCTATATTGAAGATTTCTATCTTAGAAGAAGCTCCTAACTCCTTCGTCATCATCAAGGAAGTTGTTGAAGGAGAAAGTCACTCACTCAAGTAAGTATCTATGACTTTATCTAAATCTATAAAGACGACTTATTGTATAGAGAGCAATAAATTGGTTGGGTTATCAAACTTCAATGCATTGAAGAAAAGAACAAGTCTAAAGCTAATTTAAAATGAAGTTATGGGCTTCATAGAAGGATATACAACTCAACCTCCAAAAGAAGACATTCTAGCATATATCAAATACATAAAGGGAGACATAAAAGCCTGAAGGATTTGTATAGAATCCATAAAAGACTCTCATTCGCTATGTATCAAAGCTAGAATCATCAAAAGAAATATATGATAAACTAGTGGAACTATTCTCGAAAGGTTATACAAAGGAAATAATATCCCTGAGACAAAAACTAAACAAATTGAGAATATAAAAGGAAGGAATAATTCCATATCTAATGGAGATTTTCACAATACGAGATCAACTATTGAAGTTGGGAGAAGTAATGTCTGATAGATAAATACTCACTATGGTACAAATTTTTTTACCAAAAGAATTGAGAGGTTCCACTTCCATCATAGATGGGAGAAAAGAAGCCATGCCATTCCAAAGTCCAGGTAAGATAGAAGAGTCAAGATTGAAAGTAGAATCAATTGTATGGAATCAAGCCTTTGACACCATGTCCAGGAAGAAAGGAAGATTTGGTAAAATTGGTCCTCATAATAAGAAAAAAAATGTGGACAAAGCACGATGCTTTGGATGTAATGATCTTGCACATTATAGATGATATTTTCCTAAATTTAGAAAGGACAAGAGGAAAAAGGAAGAATCCTATATCTCATATATAAGAGAATAACCTGATGCAAAGAAATCTAAGAAAGAAGAAGCAAGGGATCTCCAATATGATTGAGATCATCTTCTCCTTTAAGTGATTTTTGTTGGTTGTAAAATAGTATGATAAGAAGCAGTGTATATTACAGCATCATGATCGAAGCATGGAAGGAGCTCTCAATAAAACAAGCTCCTGGAAAACCTCATTGATAGAAGGTAGTTATCAAGATCAAGGGTTATCATAAAAACTGGTGTTGATATTTTTCTAATGGAATTCTCTATGAATTCACTAATTAGAAAGAAATCATAATGGTTTCATCAAGAATTCCATGCTACAGAATTATGGGATGTGATGATATATTGATGGAGCAGGCCAAGGGAATGAAGCTCTTCATTCAAATAAAACTTCTACAGGATGACTTATATGATAAAGGTATGAGGTATGTATATATTTATATGTTGACATTGGATGTTGTGAAGTCATGTCATATGGTTGCAGGTAATAGAGTTCCATATTTAGAAGTATGATCTATGAAGGAGGATCTCTCGGTTCACTAACAGATGAAATCAACATAATATATCCTCATGGAATATGAGGTGGTTGTATATGAATGAGAAACTGGAAAATTTGTAAGTTCCTGGGAATGAATAATGTGCAAAAGGGAAGAGATCATGAAATGCAACCATGTCAAGAGGCAATTGTCATCCGGAACCCAAGAAGATGTGACTAGGAGATCTCCTAGGAGGATATGTAGACTCCGACAAAAGTCTGGTAAAGAAGAAGACCCTTGAAAAAACATATCATTAGGAGATGCGTCAATCTGAATAAAGGATGTCGATTCCTACAGGAAGATGTCATGGTGAAAGATCATCACTGAGGTAAAAAAAAAATTTAAGTTCATATGTATATGTTTATCTGGATGAATTTGTGCAGGATTGCTAATCATGAGAAAGGATATATGATCATTGGAGATGATTCAAAGGAAATCAGCATGGCATAACAGTGGAACAGATGAGAAAGATTGATGAATCACTTTCTGATAGTGGACATGACTCGTGACTGAAAGTGATGGATGATGTGTGCCCTATGAAGCCAAAAGTGAAGATTCCTCAATCGAAATCCATGACATTGAAGGGAGGAATTCTTCATGAGTAGTTGGATTGCTACTGCAAGACCCTAGTTTAGAGGGAGCCTGGTGGTAAGTTTCTTACTTGGAAGAAACTTAAAGTATGTCCTTCCTGAGTTGAGAGGGAGTGACATATGTGATTCTCTAATACATGTGTCATGTACTATACCAGGACTAACAGTGGTAAGTCTTAGTGAAGGCCATGTGGAAAGAATGGATAGACACATCATTCTGGTCTTCACCTGGAAGACAGAATGGAATATTGGGTAATCATCTAGCATTCGATACTCTTTGAGAATGAGATAGGGAATTCAAGATAAGAGTAGTTGAGGACCAATATTATTTGAGGGTTGGCTACCAAATAGAAGAATAGTCTAAGAAGGTCATACTTTGGGAACACCTAGGTGGAGTATGTACCTTGGAGAGACAATGACTATGGTGTCTATAAGTCATGTGTCTCGCCATTGTAGCCCATTGTCTCGTTGCGAGATGGGGTTGTTATTCAAGGTCTTGCACAAGGATAATGTTGGTTGATATGATGCTATACAAATGTGATTAACAATCTAATTCTTCTTATGAGATTCTTCAGTTTGAAAGTGACCATGTACCTATATGAATACCTCCCTAGTTAAGAGGGAGTGTTGAAAAGTGTAACTAGGTCGATCTTCATATTGACTATGTAATTATGGATTTATGTAAAGTAGAAGACAAAGATAATAAAATGTATTTTGTACTTGCTTCTTGGGTTTCATGAGCAAGATTTTATTATAGGTTAGTAGACTTATTCTTGATGTCTATCTAGTTTTTGGTCTTCTAGATATAAATGTAATAAGTATCATATATACATGAAGGATCTAGTCAAAATAAATGCTCGAAGACCTTGTCCTAGAAACCGTGGAAGAATGGCTCTATCATCCCTCACTCAAATGTTGGAAGATAAGATTAAATGATCTATTATAAGTTGGCCTCATAACAGTCATGTCGGCTCCCAAATAGTCACACCGGTCAGGTCATCTTATATACAGGGGAAAAAAACTATATATACCCCTGTATCCTTCGTAGAAAATACATAATTTTGGATATCTCTAAGTGTAGTTCGATCATCTTTAAGATCAGTGTGAAGTGCAGCAAGCTTCAGTGCGGAATTTTGATATGTTTCAGGTCATCATTGCATTTAAATTGTGGGCTATCTCTGAAGTTCAGTGTAGATTACAAGGGAAATTTAGTGCGGATCGTAGGGGCAATTTCATTGTGGATTAAAGGACAAGTATAGTGTGGATTTTAGTGCTAATGTGTAAAGGGTACAGAACTAGTCTAGATATGTATATCCGTATACCATAAGGTGTAGCAGCATACACTTGAAGTGCGGATATTTGAAGAGTTAAGAACTGGTCTACATACATATATCCAAGTGTCATAAAGTGTTGAGACATCCTAAAGCAAAATCACCTTAAAGTAGCAGTGTTAAAGTGTGGATCCACCAAGTGCATGAGAAGGGTTGAAGTATCCTGAAGCAAGCTACAGCATGACAAGGAAGTGCAAGAGCAAGGCTGAAGTATCAAATCTGTCCAAATATAGTTTGCGTACTATCCTAAATTGAAGTTGTTGATAAAGGGTGTCATTGATATAGTGGTCAGAAGAAGTAAGGACAAGGTCTTGGATGCATAAATAGGTCGAGGGTCTAATTATAGGTCATGGTACTTGTCATCTGAAATCTATAAGAAGAATTTCTCATGGGTTTTCCTCTCTAAGAGGGAGAGGTTTTGCCATGGCTCCAGGAGCCTAACACTTGTGTCTCATGTCTTTTGATAATTAACTTGATGAAAGATTTAATAAACTAACGAAGGAAATACATAAGTAACTCAAGTAATTATCAAGAAGATAATTTTGTATTAATCACTAGCCATCCAAATTCTCAACATACCTCCCTAGTTAAGAGGGAGTATTGAAATATGTAAGTAGGTTCGGTATTCATAATGACAAGTGTAATCATGATTTTGTGTAACTAATGAAAATAAGAAAAATAAAATTATTTTTATGATATTCTTGAGACATGGGTTTCTTACTCAAGGAATTTTATAGATCAAGCTCCCATTGTGAGCTATAAGGATTGGTCATTAAGTCATAAATTCAATTGATTCATTGTCATGTATTGAAGACCCATTTGGGCATGTTACATATTGTAAAAGAAAATTTATTTGAGTCATTAGAAGAGTCAAAAACCCTCCAAGTCCTTGTCACAAGTACGCAATCAAGTCGGCCTTCCAAAGAAGTTATAGATCATTCTAGAAGGAGATGTCGCCCTAGACAAATGGACAAGTCGACCTATTTACATGGGAAAATCACTATATAAAGGAGGATTCGGCCTCACTTGGAGAACAATCTATCAAACAACCACAAAAAAGTGTTAAAATTTGGGTACCAAAGGACAAGTGGTTCCCTAAAGCTTTGATCTTTGGCCTGGGGAAAAGTGTCAAAAAGAATTTAACTTTTTCTCCTAAAGTGACTTTATAAGTTGTAAAGTCAAATCTAATTTAAAAGTGACTTTAAGTGATAAAGTTACTAAGTCTAATTTTAAAGTGAATTTAATAAAGTCAATGTGAAATTAGAAAGTGAAAAGTGACTTTGGAAATAAATGACTAAGAAGGTATTTATTAAAGTGGGGTGAATTAAATATAGAAAGTGAGATTTAAATGCACATTTAATCTTAGCCCTAGATCTAAAGCTATCTCAACCATTGGATTTAGGGATTTCCCAAAAGTCACTTAGGGTTAGGTTAAAGGAGGAAAAGAGGGAAAAGATCATTCAGTCTTTCATGAGCATA
This sequence comes from Pinus albicaulis, assembly GCA_034641835.2. Lineage (NCBI taxonomy): Eukaryota > Viridiplantae > Streptophyta > Pinopsida > Pinales > Pinaceae > Pinus > Pinus albicaulis. Next base: position 511,375,700 of record CM076575.1, on the reverse strand, counting down.
TTGAGAGGAGGAGAAGAGAGTTGGAGAAATTTCTGGGCTTGAGAAAGTGAAGGAGAGGAGTAGTTCAGCAAATCCGTATAGTAGAGAGAGGTTACATGCATTTCAAGGCAGCAATCCGTACAGCATTAATTAGCACTCATTTCAAGGCATATTTATGTACAGCAGCTTGGGGCATGAATTTCGAGGAGAGGGACAGCAAATAAATCAAGGAGAAGGTACAGAAAACTAAAGGCACAATTTCTGAGATTGTTGGGCATGGTTTTCGAGACATCAGGCACAATTTTCGAGGAGGAGGTATTGTTGTACTTTTTCGCATAATCCGTACGACTGTACAACTAAGTATTGGGCACAAGTTTCAAGGTTGTTCACTGTTGTAATAATTTTTTTTTTTGACTATTTTGCTAATTTGACACATTTTTCGAGGTGGAGGCAAGCACGGAAAACGAGATAAGTCTGTACGTTGTTTGCTAGAATTTTTCCTGTATATTTCACTTCTCTGTAAAAGAATTTTCCAGAAATAAAGAAGAGCTTTCGAACTGGTTTTCCCCAAGAGTTGTAGGGGGTTTTTCCAAGGTCATGTTGACCAAAAATCAACCTGTCATTTTTTGTGTGTGTGGCTGATATATTTTCTAAGTTTTTATTTCTGCATTTTTAGCACTGTGAAATTTCCATAATTTGTGTTTTCAGAAAATATTTATTATTTCCAGCTTGTTGAATGAATGGTTATGGGAATGGGAATTTAACTACATGGGAGTAATAAGGAGAAAATGAAAACCGGGGTTGGGTAGACTACAAGAAGAAATAAGTTTGAGAAAATGGAAGAAAGAGGCCTCTAATATAGCGAAGGGAAAAATAAGAAGATCGAATTATTTTGGCATTGTTTTTGGGTCATCTTCCTCACATGCGTGACTACAGCTAGGGTTTATGTAATTAGGTATTGCAGACCTCAAGGAATCTAAGATCTAGTCCAAGTGAAGGGTATATTTGCTAGCCAAAAACACAAGAAGAAGTATCCAAGTCAAGAAAAGGATAAAATCCTCTCCAAACTCCTCCAGACTGCTCACACGTGTGAAATTGAAATGGTTTCAGGCAGGCCGAAAATTGCAGGACTTTGTAAAGAAGTTGAATTTCAAAGAAGCCGAGAACAGAGGTGCAAGAATTCATTTTGACAAGAATTGACTCTGAAGAGAAGAAGAAGTAATTCAAAATTTCTTGTGACTTTTTCTTGGAGAGGTTAGTAGGTCAAGGGTATTGGCCCTAGAAGATTGCCTATATCTACTGTCCCTTGTCTCAATGGCATTTATATTTTTATAGTTGTTTGATGAAAAGAACACAATAATAATAAAGCTAAAGAAGAACCTAATCAAGAAAAGTAAAAAGTATGCACAAGCAGTTATCATTTCTAGATAAATCACCTCATCTCTCTACCCTAGATTTCTCAACATGGAATCAAAGCTAAGGTGACAAATCAAAGAAGGGTAGATCCATAAGGTACACTCAATCATTCAAGGATCTAAGTTCTAGAAAGGGTATCAAGGGCATCAAAGAATTAAGAAAATCCTCTCATCTACAAGGCATTTTGAAGACAAGGCCACATCATCATCTTGAAGGACGTGTCAAAATGCTATATCGATCAAAGAAGAAGTCCAAATTTAAAGCATTCTTGGGATCCCCACTCAAATTATCATCACAAGAAAGGAGACCTCAAGGACCCTACCTCTACTAAAATTGAATAAATATTCAAATCAAACTATCCTGAAGACTACTCATCCAAGAGAAGCGAGAAGAAAGTAGTTTTTGGAATCATCAAAGGATTCAAGGAGCTCTCCATCTGTTAGGAGTCAAGAATCACTTTTGAAGGAAGAAATCTCCTCCAGGAATAAATATTCTAAAACCATATCATCATCAAATTTAAGAAGGCAATAGATTGAAAGGAGTATCTTCACAAGTAATTATATTGATGTCTACATATAAATCTGTCCAAATTTCTTTTTTCAAGGAAAGCAACAAACTGGTTGGGGCTTCAAACTTTATAGCATGGAAGAAAAGGACAAATCTAAACCTTATAGAAAATGAGGCCATGGAACATGTTAAGGGCTCAATCACCAAACCTCCAAAAAAATATGCTCAATAACTTGCAATTTATATGAAATGGGAAGCAAGGGCTCAAAGGATTCTCATAGAATCCATCAAGGATCCCCTCATTCCCTATGTATCTAAATTAGAAACATCAAAACAAATATAAGACAAACTTGTCGAATTGTTCTTCGTAAGAACTTGGGGAGAAGTGATCTCATTAAGGCATGAACTCTACAAGATGAAGATATCAAAAGAAGGAATAGCCTCATACTTTATGAAGGTATCGGAAATAAGAGATCAACTACAAGAGTTGGGAGAGATAATGTCTGACAAAAAAATTACTACTATAGTACTAAATGCACTACCAGAGCAATGGGGTAACTTTACATCAATCATTTATGGAAATAAATAATCTACTCCATTCAATTATCTATGGTCACTATTAAAATTTGAAGAAACCAAGTTGAAGGAAAAATCTGATAAAACTCAAGCATATGCTTCCATGGCAAAGAGAAAAGGAAAGTTTGGGAAATTTGGTCCTCATAAAGGAAAGAATAATATGGCAAAGGTAAAATTCTATGGAAGTAAATAGTATGGGAAATACAAGAGAGATTTCCCTAAACTCAAGAAGGAAAATGTCAAATGAGGAAGGGAAGAAAACCATATCACTGAAGAAATGGAAGAAACTAAAAAGAAGAAATCCAAGGAGGAGGAAGTAAAGGATCTCAATTTTTTCTGTTGTAAAATATATTTTTCATTAGAATCATGATAGGATGCATCATGGCATCATAGAAGCATACAATTGACATCCCCTTAGAAAACATGAAATATAGTTCAAATAGAATTCTATGGCAGTCACCTGTAGAAGGATGTAGCTCTTGGTAACCTCATTAGAATCATATGTAGTACTTATGGAAGTAGAAGTCATGAAGCTCATCATATTTGTTGCATGAGGATGATCAAGATCCTCCGCTGAAATATTCATTGGAAGGTTCACCTATTGGTAAAAGCAAGTGTCTCGCTAAGAATTCCACCTTGTATGTGATTAATGGGATGATGGTATGATAACACAAGAAGTGAAGCAGGTCAAGGTGATTGAAGTTATTTCAATCAAGGAAGTTTTTGAAGAAAGTATAGATGACCAAAAGGAAGAAAATGAGGTATGTATGATTGTATTTGATAAAATTACGTCATGTCATATAGTTTCATATAACAAGGATGAATGTTGTACCTCAAAAGTGTGATTAAAAGAAAGGATCTCCTCCTTTGGAAGGGTGCACAAATGCATTGTTCACACATTGACTAAATCAAGATAATATGTCCTCATATGGAATATGAGGTGGTTGAAAAAGTTGAAGGAACTATGATTGCAAGTTCCTGCGAAGAAATATGTGAATAAAGAAAGAAAGAGATCATGAAAAATGCAACTATGAAGAAGGAAATCAACATCCAAGGTCTAAAATATTTGACTATGATATCTCCATGGGAAAGATATGAAGATCCTAATGAATTCCGAAAAATAAAGAGACCCTTGGCATTGTATATATTTTTGGAGATGTGTCAATATGTATGCAAGATGTTGATGCAAACAAGAAGATGTCATGATGAAAGACCATCACAAAGGTATTTTTGATTTAATGATAATTTTCTATTTTTGAATAATATCTTGATGTGATAATGCAAGGCTACCAAGGGAAAGAGTTGTAGATGTCATCTACAACTCATACTGGTGGTAGGATGAAAGATCCTGAAGGAAACATGACGTGAAGAAGGTATCAAGGTATAACGAAGGCTAGATATGGATTAATGGATCACTTTCCGATGAAATGAATACATGACTGATAGGATTCATGAATGGAAGTGATGAATGGTATATTCCCTACAAGAAGTTTCAAAAGGATGTAGGCTCCATATCAAAGAATAAACTCATGACATCGAAGAAAAGAGTCCTACAAGCAGTTATTTTTCTGATGATCTCCACCTAAAGAGTTGATGGAAGCAAGTCCCTGATTAAGAGGGAGCTTGGGTACATTCCTTTTATAGGAATGGGTACATTCCTTCATTGGAATGGCTATATCATCCATAGTTAAGAGGGAGAGATAGACACATAATTCTTGTCTTTGCTTTGGATGATATAATGGAGGATTGGTTAAGCATATGGCATCTGATACTCTTTGAGGATGTGATAGGGATGTAATATTCCTAATTAGCAATGGCTAATTGGAATATTCGATTTTGCTTAATTTTTATAAATAAAAAGTGAGTAGAGGGGGGACATAGCTCACTTTAGAAATAAAATTTCACTCCCTAGTAGCACAACGTTGTAACTTAAGTGCACTAAGGGGGGCAAAAGGACCACGTAGGGAAGGGGCCCACGTTAACACTTGGAGAGACAGCATAGGATGAGTTGGCAGCGTGGGGGCCAAGGAGGCTACGTTGGATGAGAGGCCTAAAGTTTGAGAGAGAGAGGCAAACATTATATAAGGAGGAGAGCCTCCTCATTTGGAGAATTTGATGTTATGATATTGAGCTGGTCATTCGACTTCTTGAGCACGCTAGTTGTTCAACCTGTCTGCAGCACTGTTTAGTGCAACGAGTGTCTTCTTTCGGAGATCTCACCCTCAGCCCCGAGGGACTTCGAGTGCCTGCTCGGGTGAGGTATTCTCTTCAGTATTTTGGTGGGAGGATCGAGTTTTGTGTTTGTGGAGGAGCTTCTCTTCTAGAGACTGCGCAGTCCTGAGAGGGAGGACACAGTTCACTTGGTGGGGAGTTTGGTTTGATCTTGCGCGGAGGATTCAGGCTCTGAAATTGAGCAAGGGGCTAGCCCTTGCCCATTGGAGATTCTTGGTGGAGTTTGAGGCTGTATTTTGGAGTGTTATCTTCTGGGGCAGCGCAGAGACTTGAGGGATAGCGTAGATCCCCAAGGAGGTGTTTTTCGGGGGTCGGCTATTTGCGAAAAGCTTTCTGGGCTTTTCTGGGTTTGATGAGTAGAAGCTGATTCCAGAGTTTCAGCAATTTTTGAGGTGGGGAGAAGCCCCAAATCTTCATGTGATTTCAGTAGTAGCTGCAGCACAGCAATTCTTCGGCAGTTTGGACGCAGATCAGTTTGCAGCCATTTCTCTATCATTCTGAGAGCTTTTCTTAACTTTCCTAGTGCAAGTCTAGGTGCCATCACTCTGATCACCTATTGTACTCATTTCTATTCTCATTATAATAAAATGGCTTGGCATTCTGTCTATATTTCTTGAGTATCTGTTTATGTCTACATTGCTATTATATGCTTGCACTACTGTTATTTTTATCTATCTGAGCATTACTGTTAGTATACCCCCTGGTGTGTTTATCCCATACTCTTAGACAGAGTTTGGAAAGGGCCAGGTAGCCTCCAGATCTCATTCTCTTTGTAGAGGTGACATATCTGGTAAACGCCCTCCCAGTCCATCTTTGGTTGGAGTTTGTTGTGTTTGAGAGATATCCCCAAAAAGGGATATTATAGTGGTATCAGAGCATAGTTCTGGCTCAGCCTGTGGAGCTAGTGGTCTATGACACCGGGGGAGAAGCCCTACATTTGTTACAGAGGCAGAAAGTACAGAGATCGTGAGCGTAGGTTGGAGAACACCTACGGAGAGGGAGATTGTGTTCAAGTGGTGGACACAGAACAGGAGGAGCCTGTGATAGACACAGAGCAAGAGGAGCCTGTGTTAGATGAAAAGCAGAGAGAGACGATGGAAAATGACAGTGATGCCAAACAGTTTGGGGAGGCGCTCCTCAGATCAGTACAGGATCTGGTGAGGCAGATCGAGGTGATGGGGCAGATATTCAACGATGTGGAGGCTAGACAGTGTGAAACCCCAAGGGGTTTCCAGATTGGTGAGGGATCGGGTACATCCCACCATTTTCCAGAGCGTATTACCACTCAGCGTGATGCTACCCAGCATCAGGCATCACATGCACCTACCCGCTCTACCATGCCCACTTTTCTGGCTGCAGACACGGGGGCAGGAGACAGAGCCCGGCCATATGGGCGACTATTTTGCAGAGTATCAGGCCTATGGGCAGGATTTCAGGGATGCTCTCTCGTTCAGAGACTTTGTTCAGTTCCAGTGGGACAGTATACCCCGCGACCATCATAGAGGGCACCGACATTATCATGATGGAGATACCCATTACACAGCTAGTAGATTCCACTTGCCTACATTTGATGGTTCATCAAACAGTTCGGAAAGTCTTGGGTGGAGAAGCTGGACATTTATTTCCAGCTCAACCAAATGTCAGAGACGGAAGCCATCAAGGTGGCGACATTACATTTGGATGGTGAGGCCCAGGACTGGTGGTTCCATGGGATGGTTACACTCATACATTCCACAGTGACAACATATGCCGAGTTCACCAGGAGATTGATAGAGAGATTTGACCAAAGGGATCCGGAACAGCACTTTGTTGAGCTGACAAAGCTCAAATAGACTGGGAGCCCAGAGACATACATTTCAGACTTCTTGAGGGTTTCAGTGATGGTGCCAGATCTATCCGTAGCACGGATGATCTATATGTTTGTGGAGGGGTTAGCAGAGCCACTTCGGGTTCTAGTCAGATCTACTAGACCAGCCACACTCCAAGATGCTATTAGCAGGACCTGGGATTTGCAGGATGCATTACCCAGGACCCGAACACCTTACCCCCAGAGACAGGCTTTCCAGCCCAAGGGGAAGGATGTGAGGATCCTGCCTCCAAAGGGGAATCCAAGACGGGCACAGATAGATGATGATGCTAGGAGGGAGCTGAAGAAGAAGCAGTTGTGCTTTACTTGTTAGGAGCCATGGGCACCGGGACGTAGATGTGCTGCTGGCAAAGCACATTTTATTGAGGTCTTCTCTGAGAGCAGCGGGGAAGAGGATGAGGAGGATGATGTGGAGGCAGGAGACAGTCATGCAGAGCAGGATCCTTTGCCACCTCCACCACCACCAGCAGGTGGTGTGGCTTTTGCACCTACCGGAGGGGCCCTTGCAGCATTGTGAGGAGTTCCCAAGTATTTGACGTTGCGCATACGAGGGACAGTACGTGGCCAGCGAGTATCAATTTTGGTTGACAATGGGGAAACCCACAACTTCATCGATGCCCAGATGGTTGAGCGGAGAGGTATACAGACAGAGAGCTTCAATGGATTTTCAGTTTTGGTCCCGGGAGATCAGACCATGATGTGTGCTCATTATGTTCCAGAGTTATCAGTGACGATGGTCACCTACACATTGACTGATCACTTTTTCGTGGTCAATATTCCGAACACCAACATGGTACTGGGTGTTCAGTGGCTTATCACTCTAGGGAAGGTCACGACAGATTGGAAGGCCCTAGAGATGGAGTGGGATGACGAGAAGATAGGGAGGCATGAGAAGATACGGGGTCAGCACACATATCTGCCTCAGACTATTTCGGCTCATTAGATGGAGGCAATATTCCGGAAGGGAGACATAGAGTGGGCAATTGAGCTGCGTGCATCAGAGGCAGGGACTACAGGGTAGACGGTGCACCCGGAGATACAGTCCATCCTTGACAGGTATGCCACAATGTTTGGGGAGATTCCACCAGGACAGCCACCCGACCGGGGGTTTGAGCACACCATTGATCTTGAGCAGGACATACAGGCAATGATTACTACCCCCTATAGGCATCCCAAGGCCTATCGGGATGAGATTGAGTGGGCCATCTAGGAGTTGTTGGCTCTTGGGCACATTCTGATTCGGCCAAACACGAGTCCTTTTGCTTCTTCCGTGGTGTTGGTAAAGAAGAAGGATGGCACATTGAGGATGTGCATTGACTACAGGGCTTTGAACAAGAAGACCTTGAAGAACAGGTAACCCATACCCAGGATCGATGAGTTGATGGATGAGTTGAGGGGAGCACAGTTCTTCTCAAAGATTGATTTGAGATCTGGGTACCATTAGATTCGCGTGAGGGAACAGGACATTCCCAAGACTGCCTTCAGGTATCACTATGGGCACTTTGAGTTTTTTGTGATGTCCTTCGAGCTAACCAACGCCCCAGCTACATTCCAGTCATGCATGAACCACATCTTCCGTAGGCACCTGAGGAAGTTTGTGTTGGTATTCTTTGATGAAATCCTCATTTACAGCAGGACTTGGGAGGAGCATCTCCATCACATTGAGATAGTATTGCGCATTTTGGAGCAGCAGCAGTTCTATGCCAAGCTCTCCAAGTGTGATTTTGGGATGACAGAGATGTTGTACTTGGGACACATCATAGGGGTGGACGGAGTGAGAGTCCACGAGGAGAAGATCGGGGCCATCAGAGATTGGTCGTAGCCGAGGAACATGACAGAACTTCGGGGATTCATTGGCATTTGTACTTATTACAGGAAGTTCGTCAAGAGTTTCTCACAGCTTGCTGCACCCCTGATAGATCTGACGAGGAAGGGGGCATTCAGTTGGTCGGATACAGCATAGTGAGCCTTTCACAGGCTCAAGGAGGTGATGAGCAGCTACCCCGTGCTTGCATTGTCGGATTTTACGCAGCCGTTTGTTTTGGAGTGTGATGCATCGGGAGAGGGGATCGGCGTAGTATTGATGCAGGGAGGTCACCCTATAGCCTTTGAGAGCCGGAAGCTCCTTCCACACGAGAGGTTGTATTCTATATACGACAAGGAGATGTTGGCCATTATGCATGCATTGGCCAAATTCTGGCAGTATTTGGTAGGGAACAGGTTCAGGGTGAGGACTGATCACAATAGCCTCAGGTTCTTTTCGGAGAAAAAGCAGCTGCAGGAGAGGCAGCAGAAGTGGATCAGTAAGATCCAAGCATATGACTTTGACATTGAGTATGTCAAGGGTAATAACAACGTGGTAGCAGATGCCCTTTCATGTAGACCAGCCACGTTGTCTCTTATGAGCTTGGATACAGACTGGAGGGCTTGATTTTTAGTAGAGTACTCCAAGGACAGATTTGCATGTGAGGTGCTGGATGGACAGGTGGCAGATGACAGGTACAGGGTGGTCGATGAGATCATATACTCTGGGGATCAGATCTTCTTGAGTAAGGGATCTCAGCTCAAGAAGAAGATACTTTAGGCATCACATGATTCACCATTGGCCGGCCATCAGGGGTTTACCAAAACCTACAGGGTCATTAGAGAGAGGTTCTCATGGAAGGGCCTCAAGGAGGACATACTCCAGCACATCAGGGAGTGCGATTTTTACTAGAGGAACAAGGGGTAGATGAGCCATCCCGCAGGATTATTGCAGCCTCTTCCCATTTCGGAGGGGAAATGGGAGAGTATTTCAATGGACTTCATCACAGGGTTTCCCATGGTGCAGGGCAAGGATTGTATCTTTGTCATCTTTGATCGACTGAAAAAGTATGCACATTTTTTCGCCATATCCACACACTACACAGCAACGCAGGTGGCCGAGCTATTCTTCAAAGGGGTCTTCAGGCTACATGGTCTTCCTAAGACCATCATCAATGACAGGGACAGCCGCTTCATAGCCAGATTTTGGCAGGAGCTTTTCCAGTTCGTGGGGACAGAGTTGACACCGAGTACCAGTTATCACCCACAGACGGACGAGCAGATGGAGATAGTTAACAAGTGGCTGGAGGGCTACTTGCGTAAGTATGTCAGTGGGCAGCAGAGAGCATGGTTGAAATGGTTGCATCTGGGGGAGTATTGATACAACACCACACATCACATGTCCATTGGTATGTCTCCATTCTACGCTTTGTATGGGTATCATTCTTTGTCTTTTGCTGATGTGATGTTTGGTGCTAGCAAGGCTCCAAGAGCCAAGATTTGGATCCAAGAGAGTCAAGATATTCTCCGAACTCTCAAGGATAATATGGCTATAGCGCAAAACCAACAGAAGTTGTATGCTGACAGAGGTCAGGTGGAGAGACAGTTTGAGGTAGGGGACTTTGTCTACCTACGATTACAGCCATACAGACAGTCATCACTAAAGCAGAAGGGAGCTGAGAAGCTCAAGCCCCGCTTTTATGGGCCATACAGGGTGATACGCAGGATTGGACAGGTTGCATATGAGTTGGAGCTACCCCAAGGCAGCAAGATTCACAACGTTTTTCATGTATCATGCCTGAAGAAGGCACTGGGACAGTAGGTGACAGTAATAGATGAGCTACCACCCACGGATGATGAGGGGCATTTGGTGTTGCAGCCAGAGGCTTTTATTGATACCAGGGAGAGGCAACTATGGAGCAGGACGGTCTGGGAATTCTTCGTGAGGTGGAAGAATTTTCCAGATGAGGATGCCACTTGGGAGAGTGAGAAAATTTTGCAGCATCCATCATTTTAGTTGATTGAGGACAAGCAACATTTTTCCGGGGGAGACTGTAATATTCCTAATTAGCAATGGCTAATTGGAATATTCGATTTTGCTCAATTTTTCCTTATACGGTTATTTTATAAATAAAAAGTGAGTAGAGGGGGGACATAGCTCTCTTTGGAAATAAAATTTCACTCCCTAGTATCACAACGTTGTAACTTAAGTGCACTAAGGGGGGCAAAAGGACCACGTAGGGAAGGGGCCCACGTGAACACTTGGAGAGACAGCGCAGGATGAGTTGGCAGCGTGGGGGCCAAGGAGGCTACGTTGGATGAGAGGTCTAGGGTTTGAGAGAGAGAGGCCAACGTTATATAAGAAGGAGAGCCTCCTCATTTAGAGCATTCGATTTTATGATATTGAGCTGGTCATTCGACTTCTTGAGCACGCTGGTTGTTTAGCTTGTCTGCAACACTGTTTAGTGCAACGAGTGTCTCCGTTCGGAGATCTCACCCTCAACCCCGGGGGACTTCGAGTGCCTGCTCGAATGAGGTTTTCTCTTCAGTATTTTGGTGGGAGGATCGAGTTTTGTGTTTATGGAGGAGCTTCTCTTCTAGAGACTGCGCAGTCCTGAGAGGGAGGATGCAGTTCACTTGGTGGGGAGTTTGGTTTGATCTTGCGCGGAGCATTCAGGCTCTGAAATTGAGAAAGGGGCCAGCCCTTGCCCATTGGAGATTCTTGGTGGAGTTTGAGGCTGTATTTTGGAGTGTTCTCTTCTAGGGCAGCACAGAGCCTTGAGGGATAGCGTAGATCCCCAAGGAGGTGTTTTTTAGCGGTCGGCTATTTGCGAAAAGCTTTCTGAGCTTTTATGGGTTTGATGAGTAGAGGCTGATTCCAAAGTTTCAGCATTTTCTAAGGTGGGGAGTGTTAGGAATATGTAATTTTAGCAGATTGGTGAGACTAAAACTGCAGAAGCAACATTATTTCAACCACTTTGGGATTGACCATACTGGGGAATTTTTTGAGTTCATAGTTGCTTGGCCAGCTTTTATAAACTCCTTAGTTTCCCATACAACCACAGAAACGCAGAGAACCCAAAAATTTTCAGATTGGTAGTCAATAAACATGGTAGTGGACCATAAACCTTTTACCTCCAAAAGAGATAAAAACTTCCACTTGGCGACTCCACAATCTTGAACAGACCTTAAGACTCCACTGGGAAGAACTCTTATCATTATAAAATCATTCAAACTCAATAAGAGGGCTTTGGATTAAAGTCTTCTTATAAACAGATTAGTTAACCTCTCAAAGACTGTCATACCTGGTTAAACTTTTCTTGTTTAGTTGGGTCTAAAAACACAGCATAGTGGCTCTTAGAAAGATTCACACTAGAGCCTATCCTGACCCTAACCCACCTGAGACAGTTGATGACCTTGAAAGATTACTTAGGAAGCCTCCTAAATTCTCAACTATTTTCAAACCACCCTTGAGAGCTAACTCAGTTCCTGAAAACCTAGCAGCTCTACAGCAATTACAAGTAGACCGAAGAAATTCATTTAGAACACGATCTCTCGATGATTTGGATCAGCTAGATTCACGGTCTTCACTTTCATCCCTGGAACAAAGTGAACATCCTGGTAGTAGAGAAACCACACCACCTGATTTACATTTCCTTCTTGATCTAGGTGTCTCTCATCCAAGATCAGCTCAGCAATCAATCCCTGGTCCATCCACATCTCTTCATCCAACATCCACTGTCCAAACCACTCCACTCCAGTCCACTGTCCCTTTTGTTAATCCACCTCCTGTGAATCCACCCCCACCTACAATCATGGCAGCATGGTATGCTCCCTTGGTGCTGCCCCAGCCTTTAGCTCCTTTACCCAATGAATATCAGTCTAAAATCCCTCATTTCATCGGCAAAGAATCTGCCACCGCTCAACACCATGTAGTTATGATGGGAGATGCCTTTGACTACATGGAAATAGAGGATGAAACAATTAAGATGAGGATTTTCACTCAGATTTTAGGAGGAGAAGTGAAGAAGTGGTTTAAATCAATGCCTCCTAACAGCATTAATGATCTTCCCGCCTTACATCAAACTTTCATAAATAAATGGGAAGTTAGAAGTAACCCTCTCCAAATCCTAGCTGAATATAAGAATCTTAAAAGGAATCCAAGAGAGAGTGTCCAAGACTACTCTACAAGATTTAACAGTGTCTACAATGCTCTTCCACCACACATGAAACCTCCCTAAGGAATGGCCCTAGTAAAATACCCTGAAGGCTTTGATGTTGATATGGCTTACTAGCTTAGGGAGAGAGATTATAATACATTGGAAGACATACAGAAAGGGGCAGTGAGTGTTGAGGCAAACCTGATTGAGAAAAAAGCCAGGATGAGGGCTGAGAAAAAGGTAACCTATAGGGATGACAGCACAACTTCTGCATTTGATCCCAAATATGATAGTCTAGCTAAAACCATGGAGAGACTAGGAAAAATGGTAGAAAACTTGACTATCCAAGTCAGCAATCAGAACAGAAACCAAAATCAAAACCAGAACTTTAGGAGAAATAACCCCCCAAATAGACAAAGAGACTCTGATCAAAAGGTCATCCCTCCATTTCAAGATAACTTCCTTGATGGGGATGAAGGAATAATAGAAGAGTCAGAGAAAACCGACATGAATATGATGGATGTGGATGAACTAGACCATACCTTCCCCACAGAAGAAAACCAAGCCTCGTACTCATGTTGGAACGAAGAAGGGTTGGAAACTGAGGACTACAAGTTAGGATTCGAAAATGCCATCATGCAGATTCGAGAACAATATGACCTCAGGAGAAAAAAGAGTACAGATGATCCTAAACCAAAGGCTTCTGAAATCACCATTAAGAAAAAGCCTAGAAAGACTCCTAAAGTGACTGTTGAAAGCAGTAAACCGGCACCTGAGAGTTCTGGTAAAATCAAAGATAAGGATGTCCTAACCAGTGACAAATCAAGTCAAGGACCTAGTAGCACTATCATTGCAGCTAATGCTCCTGATAAAACAACTTCAAACATTGTACATACTAAAAATCAGCAACCTGATATTGCTAATAAAACGGTGCCCAACAAGACAGAATTGAATCTTTCAAAGAGTCAGTCTTCTTTTAATTTGGAAAGTGAGATTGCCAAAATTAAAATTTCTGTCCCCCTTGTTGAGTTGGCCACCCAGGATGTATATAAGAATCAAATTTTGAAATCTTTAAACTTAGGAGAAAACAGTGACATCGTCAATTTGAATGATGAGCAACCAGCTCTCTTGTTTGGCCCAAAAATTGAAGGGAAATTTCAAGAAGGGGTAGTACCCCCTTTTTATGTCAACCTAAATATCCATGACAAAATCTTGCATAATGCTATGCATGACTCTGGAGCTTCACACAACCTTATGCCAAAGGTGATAATGGAAAGGCTAGGACTAGAAATAACCAGACCTTACAAGGATTTATATTCTTTTGACTCTAGCAGAGTGAAATGCCTTGGCCTAATTAAAGACCTTTATGTAAATTTAACTCAAATCCCGGCCAAGTGCATGGTCATGGATGTTGTAGTGGCTGATGTGCCTCCTAAGTATGGCATGTTGTTGTCAAGATCATGGGGTGCCAAGCTGCAAGGTACAATGCATATGGATGGGACATATGCCACTATCCCTATCTTTAGCCAGTTTAGAAGACTATACAGAGAGGCACACATGAAATTCATGGTCAGTAGCCTAGAAAAGCCTGAAAATTATCCCATTTACTCTGTCCATACAAACCTGGATTCGTTTATCCTTTACAATAGTGAATCCACAAATAAGCCAGAGCCAGAAGACAGCGACTTAGACAACCAGTTAGAGGCCCCAAATCTAGGAATAATGGCAGTTCTAGATATGGAAGAAAATGGGAGAGAAAATTCTGGACGGTGTGTTGAAACAACAAACCAGAGTGGAAAAAGTCAAGAATGTGAACAACATATTACCCATCATGCTGGACTCCTTGAAAATCCTGAAAAACTAGACCCATCACCACATGTTGCAGATCTCAGAACAGAACATAATGATGAACAAGGCAATAGGGATGAAATTGATGTTAACCCTACAAACAATCCCTTATGGTGCATGAACTTTGATGGGTCTTGCACTAAAAAGAGTGCGGGAGCTGGGGTATGGTTGGTCTCTGGACATCTGAATGTATGTAATAGTTATTCTGAAGCTATTGATGCCCTGTTTGCAACTTAAAGATACATAAGCTGATATGAGAAGTTTGAAGTTGTAGAGACCCACCGAGCTTGCTGATTGTAACTGGTTTGAACATCAAATACAAGTTGTTGATTTATGGGATCCTGATTTGTATCAACGGTGATGTGTTCCTCACTGTCAATTGTTATTTTCTTTAATGTTTTCGCTCTATCTATTTCCTCTAATAGAGAGCAGCAAACGTAGAGCTAGGATTTACTCTGAACAGTACCCTGCTCTTACTGAAAGCTTTATTTTCTATGTTTTCTCCATTCGAACGTTCTCTTTGAAGAGTATATTAATGTAGGTCGGTTCAAAAGTACTTGCCTGATCTAGATTGCTCTTTAAAACTAGTATTTCCTGGGTTTTCCTTAGAGTGTATTAAAGCAGGTTGGTTTAAAAGTACTTGCCTGATCTAGATCGCTCTTTGTGATTGTTATCCGTGGTTTTCTTATTGAATATGCTAAAGCAAGATAGTTTAAAAGCACTTACTTGATCTTAGGTTGTTCACTATTTCTTCATTTGATTGTTCTCCATTTTCTATCTGTTTCACGCCATAAAATCAACTTAAGAGATCCTTTGACATAAGTGACATGCCCCATTGATCCTTCTTGAACCTTACTGTTCAATTAAAATCCTCCTATGACTCCATAGCCCAACGGGTTGAAACCATCTTTACCTTTTCTGTCAGCCGAATCATTCCTTCACTTGCACACATCTTCACCCTTTATTTTGAACTACCTTCACCTTCATCATGTCTTCGCCCAACCAAAAACAAACAAACAAAACCCATGCTCTTCATAACTAGCCTAATATCACATTCCATCTTTTAAAGATCACATATTTAAACTCATTTATAGAGAGATCCCTTTCTGGATTCAGGAGGGCTAGATCCTTGAATCCCAAAGCGGTTTGATGTTCCCCTGCAGTTGGACTTTTTCCAATCTTGCCAATTACAGGGTGCTAATAGGGAGCAGCCCCAAATCTTCATGTGATTTCAGCAGTAGCAGCAGCACAGCAATTCTCCGGCAGTTTGGACGCAGATCATTTTGCAGCCATTTCTCTATAATTCTGAGAGATTTTCTTCACTTTCCTAGTGCAAGTTTAGGTGCCATCACTCTGATCACCTATTGTACTCATTTCTATTCTCAGTATAATAAAATGGCTTGGCATTCTGTCTATATTTCTTGAGTATATGTTTATGTGTACATTGCTATTATATGCTTGCACTACTGTTATTTTTATCTATCTGAGCATTACTATTAGTATACCACCTTGTGTGTTTATCCCATACTCTTAGACAGAGTCTGGAAAGGGCCAGGTAGCCTCCAGATCTCATCCTCTTTCTAGAAGTGACATATCTGGTAAACACCCTCCCTGTCCATCTCTGGTTGGAGTTTGTTGTGTTTGAGAGATATCCCCGAAAAGGGATATTACAAGGGAATCCAAGATAAGAGTAGTCGTAGAGGATCGATATTCTTTGAGGGTTGGGAATCCAACATAAGAATAGTCTTGGTGGAACATACTCTGAGATAACCCAGGTAGGGTATGTTCCTAGAGAGTCAATGATGAGGGTGTTTATAAATCATTGGTCTCAACAGTATTGTGTTATGATCTTGTGGAGAGATAGAGCAATCAGTCAAGGCCTTGTTATGTGACAATATTGGATGATATGATGCTAAACATATGGGTTACCAATCTAATTCTTCTTATGAGAAATTTTCATATTGAGAAAGTCTAAGTACCTTGTATGAATTATGAATACCTCCCTAGTTAAGAGGGAGTGTTGAAATATATAACTAGGTTTGGTCTTCATAATGACATGTGTAATCATGATTTTATGTAATTAATGAAAAGAAGAAAAATAAAATTATTTTTCTGCTATGATTGAGACATGGGTTTCATGCTCAAGGAATTTTAGAGATCAAGCTCCCATTGTGAGCTATTAGGATTGGTCATTAAGTCATAAATTCATTTGAGTGAAGACCCATTTGAGCATATTACATATTGTAAAAGAGAATTTATGAGTCATTAGAAGAGTCAAAAATCCTCCAAGACATCGTCACAAGTAGTCAATCAAGTCAGCCTTCCAAAAAAATCTATAGATCGTTCTAGAAGGATATGTCAGCGTATACAAAGGGACTAGTCTGCCTATTTACATGGGAATATCACTATATAAAGGAGGAAATGATGTCACTTGAAGAACAATATATCAAAAATCCACAAAGAAGAAAGAAGTGTGAGCAAATGGAAGAAAGAAGCGTCAAATCCAACGAAGGGGAATAGAAGAAGATCGAAGTAGTTTGGAATTTTTTTTGGGTCATCTTCCTCACACGTGTGACTGCAGCTAGGATTTTTGCAGTTAGGTATTGCAGACGTCAAGGAATATAAGACCTAGTCCAAGTAAAGGGTATATTTTCTAAGATGAAATCACAAGAAGTCGTCTCCAAGTCAAGCAAAGGATAAAAGCCTCTCTAAACTCCTCCAATCTGCTCACACGTGAAAAATTGTTGTGGCTTCAAGCAAGCCAAAAATTGCAAAACTCTATAAAGTATCTAAATTTCAGTGAAGCTGGCAATAGGGATGCAAGAATTCAGTTTGAAAAGTGTTGACTTGCCAAGAGGATGTTATGAATAAAATGATATAAATAATGTAAACAATAAATAATTATTAGTTAATTAGTAATTCGGTTGAAGGGACATGTCTAAATGGGACATGACCTTCCGTGAAGAGGCACTTGCCTAGGTATATAAGTGTGTCTCATTTGTAACATCAATCATTCATTCTTCATACATTTTAATATATAATATTTGTATCCTCAGTGGATATTTTCATATTCCAAGTCTTCAGGAGTATTTAACGAGAAGTACGAACTTTGTTCACTTCATTTGGTATCAGAGCAGTTCGATCTTCTGGTCACTCACTGCTACACAGAGCCACGCTCTCCGATCCTGTTCCTTGACCGTCAAATTCGTCAACGTTAATGTCGTTGAAGAGTTTCGCTATTAGTGTTGGAGATTCTCCATTTTCGCAAGTAATCCTTTAGCCATTTAAAAAAAAAAAAGAGTAAAACAAAAATTGAGATATATTAAGAAAAAAAATATCGCAAAAAAAAAAAAACAAAAAGAAAATATATTTAAATTCCAAAATACAAAATATTTATTAAAATATATATGTGTATATATATAAAAGTCAGAAAGAAGAAGAAAGAGTATATATATATATATTAAAAAGAAATATAGAAAACAAATAATAAATAAAATTCAAAGTTCAAAAATTACCTGGCCCTTGTCCTTGCCACTTCCTCCTGGCCTACGCCAAAGCCGCCTCCATCAACTATTGTTCTCGACGCAGTGGTAGCCACTGATAACAGTCACCACTCAGTTTTTTCCCCGCAATTCAGCTACATTTTTCGACGACATGCTACCACAACTATTCGGTCAACGTCACCACCGTCGTTGTCTCTAACCAGCAATAGCACTTCGTTGCAGCGACTAGTCACGAACAAACAGTGCACTCGTAACCCATCGCCTGTAGTAGCTACCGCCATTGCCACTGCTCGATCGATCACTTGCTAACTCTATTCCATCATCCATCGTGGGTGTAGATATTCATGAAATTGTCTGGCTTATAGACATCCATTAGTTGTCTCGAATGAAATCGAACTAGGGAAGAGTCATGTTTGTCTGATCTGTGCAATCGTTTCACCAATCTAATAAAACACAATGATTGTCACGTTTTCTAGCCTCCATAATCTTTCAGTTGTGCCTAACACTACCACCGGAGCAAATATTGCATATTGTTGCTCTCCACTATTACTGCCACTGTCTGTACAAATATGTCGGACTGTAAACTGTTGGGGGCCTCTTCCCAACACTTCCACCAAAAGCCTCACGCAGAACACACCTTGTCACTAAATTCCTTGACAACATTGTCAGTGTTGTAGACTATTTTCAGTAGGGCTTCAGGGAACCCTAGATTCCCCTGAAAAAGGCCACGCAGAGACAATTGCAAAGAGGTCGAGATTTTGGCCTTGGTGGTGTCTATAAGAAACAACCTCCAACAAATTAAATAGGTTTTTGACAATCATTTGTTACTATTAGAAGTCTCTACATCAAATTGGAAATTGTGCCAATAGTGATCAAATCATATTATAAGAGGTTGCGACCCTTCACATCTCAAACATAAGCTATTTTAAAATATTGGAAGTGGCACCTTTTTCTTAAGTAAACAAATATTTATTACATATAGAAAATTTAAATTATTCAACAAAGCTAAAATTTTAAATCAGGAATAAAAAAATATTAAAAAAAAGGTTGTTATTATATGTTGACCAAAACGTTGAAAGAAGGTTTATATATATATATAGAAACCAAAGGCATCCTAAACCCAAGGTGAAGGTGATTATATATATATGGAAAAAATTCAAAGAGTGTTTAAAAAAAGAGTGATATATATTACATAGAATTTATAAAAAGTTTACATATATTTAAATGGGTTACCTTTAAAAACTGTAACTGCATCAACGAACATAAAGAGAGTTAATTTTTGGAGGAATTTGAAAATGATGAAAGAAGAAAAAATGGAGACAAGTAATGAAAGGTTTTCTAAAACCTTTAGTAAATGTGTTGATACACTATTTAAAATCAAAGGATCACTTGGAGGAAGAGATATTATAATACCTATCCATCCTACTAAAGGGAATAATTATGTTAGTCCTAAATGTGCTAACCAATTAGTGATTCCTGAATTGAATATAATTGAAACAAATTTTGTTGACACAAGTGACAAACAATACGACCTAAATAATCTACAACTAAGTATTGGATATTATACTTTTATCTTTCAATTTACTGCAAAATCCTTATTTTTTAACGATAGTGACATTGCTCTGGGCTCACCTTGGATGGAAAGTCTAGATTCCTTTATCCTAAATATGAAAAAGAAAGTTTTGAAATTTTCCCACAAAAAGAAAAAAATAACACTACAGGACATTACCTTGAATCCAAATTCAATGGCGTCTCAAGACATACAAGAAATCTCAAAATTAATTGTTCAAGAAAGTGAAAAGGCGATCCAAAATATGGAAAGATAAGTTGACAAGATCACCACTATTAAAAATGAAGAATTTTCTCGACTTAAAGACAACAATGAAAAATTATTGACGCAAATCAAGAAGCCTAAGAAGGACAAAAATTCATTAAAAGACAAGTTAGAACAACTTGCTCAAGAAGTATGGAGGTTTCTAGTCGTAACAGTCTAGGTTGAAGATAAGGCAAAGATATTGATCCAGTGAATATCACAACTCAAGAAGAAGACAAGCAAGTTGCAGAAAATACAAACTTAGATGTTGTAGTTCATACAATGAACATTCTAACTAAATGTTTCGGGAAATAATACCCTAAAGGTCTTGGGTTGACAACCTTCACAGATCAGGGGCATGCCATTCAAGAAGGACTCACTTAACCAAATTTTATACCGAAAACTAGATACTACTAGTTGCAGAACTTACCTGAAAGTTCCTTGGTTGATGTAGACCCCGCGGGGTGCAAACCCCATGCAACATTTTGTGCTCTGAAACCTGTAAATCCACAAAAAACGAACACAAAAACCTAGTTGTATAGCATATATAGTTCCTAGATGTCAGTAAAAATCATGCATAATACTATAAAAACAATATTATATGTTCAATTAATGATTATTACACATATATAAAGCATCATAAACACGTAATCATCGAGAACAAGATGGCTCTTATTATTATGAATGACACGTACAGTAATCAAAACATGGAGAGATCACCTGAATCCTGCCACGACCTTCAAGCATACCGTCCTCTAGATCCGTCCAGCCCTAGCCTCGCAAGAATTCTTCCTAGATGTGTGCACAATAGATTTCATATAGGGTGATGAAAATCTTCAAGGAAACAAGGGTTTCCTGAATATACCTGGGAAGTGCAAGAGGCACAGGAATATCAGACTTGAATAGGGCTCCAACAAAGTATAATATCTATATTTTTCTCTCTCCCTTAGGCCATTCCTTTGAGGGGCTTTTATACTCTCTCAAATTAGTTTCTGCAGTTAAGAGCAGTTAGGCCATGGGCTGGGTGGTTAATTTACTGGAATAACTATTGAGCCCCAAAGATGTCATTTTCTTTCACCAAATTTCACTTCATTTCCTTTGTCCCTTATCAATTACAGGCTTAAATGATCAATAGGATTGATTAAAGTCACTTTAGGAATGTATACAATGACTGACTTGCTATATTTTCGTGGTTTTGTTGTTGTAGTAATTTTTTACTAGACTCAGCTACAGAATGCAACCATTATGTAGCTAGTCGCCTATTTCGTAGCTATCTTCATGTTCTCACAAGTTACAGGTGTCACTTCAACGAAAAACGCATATGGTTGAATTCCAAACTTCATCTACACCATTCCTTGCTCTCTACAAAGTCTGAGCATAAATCTCCAAGTGGTTATGCACATGGAAGAAATCAAAATCAAGAGGTAGACTTCTACCGGGACAAGAACTCTACAGATGCCCTCAGCAGAAGTACGAGGCCTCCACCAGAGTTCTAATTTGATTTTACTTGGGAAAGACACTTATCCCTATTTCCTCTCAAGGGCAGTTATGTAATTTTCTTATAAGAATGAATCGGGAGACCGAGAGACAGTTAGCTAGATTGATGTTTTGTTGCTAGATCTCAAAAGACCGTAATACTCTGTTTTTGAATTATTTTTCCTTTAATGAAAGAAGTACCACTTTATTGCAAGATCTGAGGCAATATTGAGGATATTTGTATGCTAATCCGGTGGTAGAGGGCCCCTACTGCCCGAGAAGCTTGTGCATATGGTGTAGATAAGTAACTTTAGCCTTGTTTCATTCCTAGTTTAAGCAATTTTCTGAACTTTGTGTTTTATACTCACTTGCAGTGGATGCTATAGCCAGTCTTATTCTTACAAATTGTTCCAAAATATCACTAAAATTGAATGAGATATAACTGTAGTATTTTAGGAATTAGTTGCATTTTTCTGAATTTTATGTTTTATGCTCATTTACATTGAATGTTACAGCCAGTCTTGTTCTTACAAATTGTTCCAAAATATCACTAATATTGAATGAGATAGGTCTGTAGTATTTTAGAAATTAGTTGCATTTTAGTTCAGTTGTAATACTCTGGAGGTTAATTGCATTTTAGTTCAGCTATGTCACTGTATTTCAAGTTTGACTGATTACATTCTAGTTTAGTTCTATCCATTGTATTTCAAGTTTGATTAACTAGTTGTACTTTAGTTTTGTTAAATTAGACTTAACGTCCTTCATTATTTACAAACTACTCTTGTTCTTAATTTCTATTAATACATCATTGTCATAGGAACAAGAATTGGTAATGTCATTTTGAAGTCTCGACTGTTTTGCAATTTCTCATAATTTTACAATCTGCCTCTTTTCCAAAGCTATTCCAAAAGATTTCTAACTCTTGAACGGGGCTTAATAATGATATTCTGAGTTGTAGAATGGATTAATCTCTGTTTCATAAGTTAATTTAGAGTAGAGTTTCTCACTATGTTGCAGACTATCTTTTCCAATTATGTTCCAACAAATTTCTAGCCATGGATGAGATTTTCTCTGTGATATTGTAGGTTGTTGTTTACTTAGAAGAACCTCACGGCATTAAACTTATCATTTTCTCAAGTTATTCCAACATATTCCTAATGAATGAATTGGACTGAGTTCATGTTATGAGTTATTGAATTCATGTTATGAGTTATTTTCTTGTCAAGTTTTTCATTTCTGAGTGCCACACATAGTTTAGAATAGGTTTTGCTCTGTTTTAGTGTGACCAATAACTGCTCTTTACCAACACTTAGTTCTTTTCCTTTTTAACACAAAACCACAAAACCAATTTACTAGCCCTGGTTGACAATTTTTAACTGCACTTCACTTCAGCAGTTTACTAGCCCTGGTTGACAATTTATGACATCAATTTAGGAACACTAAGCTGAGCAGACAATAACCATCAAACCCGCCTCAAAAATAATGAAAATATATATTTTTTAATAATTAAAAAGGTATACACAGATATCTATGAATGGACTTGTGTGCATACGCAGAAAATTCTGAGCAGAGTCGCATATGAGTTTTAAGATATTTCTTTTTTGTGAAAATGTTCAAGTCTGAGGGGAAAGGGTGCCCAAGGCCAAAGTGTAAATCATCAAGTACATGAAGGTGATAAATGATGCTATAACAGATGCCCCCTAATATATGAGGTCAGAAGGGGTACATGACGGTTGAAATGTATTATGTGCATAGAAAAAACCTTGCAAGGACTAGAGAGGACTTCACCACATTTCAGCCTGCCAAAAAGCCAGTGAGAAATATCAAAAAGACAGCTCATGTCTGAGGCGGGCATACCCATGCTCAGTGAAAGAAAATCATGTCCGCATATAAAGTATAGAGCGGATCCAAAATGTTTACAAGTATAGCTGAAAATGTAAAGTACATAGTGAATCATCTGATCACTGCCTGGAAGTACAAGTCAAAATTAGGTCCAAGTATTACACATAGAAGACCAATCAATGATGTTGTAATAGATGTCTAATCATAAAAGTCACAACTGAATCTCCAAGTACCAAATCATAAGTGGTGGAACAAATGGTACAACACGCAACTCGGGAGTCAACATATAGGATGTTGCTGTAGTGAAACTGCAACATATAAGGGTGGACAGTGTCACTGGAAAAAAACTGAAGATGTTTTCTAAGTGAACCGAATCATGTTGATGAATACCCGAGGTCTTCACCGATCACAATGGCACAATTCTACACGAAGGGAATAAATGAGCTGAAGTCGACCATGTGAAAAATCGTTTGATTACTAGTCACTTATGTATATCGTTAACAAACATAAGAAAACCCACTGATAATGATAATGAGTGTCAAGGTGCCCCAGTACAATCTAGTAAGTGTGAATAACTGAGTTGAGGTCGAACACTTGAAATAATCTATCAATCAGGAGGCAATGATGTATCTTCATTGTCGATAGCGAAGAGTCTTCCACTGATGACTACAAACCCTAAGGTACTGACAAAAGGACTCTAGACCTTATTCCCAGAGCAATGAGTCAGAGACGATGGGAAAAGATCTGCTGGAAGGAAGGCATTAAGGCATCCCACATCAGTCCAACGCGAGTGTAACCTACAGGCCAATATTTGGAAGGAATCGGGCAAAGTAGAGTGAAGTAACCAACCCGAAGTATGTTTCCAGCATGCACAAGATAAAGCTAGCGCACGGCAGAAACCCTCTGAACCAACCAATAATGAAAGCTGACAAAGAGGTGAGATATCCATCAATAGGGTCAAATGGAAATCAAGGTACTGCATGAATCCTAGGTGTGATAATGTAAGCTGACGTCGAACACAAGGGAAACCACTCAGTCAAAGACCCATGATGATGATCAAATGTTGAGCACAAGGTCACCTGTCAATGATGTAAATAGGGCCAAGGTGCAGCTCTAGGTTTTCTCTCAGAGAAATATGTCGTAGTCGATAAGAGGCAAACCTACCAGCAAGAAGTCAATGGAGACCTTCTCAAACCAACACGAGCACAGGACCAAACATTTGATGTGATAGAACAAGATACCGACAATACTGGGAAGGCTGACTGAAAAATGATTCAAGAGACACCACAAAAAGGCCGACTCAGGTTAACTTCCCTAGAATAAAAGCAAGACTCATGTTGACTATGGCAGCAACTGATAACTTTGTATAAGTTTTTCATGCAAGACGCATGAACAAACCCTCCATATGATTGGAAGAGATAACCAACCAGGGGAGAACTGACTCATGAAACAAGGTTATGGCTTCTCCTAAATCAAAAACTAAAACCATCCCAAATGAAGGAAAGACATAGTTTTTTGTGCTTTGTTCAAGGGCGACAAAACTAACATTGTAGCTACCATCAAAATATGAAGTAATATCTCGTTCCCGCTCTTTTTCATATATTTAATTTTTGTTTGTCTTTTTCATATTTCAAAGCCTGAAAAAGAATAAAAGGATGCTATAGTACAATGGATAGAACGAGTATCATGAAACAGATGCACTAGTTCCTGGGATAGGAACAATCCTATGCTCAATGCAAGGTGGTGAAAACTAGTAAGTGATACTCAAAGGAATGTTCCATCCATGGGTAACAAGGTGTCAAGTCGCGATAGCTAAGTGATTGCATGGTTAACTTGTACAGAAATTCATGGTCAAAATATGGCTTAAACATTGAGTCCAAATGAAGCTGGCTAAAGGCCAAGATAAACAAGTACTCAATATGCAATGTTGTAATACAACTCGACAAAATAAGGGAGCCTCTAGGGTAATGGCCAGAAAGATGATAGCGAAGAAGAAGAATGAAGCTTCAACACATATGTCATGGCGAGACTAAAGAGGACTCCCAAGCCTACATAAATTGTAGCATGGGCGACGAATTCTAGCGAGAAATTAACTAGGAAGCCCATGTAGAGGAAGACTCTACCACCAAGTCATGATTAAAAAATCAGCGAGTGAAATGGGTTAAATACTCATGACATGATGGGAAGGACCCTATGGCAAGTGATCAGAATGGAGGCTAGTATGCAGAATGCAAAGGAAAATGGGTTCCCTAACCTATATGCCGGTTCAAAATCATATACCTGCCATGACAGGTCAGCAATCATGGATCCAAATTAAAACCATAAAAAATCTCGAACTCAGCAAAATGTTCCTGAAAAAAAAATACCTTACCCAACACAAGAAAAACGTTTATACAGCCTCAAAATGATTTGAAAAAATAAGCACAAAGGCATTTTGCAAAAAATTTCCAAAATCTAGTTATAAATACACCATTTGCCTCATACTTGGGTCATTTTCACATTGCAGAAGTGGAGAAGGGGCTTTTGGAGCAAAAATTCCCTTTCTCAAAACCGAAGCAAGCAACCATCAAATCGTGTTGAATCAGCCAGTTAAGCTCTAAATTCATCTTTGTCATCAATTTCGTTCCATTTTAAGATAAAAATTTAGAAATTTGACTGTAGGAAAGATTTGTTTTGATGAAACCCTCTGCGCATACGCACATTCGTGTGGACGAACCTACGTATGATATGCGATTGTGTGTAAACGAAGTCGCGTATGCGCAGGCCAAGAATTTAAAAATTGAACCTAATGAATGATTTAATGAATTTTCTCAGGATGTCTATTAGCTGGAGGGAGCGTGAACATAGTGCCATCGATAATGAAGTGATGGAAGATCAAACTTCGCTCGATATCCTTTGAAATTATGGATTTCTCAAGTTATTTAAAATGCCAAATATGAAAAGTAATGTCCTGTTGCTCCAAATGTTGGTAGATCACTGGGAGCCGGAAGAAGACTGCTTCATGATAGATCAAATGCTAATACACATAGAGGTGGAAGACATATATTTCATCACTAGACTCTCTCGGAGAGGAGATCCAGTAGATTTGCACAGAAAGCCTTTGGGAGAGCTTATTGTGGAATATTACGTCTAGGTCTATTGCATAGAGGAGTCTCAAAAAGTGGGTACATAGATACCAATTAAGGATGTGAAAGAACTATATATGAAAATCATCATTTTCACCATTGGCAAAGTAGCAGTATCTGCTTCTCTACATCAAGCTTCAAGGATACAAATGAGAATTGTAGTAGAATGTTTGATTCACCTTTTTGATTGGTGCACAACATTGGTGAGCAACATGAAAAGACAGTTGACTTTGATTCGGAAGGCAAAAACTAAACATTTTGGGTATGGAACTATTTTTCTAACATTCTTCTTCGAGGGGATTCTAGAGCTTTGGCCCACAGTCATCTCAACCATCAGAAGCCCCAGATATCCAAGAATAGCCCGGTGGGCTGATCTGATGAAGAGATTGGAGGGAAGTGAAATTCCCCAAACCACTTGGGATGACGAGTTCTTCCAATGGTGGGAGGAACAATTTATCACCGTGGAAGATTATCCCTATGCTGGGATGGATTTTCATGGTGATCCAGATCTAGTCCTTCCACCCGGTGCAGCATGGGGCACAATCAGTGAGATGGATTATATGATTTATTTATTTATTTTTCTAAGATATGATAATGAAAAAATGTTTTTGATTGAACTCAAATGACTTACAAGATTATTGATGATCATGATACAGATATAGAACTAGTTAGACCTAAGGGATACCCAAGGCACAAGCATCGCAGAGGTGAGGCAGATGCTGAAGATCCTGGTAGGACACTCCATGCCATCCAAAGGAACTTGGAGAGTTTGACTCGCCAAGTGCCTATGTCCGCGGTAGAGGATCTACCGGAGGCTATCCAGAGACGAGTAGTCGGAGTACCACGAGACTGGGTGCGGTTATTCCACCGTGTAGCAACTGCTATCGTGTTCTATAGGAACACGAATGTTGGGCAGGGACCACGGGATTATATTTATAGATTTTATCGGATGACTGTAACATATTTTTGATACTGAACATGATCGGGCATTAGCCCTAATTTTGTAGGACAAATGGGTCTAGATTTTGTATATTTTTTAACACTCTGATTATATATATATATATACACATCGGTTTATATGATATGATGACTCAAATGTATGAAAAATGAATCATGTAT
Source organism: Pinus albicaulis (assembly GCA_034641835.2). Lineage (NCBI taxonomy): Eukaryota > Viridiplantae > Streptophyta > Pinopsida > Pinales > Pinaceae > Pinus > Pinus albicaulis. Next base: position 511,348,434 of record CM076575.1, on the reverse strand, counting down.
TTGATTTATTGATTAAAGTATTGAATGATGAATATGCCAATCAATTGCTTGATTAGCCAATAATTCTACCATCCAATTGTCAGCTCGAGGAATGTGAATGAATGTTATAAATTCAAATGATCTTTGTAACAAACGTACCCTCAAAAACAATTGGTGCAAAAATGGGTCTCGAACCGATATGTGTTGTTCAACTACGAAACCACCAGCTGGGAGTCCAAGAAAAATACTAATGAATCAACACCCAAGTATATTACTTCCGAGAGTAGATAAACCACTGTAGTGTATTTTGCTACGTTGTTCAAAGCAGGACCAATGAAGACACCTCTTGAAACCAACAACTGACTGGATGGATAATGAAGTACCCAAGCTGCAAAAGCCAAGCTCCAGGTATGTCTACTAGCACCATCGGTGAAACCAAAATGACTCATGACATTCAACACAACCTGCCAAAGTAGATCAAATGCATCATAATCACACCAAAAATCGGAAACTTAGATATGTAAAAAAACAAAAATATATAAAAAAAGCAAGATTCTAGGCCAAAGCCTAGGCATAATACCTTTTCAAATAGAGCCCATTTCTGGGCTCCAACAACTCATTTCCATCAAAATCAATCAAGGAATAAGCTCCTTTATTGAGGACCTTTTTAATGATGAAGGGGCCATACCACATAGATTTAAATTTGCCAGCTCCCAGGGCATCCTTCTCTTGGGCATAAACCAAGACAAGGTCTCCTTCAGAGAAAACCCTAGGTTTGATTGTTTATTGTACTGAACCTTTATTCGTTTCTTATGTGCCTTATTCATCATGGCGGCATCCCGACGCTGCTCATCAAGATGTTCCAGATGAAGGAGACGTTCTTCAAGACTGGAAGTGTCAAGAATAATTTCTACAGCTAACTTAAGAGAAGGAATTTCACGTTCAATGGGAAATATAGATTCCAACCCATAAGCCAGTTGAAACAGAGTAAAATCAATTGCAGTTTTGACTGACATCCGATATGACCAAAGCGCGGGATACAACATAATGTGCCAATTGGATCGAGTTGTATCAATTGTCCGTTGAAGAATTATCTTCAAGGATTTGTTTACGACTTCCACTTGTCCATTGGCTTGAGGATAATACGAAGATGATTACTCCTGTCGGAAACCTAATTTTAGAGCCAATTCAGCCATCATGTTGTTCTGAAAGTGACTGCCATGATCAGTGATAATCTCTTTGGGAATGCCAAAGCGAGAAACGACCTAATTGAAGAGGAAAAGAGTTGTTGTCTCACCATCATTCCCAAAAGTAGGCATAGCCTCGACCCACTTTGTGTAGTCTACAGCTACAATAATGTACTTGTGACCTTTAGCCGAAGGCCGTTACAAGTAGTATAATCAATACCCCACTTTGTAAAGGGGCCGACAGTGATAATAGGAAAGAGCGAAGCTGGATGAGCGCACATCTTTCGAGTATAAACTTGACACAAATGACACCTTTTGACCGATTCAATACAATCTTTGAAAATTGAGGGCCAAAAGTATCCTGCACGCAAGATTTTTTGGGTTGTAGCAAGCCCAGATAAATGACCACCACAAGCTCCATTGTGGAAATCATTCAGCACAACCTCAGCCTCTTCGATAGTTAAGCATTGCCTAAGGATTGAATCAACCCCACGACGATATTAAGTGTCACCAATAATCAAGTGACTTTTAGCTAGGTGACGTAACTTACGGCGCTCATCTTTCAAAAAATTCGAGGGAAACTTCGCAGTCTGGAGATATACTATGAGATCCCCATACCAAGGATCCTGTGAAGAAATGAGAAAAATATGTTCATCTGGGAAGGATCCATCATAAACCATCTCTTATCCACAGGGCAAGTCAGAAATTAATTCTGCAAAAACCAATGATTTCTTGGACTTGACAGACATAAACTCAAGATCAAATTCCTGCAAAATCACAATCCATCGATTGTATTTTCCCCCAATCATTCACCTACTGAGAACAAACTGAAATGGATTGACTGCTGCCAAAACATAGGTTTTTCGAAGAAGAATGTAATGTTTGAGCCACTGCACAGCATGGACAGCTGCTAAAGCAAGCTTCTCTATCAGACGATACCAGAGCTTAGGTCCTACCAAACCTCGACTAAGGTAGTATATAACATGCTCTGAAAGAGCATCGTCCTCCTGAACCAAAACCATACCAATGGTAGATTCTGTTGCAGAGAGATACCAGAGGAAATCCCTACTATAATCAGGTGGACTCAGTATAGGAGCAAAGGTCAATGTTTTTTTCAAAGCATCGACAGAGCGTTGAACAAAGTCATCCCAAAAGAATGGAACTTCTTTCTTTAATAATCTCATAAATCCTTTCGTAATCTTGGCATAATTTACGATAAATCTCCGTAGAAAATTAGCTTTTCCTTGTAGACTTTGAAGTTGACAAATAGAAGATGGGGGAGGCAACTGAATTATTGCCTCAACCTTGAATGGATCTACCTGAATCCTTTCTGTAGACACAATAAATCCCAACAACTGACCGGATGTGACCGCGAAAAAAATCTTGTTCGGATTCAACCTGATTTTTTAATATCGACATCGTTCAAATAATTGACGGAGGTGAGAAGGATGATCAATTCTCTTGCGAGAAAGAGCAGCTAAATCCATCCAAATATGCCTCGATAATATGTTTGATGGCATGGAAGGCATAAGACATAGCCCGCTGAAAAGTAGCTCCAGCATTTTTAAGGCCAAAAGGTATTTTCTTGTAAGCAAAGGTACCCCACGGACAAATAAATGCAGTCTTATGCTGATCTTTAGGACGGATAGTAATTTGATTATATCCAGAGAAACCGTCCATGAAGGAGAAAATCTCATTTCCCACACATTCATCGATAATCTGATCTATAAACAGTGTGGGGTAGTTATCTTTAGGACATGCCTCATTTAGGTCTCTGAAATCGATGCAGACTCAAATTGTTCCTTATTTCTTCTCCACAGGAACTGAATTTGAAACCCACTCTGTCAAAGGAACAAGAAAAATGAATCCCGCCTTAAGCAGCTTCTCCACCTTATCTTTGATAGTTGTTGCTTTCCTAGGGTTGACTGGACGAAGCTTTTGCCTGACAAGCTTAGCATTTTCGTACACCTTAATCTCATGCTAGACAATATATGGATCTATACCAGGGATTTCCTCATAAGACCAAGCGAACACATCCCTAAACTCTCAAAAGAGATTGTGTAAATTTGAATCTCTTCGGGGGAACATTCAGCTCCGATGAAAATTTTCTATATAATGTTGGGATCTCTGGAAATTTTCACGGGATAGTAGGAGAAATCACAGCCCTGTTCCCTTCAGCAAAAACCTGTGTTGGTGCTAAAGGGTTTAGAACTGGGTGAACAGGACCAGAAGACTGAGGACTAGGAAAACTTGATTCAACTTCACTCAAATCTGGTAGAAAGTAAGACCAATGATGCAAATCATCCCACGGTCTCTCTACACCAGTCATAGCTTCCAGGATGGCCTCTTCATATGGAAGAGTGGTATCAAGGCAATCTTATGCCGAAGATGAACTAAGAGTCCAAGTCGGGGACACATCTCCATCCAATTCCTCCGGTGAAAGAGAAATTGGAATGGACTCTGTAGAGTCAACAATAGAGCTATAAGCAATCTCAGCTGCAGACATTGGAAATTTCATTCCACCCACTTGATCTTCTGCTAATGTGGAGGTAGGAGAAGGTAAGGTCCAAGGGTCCGAAAAATAACGAGTTCTAAGAAACTCTCTTTAAATAGGAGCCCTGGAGGATGAAATCACATTGATATGAACCGAAGGAGGCGGAAGATCAAAAGTACCCATCAAAGAAGAATACATCCCAACCCCCAAATTCTCAACAGACATTTTTGATATCCTTCACCAAAGGAATGGTTGAGTCAGAAGATGCATTCTGATCTATAGGAGAACAATTTAGTTGGTCAACTGTGACAATTCTCCCTTCATGAGGGAAACAAACAATACGAAATAATGATGATGCAATAGCATCCATCTCATAGATCTAGTTTCGCCCCAACAGAAGGTTATAGTCTAAGCTTGCATCAACTATCTCAACTTTGATATTAACAGTTTTTCCCCCAACACAGATGGGAAAATTCGAAACAATACCATGCGGCATGTGAGAATGACCATCAAACGCAGTCAGAAGAGTGGCTGAAGGAATAGCTGCGGGAGATCTAATACCCTTCCAACATGCAAGAGACATTACACACGTGGAAGCACCTTCATCAACGACCGTTTGAAAGATATTGAATTTCCGATAACTCGATCTGATATGGAAAGCCATATGATGAGGGAGTCTCTTTTTAAAATTGACATATCAAATGTAATCATTAGAGAATTTTATGGATCTACTGCTCCAATAGTAGTGAGAAAAGCACTTTGCTGAGAAGGACAAGGCTGGAGCACCTCTAATGTGGACATGGCACAAGGACTTTGAGCCAGATATTCTACAATGGAGTAGTTTTGGGTGGCCTTGGCATTTGGATTAATCATCGTACATTTTTAAGATGCCTTCAGCATCCGAGGTATAGGCTCAACAGTAGGCCTCGTAATATGAAGTGGCTCAGCACTATCAGGAGTACCCTTAGCTTTCGAAGACTTAGCTTCGCCATAATCACAAGATCTCGTAGCAATATCTGCGTGAGCACTCATCATGTATATGTTTGACGTATTTTCCCTTCCTGGCTGCCCCTAGAGGGAGCCCCAGTATTTTGATTCACGCCAGCAATTAATTACTGCCCTTGGGGAAAAGGGTTTATCAGCATAGCCTGGGAACTAGAAGAACCCTGTTGAGCTAACAAGCACTGCGCATCCTAAATTTTAGGGCAAAGGTGCGTAAGATGATCTCCAGTGCACAACTTGCATGGAAACTTCACTTTCCTTTTATTATCCTTTTGACCCTCTCCAACATGATTGTTGGTTTTGTTTGCATTCCCCTTCCCATCTTCGCCTTTCTTCTTGTTATTCCTTCCTTTATTCTTTCCATTGAATTGTTGATTTCCTATAGGGTTAGAAGTCTGGATAGCATTAATTGCCAAGGACAGGAAAGGAGTTGACACTAAAGGCGCAGCCTGACTAGAAGAAGCAGATTGTATAGACAACTGCTTCAATTGACTAAGCAAGTTAGCTACACCTCTATCGATCGAACCAATAATCCCATCACCATGAGGACTAGGTTTACTTTTGGATAAGTCCAGTTTGGAGTGAGAAGCATCCAGAAAATTTTATTAAGGACTCCAGACTGAGAATAAATTAGTTCTAATTGTTGAGCCCTGAAAATAGTCTGCTCTTCAGAAAATAACCCTGAAAGGGATACATCTTTAGAAATATCTGGCTGCAAAGACTTCAAAAACCATTCCAGAAGGAATTCATTCGGAATATGGGCTTTAATGAGCCTCTTCCTTCTTCGTCATTCCTGAATATGATCAGAAATGTGAGTTGCCTTATCCTGCTGAAAATTGACCAGGAGTTCAGTCCCGGCATCATAACGAACAGGTAACTGAAATTGGTTTAAGAACATGGTAGCCAAATCTCCAAACGTGGCAAAACTGCCCCCAGTTAACTTAGTATACCACTTGGATGCATTTCCAATTAAGGTGTTTTGAAATAACCTCAACCTAATCGAATCATCAATCAGGGAGTTTGATGAACACCATAAATGGAATGTGGTGATATGATCTGTCAGACCTCGCCATTCTTCCCTTCAAATTTTGGAATTTTTGAGGGGAGTTTGGTAGGGACCGGAGGCCATCCCGGACTATACTGAATTGGATCGTTAGTCAATTTCGACAAATCTGGCAAGTTTAACGTTGCCAGAAATCGTAAGCGAGGAGGAGCCCAGGAATTCCATCCTCCATAGGAAGGATTCCCAACATTCTGAAAAGAATACCTTGGATTTGTTGAGGCACCAGGTTGAAAAATATTGTTCGTAGAGAATGCTGGGCCATAAGAAAATCCTTGCGACCCAACATTCGGAGAAGGGCCCCTCCCCCCCACCCCCCTCCCCCAACATAGAGTTACTATACACAGGACCATTCCCTCCAACCGAGGTATTGAATGAAGAAAAAACCCGTTAGTAAGGGTTCCAAGCATTTGCAAACAAAGAAAAATCCTGAGAAGTACTCGATGAAGGGAAAGGAACATTCCCTTGCTGACCAGCGAGAAACTGATTCCCTACTCCCAATGTTGTAAAAATAGGATTCTAACCTGTAAAGGTATTAGAACTATGACCTCTAGACCATGGATTGAAATGTTGATTCTGAGAAGCAAAAGGTAAATATCCTAAGGAAGGGAACGAATGAGAGATGTGCCCACTTCCAAAGGGGAACCCTTGAAATGAAGCTGATCCACTAGCCATAGAGGGTATGGGTGCAGATGCAGTTGAAGCAGCAGAAAAGGAGAAAGAAGGAATCCCACTACTGGGCATTCCAAACGAAAAGGGACCAGATTGAGAAGCTTATGCTTGGGTATAACCAGATCCAAACACATCAGCACTAGAAGCGATTGTATATATAACAATAGTGCCTCCTCCTTCTACCGAAAGAGGTGTCTTAATACTTGTAGCGCTCATAGCTGAAGTTGTGTTCCCAGTCGTGGCCATCGAAAGGTATGAATATGACGGATAAGGACTTTCCAGTCTCTGAGACTCAAGTCCGATGTAATAAATGATGAAAGGATAACTAGCAGGAAGAGGAGATGGAAGAGACTTAGCAGGCTGAGAGACTTCCTCTACTTCTACTTCTTCTGTTGGAAATAAAACTCTCGAGATGAGTAAAGCACTCCTCTCTGTACTGACACCAACACCAAAACCACCCACAGAAACAACAAGTCCTGACGGAGGATCTCTCTCCGCTGCGTCTAAAACCACCGGGTGAAAATCACCCTCTGAATTACTCCACGCCTTCTTGAAGAAGGCTCAGCACTCGCGGGAGACAACCCACGAAGCCTCCTCGATCGACGACGTGATCAGTCAGCCACTTTAAGATATTTATTCTAGACTCAAAAAAATATATGAAGCTAAGAAATATAGGAGCAAAGAGCACACTCTAAAAATTTCCTAAGATACAGCCAGACAAGCAGCTCTCAGTTATTTCTGCTTCGGATGATGAGGACCGGACACCAAAATACAAGAAAGCGAAATAATAGGACCTCCTGAAAGTAGTCTGCGGTAATTACAACCCAGGCCTACTAGATAAGGTAACAGAAATAGTTACGCGGACCTCCTAACAACAGCCTTTGTCGGTGCAAGTCCCCAAGCTTCGCAAGGGCACCCTCCAGAAGTACTGATGGAAGTGATGCAACGTCTACCTCAGGCACCATGGGTATTCCTCCTCATAGTCACCTGTGTGGTTCCTAGGATCGGCAATTATGGGCACCAATCCGTGTCGGCAACCAGGCGGAACAGTCTTAGGTCAAGATTCAGCAAATAGGAGAGGGGGTATCTCTCTTCTCTACCTACACTATTCCTTGCACTTGACTCTCTAAAGGAGAGATTTCTCGGTCCACTTAATGGTATTGGATTTTGCTCATTAATAAACTTCCATGTTTAACAGTTTGAGCAGCCTTGGAGAGTTAACTCTCCACTCACCTAATCCAAGGCCCTACAACCTAGCTAGTTGGTGTATAATTTAATGACAATGATACAAAAACTACTAGTTGTTTTTAATTATATCATTTGTTTTAGATTGGTTGTTATTTAAGTCAAAGGTGCATGGAAGTGAAACTAATGGTGTTTTTATGACACATAAGAAACTAATGAAAACCAAACTACATGCAAATGCAATGATTTCCTTTCGATGAAAAGTGATTTCTACACAGGTTCAAAGAAAATAATAAGCAAAAATTTTATTTTTTCTTTTTAGACACTCACACTTCACACAATTCAGAAATTTATGAAGAAGACTAAAAATTCTAAAATGCACTTAATGCAAGCTACCAATGATATGCAAATCCTAAGATGCTAAATCTAAAGAAGAAAAAAGAAGTCTCTAGGAAAACAACAGTTCAATCACTTTTTGACATATGACAATGCTAGTTCCAAAGCAGAACTCTTATGTATAAAAACGCCAAAATTCACTTGACATAAGAGAGAAATCAAGAAGAGACTTCTTTCCAAATCAAGTCAAGAACCGAAGACTAGAAACTAACAAAAAACTTCAAAAGATGGAATGAAACCGTAAAAAATTGAAAGCAAAAAGTAATGGAAAACGAAAAATGTTTTTGGGATTTTCAACTTATAAAAGAAGGAAAAAAGATTTGAAGAAGACAAATAGAAACTATCCAAGAACTAAATCAAGCAAACATGAATTCCAACAAAAGGTTTCAAAGTGCTCAAGCCAACCGTGCTATTTTCATAGCGGGACTTATACGAGCAATAAGGAACAAGAAGCTCAATCAATCAACTCAACACAATAGCACAATCTTGCAGCGAATAGCAACTCAAAAAATCAGAAAGAGACCTTTCAAAATTCGCAACAAGACAAGTCTACTAAATCAAGAAAACCAAACTAGGCCAAGAAGGAAAAAATCAAATGTGAAGCAATGCATAGGGCCAAGAAAAGCAAACGAGCAAAGGCTCGTTGTTCTGACTACTTAGGACAGCCAAGAATCTTAAGGGAAAGATCTTGGTGCTCAAGCCGCAATTGCAAACACACAAAACAAGGATTTCACCAAATGGTTAGGTCTTCATACAAGCAAGAGAAAAACAGATGCAAAATCACTCTAAACACAGTCCAGAGACCTTCAAGATACTACAGGAATATATCAACACAGAAAGATAAGACCACAGGGGCTAGAAACAAAAAAATTATAATTTTCCCAGGTATATGAGCTTTTGAAGTGAACAATAAGCATGCATACGCGACTGTAACAAAGGAAACTCACGTATATGTGGGTCCCTTTGGAAAAAACAGCATGTATATGTGACTGTGCAAAGAAAAAATGCGATGAAAATAAAGATAAGGAAAAAACAAAAAATCAAGCCTAATCAAGAGACCAGGTCTTCTGTCTGACTGAAGAAAGACTTGCTAGACTATAAAAAGTGACAGAAAATGTTGGGAACCTACAAGACAGATGAAACAACCCAAATGGGAAATCACAAGAATGTGATCCCCATCGGAGTCGCCATTTCTGTTTCGGGAAATAATACCCTAAAGGTCTTGGGTTGACAACCTTCACAGATCAGGGGCATGCCATTCAAGGACTCACTTAACCAAATTTTATACCGAAAACTAGATACTACTGGTTGTAGAACTTACCCGAAAGTTCTTTGGTTGATGTAGATCCCGCGGGGTGCAAACCCCTTGTAACACTTTGTGCTCTGAAACTTGTAAATCCACAAAGAACGAACACAAAAACCTAGTTGTACAGCATGTATAGTTCCTAGATGTCAATAAAAATCATGCATAATACCATAAAAACAATATTATATGTTCAATTAATGATTATTACACATGTATAAAGCATCATAAACATGTAATCATCGGGAACAAGATGGCTCTTCTTATTATGAATGACACGTACAGTAATCAAAACATGGAGAGATCACCTAAATCCTGACACGGCCTTTGAGCATATCGTCCTCTGGATCTATCCAGCCCTAGCCTTGCAAGAATTCTTTCAAGTTGTGTGCACAATAGATGTCATATAGGGTGATGAACATCTTCAAGGAAAAAAGGGTTTCCTGAATATATCTGGGAAGTGCAGGAGGCACAGGAATATCAGACTTGAATAGGACTCCAACAGAGTATAATATCTATATTTTTCTCTCTCCCTTATGCCATTCCTTTAAGGGGATTTTATACTCTCTCAAATTATTTTCTGCAGTTAAGAGCAGTTAGGCCACGAGCTGAGGTGGTTAATTTACTGGAATAACCATCAAACATGCCTCAAAAATAGGGAAAATATATATTTTTTAATAATTAAAAAGGTATACGTGGATATTTATGAATGGATTCGCGTGCATACGCGGAAAATTCTGGGCAGAGTCGCGTATGGGTTTTAAGATACTGTTTTTTGTGAAAATGTTCAAGTCTGAGGGGAAAGAGTGCCCAAGGCCAAAGTGTAAATCATCAAGTATATGAAGGTGATAAATGATGCTATAACAGTGAAGGTTTTGTAACCAACTCAATAACATCTAATTCGCCAGAAGAAAATAAAAAATTACCACACACCTAATAAGGGAAAGTCAAACCAAAAAAGTTCCTTATCGACATCTGAATCATGAGAGTAGGCAACTCGATCAAGCTACGTATTCAGAACAGAGAAAACAAGTTGATGTTCCGAAGAATACTAATGTCAGTGCAATCCACTCATGTGATAACAATTCATCACAAATTCTCATTCACCGCAAGATTGTACAGAATATTGATCCAGGATGGTTTGATCCCTTATCAGTGCAACAATTTTGTTTGTCACTTAGAGGATCATATCAACTTGTATCCACATGGATGACTACCCCAAGACGAGAAGACATTCGTAGCAAAAAAAAAGATCAATACCTTTCATCAACAAGCTTTGAGGACAAATCTTTTTGAGAAGGAAGACAATGTTATAAATAATGTAAACAATAAATAATGATTAGTTAATTAGTAATTAGGTTGAAGAGGCATGTCTAAATGGGACATGACCTTCCGTGAAGAGTCACCTGCCTAGGTATATAAGTGTGTCTCATTTGTAACATCAATCAGTCATTCTTCATATATTTTAATATATAATATTTGTATCCTTAATGGATTCCAAGTCTTCTGGAATATTTAACGAGAAGTATGAACTTTGTTCACTTCAGAGAAGAAGAAGTTGTTCAAAAGGTCTTGTGACTTGGTCTTGGAGAGGTTAGTAGGTCAAGGGCCTTGGTCTTGGATTTCATCAATTAAAGATTCTATAAGAAGAAGAATTTGGTGGGTTTTCCTCTCAAGATTGGAAAGGTTTTGGCATTGGTTGATCACCTATACCTTGTGTCCGTTGTCTCATTGTTGTTTATATTTTGATTGTTGTTTGATGAAAAGAACACAATAATAATCAAGTTAAAGAAGAACCTAATAAAGAGAAGTAAAAGGTATTCACAAGCAGTTATCATTAACAGAGAAATCACCTCATCTCTCTGCCCTATATTTCTTAACAACTTTTAGATCTTTTGTCATAAGTCAATCCTCAATGTGGATACAGCCAAACGTCAGCAACTTCATCGAGAAAAAAAGGACCTTAGTAGCAATATCAAAATGATCTAGGTAGAATAAATTAACAAGATACAACCTTGTTTGCAACATAAACATGTGTTCAAAAAAAGAGCTCTCATACATCCTCAACCATATACTACCATACTCAATAATAGTAATGCATAGCAATACATTGAGACATCAGCTAAGCTTGTTCAATTATTTCAGCATTGTCAATTCTAATCTCTATGTCAAGCCAAACCCTAACTCAATAATGCAACATGACAATGCATAGTAAATAGTCTCCAATGGACCTCTTGGTCAGTGCTAGAAACATACAACTATTTCAATGCCAATAATACTTAAACTACTTAAAAGGACATAATTTTTTGTCTACTCATGACCCTTATCAATAAACGATCTGATCCTTGGTTTTAGAAATATTCCAACAACAAATTGAACAATTTTATCCCTGAATGATAGTTGTTTTGACAAGAATACCTAAATGGCTTCATCTTTCACTTATTCTGCAAATAAGACAAGAACACTCAGTTGCAATCACTATAGTAATTTGTCCCAACTACTATTTCTTAAGGGTTGCTCAAGTATACAATCCGAAATACAACTCCATCAAACTTGACTACAAGTAAACTCATCACCAGCAACTTAGATCTCCTTTTGAGCTTCCTCTAGTTCACTAAAATGTGCCTTCAGCAAAGATCAAAAAAAATTCCCCACAGACTATTCAAGAGGTAATTTTTGTCTAGCTTTATTTAGTTCAATACTTTAAGTTCATGAATAATGTAAATTAGTCCAAAATTCCATTAAATATTTAAGTCTCAAATTTTACCCTCAAAGAATTTGAGAATCATGTTTAGGTCATTGCCAAGAAATAATTTACAATTCGTTTTAGGGTATGTTCAAAATTACTCCAAGTTTACTCTGGCTCAAAATTGCATGTACAAATATATGAATGGTCACCACAGATCTAAATGAAGTTATTAAGAATCAGAGTTGAGTTTTGTCTTTCTAGAAGGTCGATGTCTGATAAATAATAAGCCTGAAATATATCTCAATAAATTCTCCTTGAACACAATGCAAATGCATGAGATGCACGTCACACAGTGAAAAACACACCACCAAAAATTGTATTAAAAGACCTCACACATGCCCTTTCACATAGGTCGGGTTAACTCTTAGTTAATCCTTGATTAGGGCACAGAATATTGCTTTTCCTCAACAGTTTAGAATCTTCCACAAGAATAGCTCTAATATCTGCAAGAAATTCTCTCCAAAAATTCTCTACAGATCTGTAGTCAAAACTCAGATTGCCTTACCATAGAGGGTCAAATAAGCTCAAGAATACATCTTTAGTTCAGAGCTCATATGCCACAACGAACCGCAATAAAAGGTAATCATGTAGGTGTCATGAAAAACCGTTTCAAGAAGGGAAACTAGGCTTCAGGTATCTCTGTTAGTAACCATATTCTTTGTTAGGAATAGGAGTGAAAGGTGCTCAAAATCCCTAGAGTACTCACAGTGAAATAGGTAGAAGAAGATGCCTTAGAAAACAACCCTTGATCAGAGATTATGCTTGAAGATGGGGGTCAAAGTTTATCCTTTGATACTGCCACAAATGGTTCCTTAACAGAACCTCAAGGAGGCTACAAAATATGCCACATATATGCAAATTAGGCTTCAGAATAAACCATTACTCCAACGAGATACCAACCCAAATAAAAGCAAACAAACAGAAAAAAAATGCCCTCTATTCTGCCACCAAAATTTACCACATACTTGTGTGAAAATGGCCTCAAAAAACAATCCCTAACTAGCAAAATTACCATAGAGAGAACATCCTCCAAAACTTAGCGTACCTGACTTGATATCACATTCTTCCCAGACCTTAGAGGAGAGCGAAGAATTTTAGAGATTGAGTCAATTTGATGATACATGAAGGTAGACAGATGTCCAATAAATACTAAATGAAGGGGCATGAATAGGGGTGGGTCGACATGCCCTCTAATCCAGGGCTGACCTTAAAGAAAAATGAAATTTATATTTTCAATTTCAATTTTGGTGCCAACCTTAATCATTCAATGAAGCTGACCTTTGACTCTCTTTTCCGCCTACACCTACCTACAAGTCAATGGAAAAAGCATTCAACCCCACAAGGTGTGGTTAGTGGCAAGGATCTCAGAGAATGAGATGTCACACTGATCCTGACTCTCTCTATTTTAGCTCTCCTCTAGGTCAACTAAGGTGGGTGGTCCCTAAAGTGAAGAAATTAAGTTAAAAGGATATGAGGTTCTAGGAAATTTTGTTAGAGTGAAACATGGATTAATTTTTAGAGATTCATGGGCACTTATGAAAAACCATTCAACTAGTGTCTTTACAAATAACTTGCTCAAAAGTAAAAGTAATTGTAAAAAATATGAGAACACAGTAATCTTGAAATGGAAACAAAAGTTGTTAGCACAAAATATTTTCAAAATAAAAATGATTATGAGATAACAAAATCACAACATTGAAACATATCTTACCATAGTTAAAAACAACTAAAAGATTAGCTATTGAATATGAAGTTAGACTTTGTGAATATGGAAATTAAACATCACAATACTTGCATGAGATCAGAAACCATCAAAAGACAGGTAAAAGAAAATGTGATAAGAGTGTTCTTGGTTAATTTTAGTTAACTATCTTTACAACAAAGATTTCAAATCAACTCTTCAATCCTCAGACCTCACCCTCGCCCAAATCATGTGGATCTCATATTGAGGAGTCGATAGGGGAGTAGAGGGTCCTTAAAGGTCTATACAACCAACTTATTTAGGAGGAAAAGTTTTAATGAGTGTTGGTATAAGAGTGATGTTGATTTATCCCAATTAAATGATACATGCGGTGTTCCACAAGAGATGAGATAGTGCTTATTTGCAATAATGAACCAAACTTTGAGAGACAAATAAACTTATGTGTGTTGTAGTATTAAATGAGCAAATGAAATGAAATATGTTCTCATTTAGATACAATCTTTTTACTTGAAGAGAATGCTTCAATAATTCCTCAAATGTATTAACATGCATGCACTAAATAATGAAACATAAACATTAATTTAATTGAAACTTTCCAACCATGTAAATTGTTCACACATATGAAAGGAGATTTCCTCAAGTTTGAAGCCTTTGGAGCTCATGCAAGTTTAACTAACCCAAGATTTAGTGAGATGGATTTAGAGTGCATTAGTTGTTAATTCTTTAGCATACATGAAATCAAAATCAAAAAATGAGTCAATCCACCCAAGAGGTTCTTTCTTCTTCAACAAAGGAAGAGGGATACCGTGGGAAAAAAATCCCAAGCTCCTTCAAGCAAAAAGGTCATTTTATTAGCAATTACAAATGAGAAAAATGAGCTTCTAAGAAGGTTGCCCAAAAAGATATCCTTTTAGAAAGATAGAGCTTGGAAAAATCTAGATCTCCTCTTCAAATATGACAACAAAAGCTCATGGGGAAAACCTTCAAAACAGAAATTTTACAAGACTCCAAGGCCCACGACCAAGATCATGTTGTTGTTGTCCTAAAGGTGCTCACGGTCTCCCTAAAAATCGATTTTGAGGTAGTGGAAGGCTTTGCATGTAAGGAGGATCAATAGTTTTTCGCCATCTTTTCCTCAAGCTCCTTGTTGTACATGCTCAAGATTATGGGCTGCGAAATAAAATCGAATGTTATAACGAAATAAACAAAATCTAAAGTACAAATTAATATACAAAGATGCTAGCCCAAGAAAAGGGAATGAAGCCCCATTCTTGCCTAGTCTAGAAAACGCTCTTGAAGTAGCAAATATAACTTTAAAATGCTTTACAAAGGAATAATGTTGGCTTTTAAAATTTAAATTTGATGATCAAGTAGCTTAGAGGAAAAAGGACACTCCCTTTTGATTCTTGATTGATGCAAAACTCGGAGTTGGAGAAACAGAGTCTTGGATCGTTGTGAGTCTAGAAATAAGTTAGTCTATTTGAGACGTTTCCCACGTCCGAATGGAACTCCTGCATACAATGTAAAAATGGATCTTTCCTATACACTTGAAATCAAACGTTAACTCGTAAGAGGATTAGAACATTAAATGAAACAAGATAAACTAAGCATTCCACTTAAAATGCCTTAGCAAGCTTACTTCTAAGATAACTCTTTAAAACAATGACATGTGCAAGATAGCTTTCATGCACCAATCCACGCTATATGGAAAATATGAATTAACGTAGATCAAACATATACGGAAATGAAAGAATAATAAACACAAACAGGGAAAGAAATCACCTCATAACACCAAGAGAACATCCGCTTCGTAACCCCAAAGTCTTAATTTTATTAATATGTAAGTACAAAATGACAGAGTTTCCTCAAGCCCAATAACTCATAACATGATACAATACAATAGCCCATGGCTTTGTTATATAGAGAGTTGGGAGCAATTCCCAAGGATGAATGCATGTGAGAACTGAATTTGGAGCAAATCCCAAGAAAAGATAAGCCAAGTTCGATGTGGAGAAGACTGAGACACCTAGAGCAAAATCGAATTTGTTTTGTGCACACAAAAGGAAATTGAATTTCTTTTGTGCACACCAAGGGAAATCGAATTCCCCATGATTCAGTGAACTCATCCATAAGCCAAATGAAGTCCACCACTGCAAACTCGATCAAACTAAAACCTTACCTATAAATGATCCTAGTGAACTTATGCATAGGCCCCTGAGAACTGTGTGTTTCCTCTGAGTAACTGTGCAGTCTAAGCTCAAGAAATAGCATAAATCTTTTGAGTGAAGTATTGAGTGTTGTTGCAATCCATATAGCTCGTGAGAAGAGGTCCCCACTTGGTCTTCAGCCAACTGATCCTGTAGAATATTCCTCTTATGCTCAACTGTCTTTAATAAATTTGATTTTCCTTGTGTATAATTGTCGCTTTATCTCTGGGAAATTCCATTTTGATAAAATAAATGATGAATTAATGATGCAGTGTGCTCAGTCATCCTCCACAGGTTAGTTGACTCAACTCTATGACTTAGGATAATTTCCAAGTCATTTCCACGTCATTTTCTCATATGGAATAATTTATTTCTCTCTATTTTATTTATTTATAGCCAAATTAAATGTCTCAATTTCCTCCAAATGTGGGTTTTGAGGATCCAAAATTCATTATTAACCCCTTAAAGTGTGTCATGGTAGAAAGTTGAGGATGAAAGGTGTAATTTTGATTACTCATACCCCATACAACTTCTCTAGACAACACTTATTACAATTTTTATTGCAATTTTCGACTTACGAAAAATCTAAAAAATTAAAAAATCACTACCTAGACCCAACCAAATTCCACGAAATTTTTTGTGTGATCTAGTATGGTAATATACAATGACTCTAGACACTAGGACTCACCCAAGGCCTCATCATCAAGCCGTACTTCGGCTTTGGGTAAAATTGGAGGAAAAAACTCAATTAATTATTAAGCCCTAATAGGGAGATGATAATTAACCAAGTGAAAAAAACCTCGGAGTGTAATACTCACTTGTTGGCAAGGTCCCAAGCTACCTAGGCCTATTACAGACTCGATACCGACTCAAATTGATCATTACTAACATCACTTATTACAATTCCCCGTATGGCGTTGTTGTACGGTACAACAACCCCCCATTTTTAGCTCGTTCACATCAAATAATGGGGACCCTTTCTATAAAATTTTTGGCTAAGCACCTTTTAGGATTTTTATTAAGTCAAATTATCTTACGATTTGGTTAATTTTTTATTTTCTTTAGATTCTTGTTTTGATTGCTTGGTTGAAATCATTTTTTTATAAGCTTCCTGTTGACACTTGTTTCATCTCATTTGGTCAACTGGTTTGTAAATAGCACTCCTTTGAAGTCTAATCGATTATGTCGCATGGGTTAAAAAATGCGTAGTTCAATGATGCATTTAGTTTAAATATTAACCCCTTGTTAGTTATTATTAACAATTTTTATTTTTACTTATACAGCGAAATCATAAAGCATCGGGATTTCAGTCAATTATTCCAATTTTCCAATTTTCAAATAAATTTCTAATCTCGAAAAAAAATCCAAAATGTCAAAATGGTTGTTTTAGGTAAATCAACGCTTTAGATAAATTCAGAACTTAAAATCACTAAAATAAAATTAAAAAACTAAAAACTAATTTTTAAACATTAAATTTTAAATTAATTATTAAATTAATTAAATTAAAATTTAATATTAAAAAACAAATATAAAAATAAAAATAAAAATCAATTAAATCGCATCGGAAGTTTTAATAGCACATTACATCGCATCGGGAAAGTTTAATAGACACATCATTTAAAAAACCCCGATGACCTTCACCTCCGATGCGATGAGTTATAAACTCATTTGCTCCGATGCGATAAGTTCACGTTAATGGTAGGTGTAATCACATCAGAATTATTCATGGGATGCATTTCAAATAATCCCGATAACCCTCTCTCCCCGATTGCTGATGCGATGAGTCAAAGGCATGAGTCATTACTCACTAGTTTGTTTGAAATTTACTCATGCGTTAGTGATATGTTAGTTTTAGGATAGTTTAATGTTAAGTTAGTCTTACCATAACGTTAGTGTTGAATTGATATAGTTTTATGATAAGTGTAATATTAATTTAATTTAATATTAGTTTGAAATAAGAGTTAGTATAGTGGTAGGTTAGTTTGATATTACATTAGTGGTAAGGTAGGTATTAAAGTTAGTTTTAAGTAGGTGTAATATTACTTTAGTTTTATATTAGTATAAATTAAGTATTAGTTTAATTTTAGTATAATAATTAATTTTAAATTGATTAAATTAATTAATATTTAAAATATAATTAATTTAATCAAATTTATTATTAATTAGATTAATTTGTTTATAAATAGTTAATTATATTAATTAGTTAGATTAATATTTAATTAATTTAATTTATAATTAACAATTAAATTAAGATTAACTTTTAGATAATTAGAATCTAATTTAGGATTAGATTTTAACTAAAATTTTGAAAAAAAATTTAGCTCAGCAACATAATTTCCAGATTTATTTCAGATTTGACTTATCAACTTTGGAGGCTCATAGATTGAGTTTTACTTGGCCAAATGAGGCCCAGGACGACTCATTGGAAAGAGAAAATCAAGGAGAACATTTCTGAGGAGGTTTCACTAACAGATTTGGTCATTTATTGAGTCAAAAATCATGCAGAAGATCAATCTCCGAATTTCTAAAATAAAATCAATTTTCTGAGTTTTGTTTTCTTCATTTTCATTTACCCAGCCTCTTCTAATTGCAGATTCATGCATCCATAATATCCTTGGTTAATTAAAATCATTATGAGCATCAATAAGAAGCTCGAATTTCCTTTTTTAAATAGAATTTGATTGGATTTGTTTTAAATGCTAGAAATAATATTTTGATTTTCTTGTTGCAGCTTAATTCATTTTAATTTCTTTTTACAGGAAAAACAATAAAAGGGATATTGAGAAAAAGATCTCAATCAATGAGAAATCTCTAGCAATGAAAGATTGGACTTTTGAGCAAATAAAATTGGATTGGACAGATTTTTCTTCAACAAACTCTCTCCTCAAAATGATTTTGGAAGAATTATAAATCGCAGATTGCTAAATGTAAAAGGGGGCTGCTCTCCTCTGCAATTCCGGACTTCTAAAAACATTTCTGTAATAGGAATTTAGAGTTGTAGATGGGGAGAAAAGAAAATTTCAGATCTAAACATTAATGAAGGTTTATTCTTTATATCTTGAATTATGCATGATGGGCAGAGTTTGCATTTCTGCATCTCTAGTCTTGAAAGCAGAAATTCAAGTAATGTAAAGTACTGTTAGAGACCAGGATCAGAGAAGCAGATTTAATTAACTGGTATTTTTGGCATTTCTGTATCAAATACCAGTTTCATTTTTATTTTAATAAATTGTTGTTTCATTTTATTCATGTTTTTGCATTTCTGTTGATATGGATAATTTGTCTCAATTTGTTAAGTATCTCTGCTCTTATGAATTAAACTCTGATTTCTGAGTAACCATTACTCAGAAATCTGTCTTATAACACTGATTTATTAAATAGTAATGTGTTGTGAATTTCTTCCACATGTTATTGTTTAATTATTAGTTTGATTGATATGATAATCGATATCATTTTTGTGAATTTCTTCCGGAGTGTTGTTGATTTATTATTTTAGTCAAATGGTCTCAATAGAATGTGTTTTGGTACTCACAAATGTGAGCTAATTGAATTTATTCGTTAGCTTGACATTAATTTAAAGCCAGACATATTTTAATCCTCATTACTTAATTATCTTGCTCTTAGTTGGGATAGATTTATATCTACCTAATTGAGATAGGATTTAGATTAGTTTCTTTTGCTTGCATTATAGAATAAGTTTGCATTTAGATTAATTTCTACATTCTTTTAAGTCCTCTTTTCAAAGAGGCAAAATCTTAGTTGTGGTTTGGCTGAACCCAAATCAGCTTAAGGGTCATTCTCTTGCTTGATCAGCAAGAAGAATTGATCTGATATCCCTGTCTATTGGTATTTAAGGATACATCATAAACCAATAGCGATAGGGAAAAGGTAACTGGACCTAGTTAAACTAGTCGGAGCCACTATCATAAACGAAAAAGGAACTGTATTAAGGTCCGGACCAAATGGTTATCCCCCAATGTTGTAGCAGCGATTTTCGAGGCTTCAACATTTTTGGCGCTAGAAGGAGGGCCCGAAACTTGTTGTCTGTTGGAGTCTTTTCAATTTTAACCTTTTATTCAATCACGATGGCTCGTCTTAAACTTCCAATTTGGAGTTGTATCCATGGACGTGCATCTTCCAATACTCCACCCGAAGTGGTAAGACTCTTGTCTCAAGTAAAATTCAATGGTAAGAGAAATTCTTCTGCTTTTAATCATGTCCTTCAATTTATTCAAAATGTTTCAAATTATGATTTTCAAGGAATTGATGAAGGCATATTATGCAGAATTTTTACTCTCACATTTGGGGCAGAAGCCAGAAACTGGTGTAGAACTCTTCCGGTTGCCTCAATTCACAGCTGGGATCAATTTGTTACAATTTTCATTTGTAAATTTGACCACTATGATTATGATCAAGTATGTGATGAAATTGAATATCTACGAAATGAAAATGAGTCTGTTAGAGATTTTAATATTCGACTTCATTTGAATTGAAGAAGACAACAACAAAAATTTTGGAGAAAGACCTGCATTGGAATCTGAAAGTTTCTCTACATTAAATTCAGAAAATCAGATTGCAAATCAGCAAGTGCAAGCAACAATCAAAGTAAATAATAGCATGCAAACTGCTGTACAAATTTCTGAATCTTTTCATGATGAGCAAATGCTGAAATCAGAGCAGCAAATCAATCTTCTTCAAAAAAGCATGAGTACGCAAAGGAATAATTTAGAATCTGAAATTTACAATGAGCATAATGTACAAGAATTGTCAAACTGAAACAGTTTTAAATGTATTATTTCAGATTCACATTTTTCCCTTTATGCTGATATTTTTAATGATGGTAATTTTTCCCCTCTTGGTGTTATTGATATTTCAGAAAATACAGAGGCTGATCTAAATGAATTACCATTAAGCTTTTATCAAAATAGAGAAGCAATTAATGATCATTCTTTTGCCATTAATAAACATGAAATTCTTGTTCCTTCGTGTTTGGATATAT
This sequence comes from Pinus albicaulis, assembly GCA_034641835.2. Taxonomy (NCBI): domain Eukaryota; kingdom Viridiplantae; phylum Streptophyta; class Pinopsida; order Pinales; family Pinaceae; genus Pinus; species Pinus albicaulis. Next base: position 511,327,499 of record CM076575.1, on the reverse strand, counting down.
TAGATAAGATTGAAGGGAATTCTAGAGAATCTTGTGAAGTCATTTATGATAATTACTCTGACATTGAGGATGTCTATTTCTATTCTTCTAAAGAGAGTCCTCATGAGAAAATTCAAATAAAATCTAGGAATGAGGAACATTTCAATTTAGAAATTATTCCAACTAATCCTCATTTTGGAGCAGAAAATTATCTTCATGATTTCACCATTCAAGAAAAAAATCCAATTTATGATTCATATCATGATCAAATTCCCATTTTTTATCATAATCATAATTCTCTTTCTAATTCACAAGTTGGAATTGGCAATTATTCAAATTCCATTATTCTTGCCAATCCTTGTGAAAAAGAAATTGTTTCAAAACAATCCCAATTGTGTTGTAGCATTAGTTGTACCAATAGGGATTTCATTTTATTTTTTCTTTCAAATTTAGATTTGTTTTCTGATTTTAATTTTCAAATTTTTGACACTCTACGCTGGCATATTGAGCGTTTTAATAGTGAACACTCAATTGATGCATTGCCATATTGGGAAATTGAAGTTTCATATTATAATCATGAACATCAAAAGCTATTGATATTTCAATTTCAATCAAAGCTAATGTTTTATCAAAAGCTTCTATCTTCCCAAAGGAAATATCAACGAGAGAATGTATTTTTACAATATGGCCAACAATCTAATCCAATTGATAATTTTCCATCTTATTTGACATATTTCCATCCATTTTTCATTAACTCATTTGAAAATTGTTTGGAAAGTTTTCCTTCATGGAAGATTGTTAATAGTTTAACACTTACACATAACACTAACAATTTTTTTCAGGCCTTTGAATTTAAAAGCTCATATCTACAATCTGGCCTGTCATCTCCTCTTTTAAACATTTTTCAATCCTTAATGGAAACCCATCCATATTTTGATGATCCAATTGGAATTCAGTTCGAAAAGACTTTTCAAAAGAAGGAGATTGTAAATAAGCTGTTAATAATAAATGTACATTCTGATTATAGATTTAATTTTCTTAGTTCAATTAGATTTGTATTTTTGTTACTAACATTTGAACTGTACATATATTCAGGAATTAAAATGAGAGAATGGTTACACTGGAAATATGACTATACCTAGTCATTTTTCAAGTATATGATTAGAATAGGAGTAGAGTTAATGTAGTTAATTTATTTTCAACAGTTCTGTAGATTAAAAATAAAACAAAGCAATCAGCCATTTTCATACATGTTCAGTGAAAACATTTTCTCCCAATCAGAAAATTTTAATTCTTTCTTTCCTTTTTAAATTTCTTACGGCAATACCTCTACTCTGTCTATTTTGAATAATGTCTTGATTAAATTCAATTAAGGTTGCACTTGGCATCAATCACCTCAAAGCCACTTTTCTTAATTTCGGGATTTCCTTCTAAGATTTTCTTTTGAAATTTATATGATAAAGGTTTTGAGGATATAAAAGCTTCATGATCTCATTATCCCATGAAATGTATGATTGTCTATGATAAGCTTAATTCTGACTCAATCATTATTATTCAGTCTAACCTTTCGTGGTAATCATATGAAGTTCATATTATCTTCCTCGAAATTCGCTAAGCTGACCTTTAGAATGTCTATTTTGCTGTGTGCACACATTCAAATATGTTTTGACATTTTCCCACAATTAGTGGCTTTATCCCATTCAGACCTTTAGTTTATTATCTGATGTTGTAATACGCATCATATTTATTTACTAAAGAAATTATTAAACAGTCACTATAACAATACATATTTTTCTCAAGTTAATTCGGAATGAGCAGAGGTAATAAATTGTTGTTTCAAATCAAAAGGGAAGACTATTTTCATATTTATTTCTGGTAAATTTTAGATTTCCTGAACATGAATAAACAGATTTTATTTAGGCTGATTGCACACTCATATTTAGAATAAATAATGAGATGAGTTTGAACAAAGTCATAATTTTGATAAATAGAAAGAATAATTGGAAGATTCATAAGGTAAAATCCACAGACAATTCTCTTCCAGGTACGCATTTACAAGTTTATTTTCATCTATTACTAGTTTCTCTTTTCCATAGTTTAATTTTATTCTTGTTCTGTTTTATTTGCAGGTTTTCATTTGTTTTCAAAACCTGAAGTAAGCAGCAAACCCATTTCAAATTTGCAACAGGTTCAGGAAAATTTTATTTATGATTCATTAGAATTTGAGCATTCTTTAACTTTGCTTTCATTCATTTAAAAAGTCCAATTAAAAAAAAAAACAGTATCGCAAGATTCATATCAGAAATGTTCCAACTTGATTTTCATATTTCCAATGCAAGATCTCTGATGTGTTACATCATTCAATTTTTCATAAAATATCAAATCACATATCGCATTGGAAGAAATTGAAATGTTTGTTTTTCATTACAAAAGTTCTGATGCGATGAAATGGATAGCAAACACGCATATCACATTTAACATAAGATTAATTCATTTCAAACGTTCCAATGCGATGAACCCAATCGGCAATTGCAAATCGGGGAAATTACATTCTAATATATCCATTTGCAAAAACTCCGATGCAATAAAGTTCAAATCGCAATCGCGAATTGGTAAAATCATATCACAATTGGTTAAAAGGTCAAACTTTTAAAAAGTTCCGATGCGATGAAGTCTAATCGCAATCGCATTTCGGCAGAATCCTATCACAGTTGATTCGTTCATTTCAAAAAATTCCGATGCAATCAACCCAATCGGCAATCGCAAATCGGAGAGACCTCATTTTGATATATCCATTTGCAAAAACTCCGATGCAATGAAGTTCAAATCGCAATCGCAAATTATTAAAATAGTCAAAGATTAATTTTGAAAGACCTCTGATGCAACAAGTCTAATCGCAAATCGCAAATCGGGAGGAAAATTGAATACATCATTGTGTGCTCATTTTAAAAATTGCGATGCAATAATTCATCACCAATTGCTTATCGCTATCACTTCTTATTAATCGCCAAATGCTCATTGCTCATCGCTTTTCACTAATTGCCGATTGTTCATCGCTTATCATTCTTCGCTCATCACCGATTATTATAAAAATCGCATCGCTGCTATCGCAATTGTTTTAATTTCAATTCCCTTGAACACAAAGCATTTCGTTTTTACATTTTACTGCTTGCTTTATATTAAATAAAATAAATAATAATTTTGGGTTATAGGATTTTGGTTAGTTTGCCTTCTTCATATTTTGAATGTCAAACTAAAAGAAGAAGTCAGCTAGTATTGGAGAAATTGATACCTTCAGGTAAGATCAAATGCAATCATCCAATGGTAAGATTCATGTACCCACTTTCATTAATTTCCATTTCATTACTTTAGTTTCAGTTTTGTTTTTCAAAATTATGTTGATATTTGAATCTATTTTGCAGCTCTTCATAAAAGCTTTCAATCATCTGCCAAATCATATTTTGGAAGCCCTATGCTCTTTTCCTAGTTTTATTTTCAAGAAGCAACGATAGTCTTCATTGAAACAACTACACTAGGAAGTTTCTGAACCTTTTATCTATTTTTTTAAAGCATTTCTTTTATTAGAAAATGATTAAGATAATGCTTTGAAACAAGAAGATTGACATCAGACAGAAATTTTTCATTGTCGCTGAATTTTATCATCTCTGCTATCTAAAGCCTAAAACATTTACAATCCTGCAAGGTATAAGTTTTCTGGATCTCGACATAAGAAAGAATGATTACATGATTATTTTCTTTTACTTCAAGTGTTGAGACATTGGTATAAGCATTTTTGTTAGAGTTTGTATTTCAAAGCTTGGATTTTCCTTTCCACTTTTTGCTTCATTTTAATTTTGTTTGCTGATTTATTTTCTCACTTTAGTTTAAGAATTCTTTTCCTTTGGTTTTCAGTTTTTGGTGACTTTGTCATGATTTATATGGAAGGCCTTCTTGTTACTTAACAATGGTTGGCATACATGGGAAAAATTGTTAATAGTCTCTTATTAGCTTTTTCTTAAAATCTCTTAGCAAAATTTGTTTTTCTTATTATAAAGGTAGACATACTTAAGGAAGAGATTACAAAACAAGAAAAGTTGACGAAGTATCGTGAAATCTGAATTATTTCTTTTTCATCAAAATTGTAATTATTTTGAGATTTCAATACTTTATTAAGATCTTTCAAGATTCTATTATCAGTCAAGAAAAGTTATTTTTAACCAAGTAAAGACACTTTACAGCAAAGCACTTTTAACTCTGAAATTGTCATTCTGAACTCTTAAGGAGTTAATGATTCTCCCTATTTAAAAAGAGTTTTATTTTTCTAGAGTGTAATCCAAAAATATATTTAAAACTTAAAAGATAAGAGGTCTCATCACGAGCCTGTTTACCATGATCATAGGGGAAAAATAGACTGACATTACCAACACTGCTAAACAAACCAGGATAATGGCTTATAATTGCAAACAATTGTAAGACAAGGGGTCTCATCATGAGCCAGCTTGTTCAGTCCAATTATAACCAGTGAAGGGCATTGTCAACTATCTGGCTACCAAACCAGGACAATGGCTTTTAAGAATTAAAAATAAAAAATAAGCATATATAAATGGATTTATCTCTAGGTCAATAATTCTTAAATAGATAGAATTCTGAATCATTGATGATTAAAAGGTAACCCTGTCGAGACTATAGATGTTTGCTGGCAGCAGTGGCTCTACCTGTGACAAATGAGTACACTTTAAAAGCTCGGCTGTAAAGTGACCCCTGCTTTATCTCTAGAACTAATTAAGGACTGATATAGAGTTATGAGATATTTTAATTTATGAGGAATTTCAAGAAAATTATAGTAAGATGATTGTTGCTTTTATTCAGATTAATGAACCTAGTCAAACATTCCAAAAAATAATTTTCTCTTCTTTAATTATTTTTACTTTAATTTTGAGAAAATCTTATCAAACAGAGATAACTGTTTCTTCTAATGAATCGCCAATTGTTGTACGGTACAACAACCCCCCATTTTTAACTCGTTCACATCAAATAATGGGGACCCTTTCTATAAAATTTTTGGGTAAGCACCTTTTAGGATTTTTATTAAATCAAATTATCTTACGATTTGGTTAATTTTTTATTTTCTTTAGATTCTTGTTTTGATTGCTTGGTTGAAATCATTTTTTTATAAGCTTCCTGTTGATGCTTGTTTCGTCTCATTTGGTCAACCGGTTTGTAAATAGCACTCCTTTGAAGTCTAATCGATTATGTCGCATGGGTTAAAAAATGCGTAGTTCAATGATGCATTTAGTTTAAATATTAACCCCTTGTTAGTTATTATTAACAATTTTTGTTTTTACTTATACAGCGAAATCATAAAGCATCGGGATTTCAGTCATTTTTTCCAATTTTCCAATTTTCAAATAAATTTCTAATCTCGAAAAAAAATCCGAAATGTCAAAATGGTTGTTTTAGGTAAATCAACGCTTTAGATAAATTCATAACTTAAAATCACTAAAATAAAATTAAAAAACTAAAAACTAATTTTTAAACATTAAATTTTAAATTAATTATTAAATTAATTAAATTAAAATTTAATATTAAAAAACAAATATAAAAATAAAAATAAAAATTAATTAAATCGCATCGGAAATTTTAATAGCACATTACATCGCATCGGGAAAGTTTAATAGAGACATCATTTTAAAAACCCCGATGGCCTTCACCTCCGATGCGATGAGTTATAAACTCATTTGCTCCGATGCGATGAGTTCACGTTAATGGTAGGTGTAATCGCATCAGAATTATTCATGGGATGCATTTCAAATAATCCCAATAACCCTCTCTCCCCGATTGTCGATGCGATGAGTCAAAGGCATGAATCATTACTCACTAGTTTGTTTGAAATTTACTCATGCATTAGTGATATGTTAGTTTTAGGATAGTTTAATGTTAAATTAGTCTTACCATAACGTTAGTGTTGAATTGATATAGTTTTATGATAAGTGTAATATTAATTTAATTTAATATTAGTTTGAAATAAGAGTTAGTATAGTGGTAGGTTAGTTTGATATTACATTAGTGGTAAGGTAGGTATTAAAGTTAGTTTTAAGTAGGGGTAATATTACTTTAGTTTTATATTAGTATAAATTAAGTATTAGTTTAATTTTAGTTTAATAATTAATTTTAAATTGATTAAATTAATTAATATTTAAAATATAATTAATTTAATCAAATTTATTATTAATTAGATTAATTTGTTTATAAATAGTTAATTATATTAATTAGTTAGATTAATATTTAATTAGTTTAATTTATAATTAACAATTAAATTAAGATTAACTTTTAGATAATTAGAATCTAATTTAGGATTAGATTTTAACTAAAATTCTGAAAAAAAATTTAGCGCAGCAACATAATTTCCAGATTTATTTCAGATTTGACTTATCAACTTTGGAGACTCATAGATTGAGTTTTACTTGGCCAAATGAGGCCCAGGATGGCTCATTGGAAAGAGAAAATCAAGGAGAACATTTCTGAGGAGGTTTCACGAATAGATTTGGTCATTTATTGAGTCAAAAATTAGGCAGAAGATCAAGCTCTGAATTTCTAAAATAAAATCAATTTTCTGAGTTTTGTTTTCTTCATTTTCATTTACCCAGCCTCTTCTAATTGCAGATTCATGCATCAATAATATCCTTGGTTAATTAAAATCATTATGAGCATCAATAAGAAGCTCGAATTTCCTTTTTTAAATAGAATTTGATTGGATTTGTTTTAAATGCTAGAAATAATATTTTGATTTTCTTGTTGCAGCTTAATTCATTTTAATTTCTTTTTACAGGAAAAACAATAAAAGGGATATTGAAAAAAAGATCTCAATCAATGAGAAAGCTCCAGCAATGAAAAATTGGATTTTTGAGCAAATAAAATTGGATTGGACAGATTTTTCTTCAACAAACTCTCTCCTCAAAATGATTTTGGAAGAATTATAAATTGCAGATTGCTAAATGTAAAAGGGCGTTGCTCTCCTCTGCAATTCTGGACTTCTAAAAACATTTCTGTAATAGGAATTTAGAGTGGTAGATGGGGAGGAGAGAAAATTCCAGATCTGAACATTAATGAGGGTTTATTCTTTATATCTTGAATTATGCATGATGGGCAGAGTTTGCATTTCTGCAGCTCTAGTCTTGAAAGCATAAATTCAAGTAATGTAAAGTACTGTTAGATACCAGGATCAGAGAAGCAGATTTAATTAACTGGTATTTTTGGCATTTCTGTATCAAATACCAGTTTCATTTTTATTTTAATAAATTGTTGTTTCATTTTATTCATGTTTTGGCATTTCTGTTGATATGGATAATTTGTCTCAAATTGTTAAGTATCTCTGCTCTTATGAACTAAACTCTGATTTCTGAGTACCCATTACTCAGAAATCTTGTCTTATAACATTGATTTATTAAATAGTAATGTGTTGTGAATTTCTTCCACATGTTATTGTTTAATTATTAGTTTGACTGATATGATAATCGATATCATTTTTGTGAATTTCTTCTGGAGTGTTGTTGATTTATTATTTTAGTCAAATGGTCTCAATAGAATGTGTTTTGGTACTCACAAATGTGAGTTAATTGAATTTCTTCGTTAGCTTAACATTAATTTAAAACCAGACATATTTTAATTCTCATTATTTAATTATCTTGCTCTTAGTTGGGTTAGATTTATATCTACCTAATTGAGATAGGATTTAGATTAGTTTCTTTTGCTTGCATTATAGAATAAGTTTGCATTTAGATTAATTTCTACATTATTTTAAGTCCTTTTTTCAAAGAGGCAAAATCTTAGTTGTGGTTTGGCTGAACCCAAATCAGCTTAAGGGTCATTCTCTTGCTTGATCAGCAAGAAGAATTGATCTGATATCCCTGTCTATTGGTATTTAAGGATACATCATAAACCAATAGCGATAGGAAAATGGTAACTGGACCTAGTTAAACCAGTCGGAGCCACTATCATAAACGGAAAAGGAACTGTATTAAGGTCCGGACCGGGTGGTTATCCCCCAATGTTGTAGCAGCGATTTTCGAGGCTTCAACAGGTATTCAATGTGGGTACAAGAGAAAATTGATGAAAAATAGAAGTAGAGTTCAAAAACTCTGTTGAACTGATGATATCTTATGGTACAAATGTTTTTTGGTTCATCCTTGGGCATGGAGTTTTCTCGTTATCATCATGTGCCACTCTAGTGGTCAACACGACCTAATGTGGATTTACATAGTTTTAAAGGAGGTCGATTAGGGCAGCTTAAACCCTATAAAAATTATCAAAAATATTTTTAATATGGATGCCATCTTAATATCATCAACATCCCCCCGGGGTGGCAGAACTGACACAAATGACAATCATTTCTCACACATCCCAGAGGACGAAGATCTTCTACGCAAAGCCTCCCCTGTTGCGGATCCTCAAAATGTTAGCCATCCGCATGAGACTAACAGAATAAGGTATGATGATGAGACGTTGGGAACTACGTCACCCTGTCCAGGGCGCCCTTCCGCATCTGTCACCATTATCATGATTGATCAGTATATCATCCATCCCCCTTCCCTCGAGCCTGCTCAGGTTATCAATCAAGGCACGCAGCTACGTGCGAGGCATACTCATTGCCATCCTCCTCGCATGTGTCCAAGCCCCTTTAAAAGGATGAGCTCTCAACCCCGAGCAACCCACGGTATTTTCCCTCTGCCTTTCATTTTTTAATCTCTGCTCCGGCACTTCCCCGATTTCATAAGGTCGCGCAAACCTATTCTCAGCGCTGCGCTACGTAGACCCCTCTGGGTTGTGACATCCCAATCTGCGCACCTCTTCCCCAGTTCTTCCGACCCCCCAATCCCTAGCGATGTTTCTCCCCCTACTGTGTATCCCTCCCTTGACATCTCCCCCCTGCCTCATTGTGCAATGGCCCCCAGATTACGCCACAGAACCATCTGAGGTGGACAGAGAGGGGCTCTTCCTAGCTGTTATCACCGTGGCGAGGACAATCATCTGGAGTCAATGGAAGGCTCCTCCGACGACATTTTTGTGCGACAGAGCCCCGACCCCGAGCAGGAGAAAGCAGTGCCTGTGCAAGTTGCGTAGAGGGGTAGGTGCGCCCCGCGGAAGTCCACCATAGTGCACCAGACGCACCCCCAGCTCCGCAAGACTGACCCACTGCCAGTTCATGGGAAGGAAGACGATGATTTGGATGTCTGGGTGATGGATTTCGATGGCATCTGGACGCGTGTGCCTGACGGAGCAGATCTAGAGTCCCCCATCCTCTGCACACCGATCCACACACCCAAGCGTTCAATGGCAGACTCAGGGGAAGCGGCTGCACAAACACATGCTTGCCCCATTGAGGAGGAGGTCACCAACAGCGATGATGAAGATGAAGATTGAAGCCTACGCCGCTGCACAGCTCTTCCATGTTTTTTGTCAAGCATGCCACCATCAGTGTTTTTTTGCTTCTGCATATTTTGTGCTACTTAGATACATCAGCGCTACTGCGCATATTGTAATTTTATGTCTTAAGTTTTGTTCGGGTTGGATTCCTCCTCTGAGGCAGCCCCAAAACCGAGTAACTAAGGCGGGGATTGGCTAAGCGCAGCTTGCCAACCCCGCCTATAGCATATGTAACATTTCGTATTTTGAATTAATAGAATAGCCTAACTTACCAAATATATATATATATATATATATATATATATATATATATATCATCAACATGCCCAAAAATGATCAATCACCAAATTGTCCTTATCCTTTCATTCCATGACATTGGGGTTTTAACTTCAAGTAATTGTATCTCCTCAACCAAGAGGACCCACATGATGTGCCACTGATTGTTGGAAACGACACGATGAAAAGAATCAAATGAATATGATTATGGGAGCAAATTCGCTAATTCTTCAACAAATGTGGGGCATCTAGGGCTTCCCATCCTTTCTTCCAAGCCTTCTGTGATTTGGACCTTCCCAACAATGAAAACTAGACGAATATTAAGAGCACTCAATGATTGATATTAACATCAATGACAACACCATTCAACAGAAATGTATTAAAAATGTGGCAACATGTATATTGTTCCCATGAGGAACTAGCCCTGAAGCCATAGGGGCACCTTGTAGTAGTGGTCGAATGTGTGATTGCACCTAGAGAGACTATATTGTATATTGTCTCTCGACCCATGCACACATAAGTGGTCCAAAGCCCAACCCCATGTCTTCTAAAAAAATGCAAACTTGAATGGGCCTCGCGGTTAGGAATATGTGTTTCCTCCTTGGAGGTCACAAGTTCAAAACTAGGGAGGTAGAGTTTATTGATTGATTACTGCTATTGGATCATTGTGATGAGACTCGAGGGGAAGGCATCCCCCTCAAATGGGACCCCCAAATGATCATTAATGGGAGTGTCTCTATTAGTTTTGGCCCTTACCAAATCACAAGCTCCTGCTGCCATTAACTTGTGCGTTGTCAATGCTAGCTTCACCAAATTTTCTTGTCAAAAATGGTAGTGGTTTGAATAAATATTTTGCAAACTCATTGAACTCTACCCTTCTTTTTGGCACAAAAAAATCTATGATGTGGATGCTCTATTCAATAAAACTAGACATTAAACCAAGGTCATCCTGATTCCTACTTTATTACAAAGGTTATGGGACTTTGGGCTAGTACAATTTTAGCATTTACAGGTCATTTTATACTATATCATGTTCATATTTGTTCCCCTATTTTATTCAGTGAATGAAATTTAACCTATTCTATTTCAAATGTGCCATTAGGAAAACAGATCTACCCTAAGACCCTCCCTACAGACACTGGGACTAGAGATGATGGAGGAGGATGATATATATGGTAATCTACGATGGAACCTCGTAATGGGGCCAGAGACGAGGGAGGAGGAGGATGAATATGGTAAGCTCTGATGGAACCTTGTAACAAAATTCAAAAACAGCAGTTGTTGGAGGGGACATCTATAATAGAAAGAACCCAGTGACTGTTAACCCTTGCATAGGATTTGAGAAAACCTAAAGAGATAGCAGAATTCTAAGCCCGTCTTAGGATTGGAAATCTGCCCATAAAGAGGATTTATGAATCCACATATCCAAAGGGAATTGTGAGTCAGTCAACAAGAGAGCTATTAAGCAATGTTCCATCGAGTTTCCGAGATGGGGAAACGCAAGAGCAGGGATACGCACAAGGGGGACGTATATAAGCAACCCCAAAATTTAGGAAAATTTTGGGGAAACGGGGGGACGTCAAAGCCATACAAATTATAAAAGTTCTAAAAAATTAATATATAAAAATAAATAAATAAAAAATAAAAAAATCCTAACAATATGTTAATAACTAAATTAGTAGATAGTAAATCTTATTAATTATGAAATGCACATCTAAATATGATCATCAGTTCGTATTAGACTGTTGTGAAATAAAATTATCATTTGACATTTTTGCAATCATCAATGTAAATCTAAAAATAAATTACTAAATTGAATCTATCATTTGACATTATGCAATGTTCCATCTAAATTCATCATTTGGCAATGGGCATTAATATTATGCAAGGTACATCTAAATTAAATTCATCATTTGACAATTGAAACTACGCAATGCACATCAAAAATTAAATTTATCTTATGACAATGGCATTTGAAGTCTAAAACAACCATAGAAAACTGAACTAAAAATAAACATAGAAAGTAGTGAAATACAAAAATTGTTTTTTAATTGTTATTAGCGAAAAAATTCAGGGGACGTGTCCCTCTTGCATCCCTCCTGCTCCCCTCGTCCCCCCTGCATCCCCTTGTCCCCCCCACAAGAGAGACGCATTTCGTCACTAAAAAAACGCCCCCTAGAGTTTCCCCAAGTTTTCCAAAAAAAGGGGACGTGGGGAAAGTTTCCCCAGGAGTTTCCTCATCTTGGGAGCGTGGGGGAGCGGGGAAGCGCGTCCCCCACCCTGGGGGACGTGTCCCCATGGAACACTGCTATTAAGAGGGCAAAGAAATATGAGAATAAAGGAGAAGAAACACTGGCATAAGCAAAGCACTCAAAGATTTTACAACAAATCAGTTTCAAATGTCTCAAGATAATGGAATGCTCACAGAAAAACAAGCAAATGAATGGATTTATTGGCCCTAAATTAGGTTAAACCCACACTTGGGAGGGGAAAGGAATAGATTAGTTCTTATGTCAGTGGAATGCTAACAGAAAAACAGGCAGATGAATGGATTTATCGGCCATTAATTAATTAAACCCACTCTTGGGGGAGGGGGAAGGAGAAAACTAACTCTATGTCGATGGTAGAAAATTTCAGTTCACCACTTGGTAGAATTAATGGCACCCCGGCACAGTTTCTGCCAAACAATAGTCCCCTGAAATGAGAAATAATCATTTAGCATTGGAAAAAGGACAATAATTAAATTATAAAAATGATATTCATTAATAATCATGGAGGATGATTGCAGCAGAGGGGAGTTAAAACACCAGAACCACAAACCAAAAAGATCAGACACTGAAGCTCTACAAACATTCTCCAAAAGCTCTTTAGCTGATAAAATCCGATGATTCTTAGCAACAGAAGGAATTTGTAAAGAGGGAAATGAACAATATACAAGCATTGATGCTGTGAAAGGGAGTTCAAGAGACTGAGTAGAAAAGGAAGAAAGAATGTTAACAATTTCCCAATGAGTTGGGCCAGGCTACAGAGGATATCTATGGATGTTATATCCAACGTAAGGTACTAAGGAGGGCATGGTTTTAGTAACCCAGACGCTTAAGTTGAAGATTAAGACAATGGAGACAAAATAGACTGCGGGCCAGCCAGGGGCCACCCACAGGGGCACATGTTTAAAGTAGAGTTGAAAATGAAGGAAGAGTGGCCAGTAAAATTATGAGCACTTCCCGAATGAATATTCTGAAGAATATGGAGTGGATGAAAAGAAATCCTAACATCTGTAATCTATCCAGGGCCCACATGGATGATTATGCCTACCAAATTGCCTTCCCTTATAAAGACTGACCGAGTCTAAGTTCAGTCCTCCACTTCCTATTTAACATGTCTTGGTTGAATTAAGTTTGAACTTCATTCTATAAATCCGCTTACTACAGTCTGTGTTATAAAGTCTGGTTTGTATGTACTGATAGATAGCTTTGCGATAGTTTAAACTTATCAACCATGGCGAAGAATTTTGTATAGTATTTTAATGTGTTAATAAAAGCATCCGCTTTTTTCCCAGCAGCAGATTATTCTATTTCTATTTCCTGTTATAAACATGTCCTCATACAAAAGAACAAAGAACTAAGCAGCAAATATGAGATAGATAGTCAAAATTGTGATTACTAAGAAGTTCAGTGATAACCAAATACTTCAATGTTTAAACACCAATACAGAATTGTCACAGCATATCAAAATTGTTGCCCTGAATTCAAATAGAATTCATAAGCATGGTATAGACTGCTTTGAGGGGTAGCCGCAGCTTCTATCGCCAGACTACTGACAGAAAAATCAGAATAACAGACCACAACAAGGAAACAACTTATATTGTAGCCTGGTTACATTTTCAAGGTACTGTTACAAAATAGATAGATGCTTCGAGTCTGCTTCACATGTACATTTTACTCCTCCATGGAATGTTCTTTTTGTTGCTTAGAGCTGGAAACTTTAACTTTCATCTTCTCTGCCTTTGTCGGCAATGTAAGCCCAGGCTCTTCTTGCATGGCAAGAGGAGCTTTGACCAAATGAATAGCCTGCTCCAATTCTCTAGCATCCTCTTTAATTTGTTTAGCTTTATTGCCCTTCATCCTGTAAGCAAGAAAAAGAAAAGAAACACATCAATTGAAATGATCAGAAGAAAAAAAATTAAAAGCATGCCCGACATTCTAGCTGACACATTTAATATTGCAGCTAGTGTCAAACATTTGATCATGTTTGTGAGTTTATTTCTATCCAACCTAGCTTAGATATAGCCACAACTAGACTGATATTAAGAATTATTAGAACCAAAGGCACCACAGAAGAGCACCACAGGCATAGTAAATAGAGATGGGAAAAAGTATCACCCAAAAGAAGGTAAGATTTGAGAATGGACCAATGGTATATACCAGTTCTACTGTATTTGGACACAGGAATTATAAGTGACACAATTAGACATAAGTTATAACCAATTAGCTAATTTCAGTTATTAACCTTTAACTCCTCTAAAAGGGAAGTTGTCGAGAAGAGACAAACCTGTTCTCCCATAATTTGGCCTCCCTGCTAATACGAACTTCCTCAATCTTCTTGATGGCCTTCAAGGTATTTTGAACAACATTTCTATCATATCTCTCGGGCCTGTTTCTTCTTCTCTCAAACTCAAATGTTGTGTCCTGTTTGTTCCAAAACAACACCATTAATTGAAAATTTCCCATGTCCAATCATCTCATCAAACTAGCTCCATCCATATCCAAATATGGTCTTGAGCATTTGGTATGGCCTGACAAATGAAATGGTTATACTTGTGTTCTTCAAAATTGATAAAAAAAACTATTATTGTTACAAAATCGGCCAATCTCAAACTTTATTGTCTAGTTGTTATCTTAGTCCAAAAAGGCCAACCACTGATGAAGTAGTGACCTGTTATACAATTTTGGATGAGAACTGCGGCACAACATGGGCAAACTTGTCAAATGCTCAAAAGAAACATGAAAGATACCTTAGTAAGCTCTTTTCCATGTAGCTTTCTGTATGCTTTGGTCCACTTCACCTTTCGCGGGTTACGTTTCATTTTGAAATTCTTATGACATTTGGAACGGCAAAACCGGAATATCTGCAAAAGAGAGAGAAGTAAAGAGATAAGCATTGATTGATTTGTAACAAGCTAGGAAGAGACTGGAAAAATTAAAAGATATGGCCTTTTTGGACAGCTCTGTTGAATTTCTGTAGCTATGGTCAGTCTTCATAAATTATATTTTTATCATTGGTGTCATTGAAACAATAAAATTATTATTTGTCTAGCATGTTCTTCATGCTCATGTATTTGTCAAATGTAAAAGGCATGTCCTTCATGACCTTATGAAAAGAAAAATGGAATTTATTGTTGATGATTTATGGCTCCACAAGTTGTCCATGTCAGCCCTCCTATGATCATGTCAGCCTGCCCAAGGAGACACCCATTCATCCTTCAAAAAGCCTATAAGTAGCTCATTCGTCCTCCATCCAAAAGGCAGTTCAGATCAAAAATGTTACATGTATATCTCTGTTCTCTAGCGAAGGAAGACAAGAAGATAAGGAGGCTAAAAATAAGAACAAGTCATCTATCTGCCCTCACTGAAGTGACTACAGAAGGCCGAGATCAGTCCGAGTTTCTGTGTTGATTTTGAGAGGTGGAATTCAAAGTTTCTGAGGTGAAGTGCAAGTTTTTCTGTGGCAGAGAACAAGGCCAAAATTCGGACCTAGTATAGACTTGTAGCAGACCTTGATCAAGAGCATTTGTGGACAGTTTGTGGACGTTTTGACTTGGAATTTTCTGGAGAGTTGACTTGGTACTTGTTGGACTATCATCTTGGCCAGTTTGTCTATGACTTCGATATCTCTTGTTGAATTGATTCTCCAACGAAAAAATTGCTGGATTTTTACCTAAGTGGATTTTCCCAGTGTAAACATTGTGTCGATTCTATGCATTGCGATCTCTACTTTTCTTATTCTTGTATGGTTGAATTTCTGAAGTATAATTGCTTGATGAAGAAGTTGTAAATGCTAAAAGAAGACATATAAAACATCATGAGTAATTATCATGTTCAGAAATTAGTGCTAGTGTCTATTGCACTTGAATTTTCAACAGGCTCAAATTCTCTGTGTTGGGGCCCCAGAGTCACACTATGCTGTGCTATGATGCAGAGCTTGGGAACATCTAAATCTGATTTTTAATTTTGTTGTTTTTGGTTTTATTTCTTGCTAGAAAATGTGTATAAAAGTACCAAAGTTTTATTTTAATTCTGCTAAGTATGTTCATGAATATTCTCAAATCTAAGCATCCATGCACCTTGATGTTGAAGTAGAGTTATAATAGGAAAATAGAAAATATAGAGAACAGATTTTAGAAAGATAAATCAGATTTTATTTTATGTTTTTATGATTTTTGTTTCTTCTGAGAATTCAGGTATGACAGTGCCAACAATTTATAACTATGTTCCTGGGTATAATTTTCACCGGTTTTCCCTTCAGGGTTTTCCTGGGGACTTTTCAATACAAAATTATTGTGTCAAATTTTTATGTGTGCATCTATTTCTCAGTTCCTGATTTTACTTCCGCAATGTATTTTGTTTGTAAAAAATGCATCAGTGAATTATTTGGTATTTGTTGTAATCAAATAAACATTGTTAGGGGAATAATTTCTTGTTGGTGCATTTAAGGAAATTTCACACCTTCCAGTTGGAGTTGGTGAACTAGGGTATTGGGGTGTCCTTCGAGTTGGAGCCTGTAAAGCGGGTTGAAGCCTCTTTCAGTTGGAGCTGAAAATATTGATGTAATGTTATTGAAGACAAATATTAAGCATTAGGTGGATTTTCTCACGGAAGGGTTTCCACCTAAAAATCTTGTGTCTATTGTCTTCATTGTCATGCATTGTTGAAACTTGAATGGTGTTGTTTATTGTTCATGTGATGTGATGTTGATTTATGTTTGATATAATGCTAATCTTAATTAATGCTCTGTAAAGTTAAAAATTAACTATTGAAGGAAATACTTATTCACCCCCCTCTCAGTATTTCCAGCAGGGTGTACTCTTGATAGGACCTCAATTCAGTCCATGCCATGCACTCCAACCTCGAGTCAGTGAAGGTTATGGTTCTATTGCCCTTTCTGAAAGACACTGTTTCTAGAACCACTTATACAACATATCATCCAAGTTGTCACTCCTAAATACTCTAGTTTGACTCACTGTCCTATATAGTTCGAAGGTGTGGGGGTCCCAGGTTACTAGGGTCAAATTGGTTTTCAACAAAGAGAGTACAAATCACGCTCCTTCGCTGAATCATCAGGTGCAAGTAGTCAATCCCCCAACCCATCATCCTTGCAAAGTTTGGAGCTTCTCCCTTTTAGCTTGGGACAATATTTGGCCTCATCTCACTATTACACTACATTCTGAGTTTTGCTGATATGGCAAAGGGACAGGAGTGATACTCTTACTTGGCTTATTGATCATTAGAATCCATTGTAACCATGAGTTCTCTGGCAAATGGGAGAAGGGTGAGACTTGGAGGTTCACCGCAACCCCCTCCCCCTCCTTGACGATACAGAGGTATCTTTGAAACCAGCTCGTAGATGCAGTACCATGCCTCAGTCAACCTATCCTCAAAGAGTCAAAGGGAATGGTTTGAGAAAGTGACAGCAAAGGGCACCTCCCATCCGCCAAACCTCCTCCCATCAACAGCATAACAGACAATGAATCATCAATAGCTTCTTCCTTTCGACCTCAGATGTTAGGAGTATCTCTCGCTCCTCTACTCCCACCCAAGACCATACAAGTGGATTCCCTGATGGTTCTAGAGGACCCGAACAAGGAGAGATTGCCTTGCTCACCCCCCTCACCATCGATCATTGGATCCAAGAGATGTTGGCCTCATTGACCCCATCTTCAGCTCCCCTTTACTTCTTTAGAGTTACACAGTCCAGCAGCAAACATAGTCTATATTCCTCATTTTTGGTCATTGCATGTGATTTTATACATTCTCTAATTGTAACTTTATTTCATTCTAGTCTTATCTTTAGTCATATATCTAGTCTTTTTAGCTTCGGAGTTACAATGCAGTCACATTTGCACTCCTACATATCTTGTATTTACACCAGATGTATCTTCTAGTCCCATTGATCTACTCTTGTGGTCACTCGAGGACATTAATTAAATTACCTTATCTTTTCTTTATCTGGCTTGTTCTTGATGCTAGTATGCTAGCGTCTTCGATCTCTTAGCATCTTTTGGAAATATGATTGAATGTCTCCTCTCTTTTAGATATGCTCTGGACACACCTAGTCACCTTCTACTCCCACCCAATACCATACAATTGGATTTCCCGATGGTTCTAGAGGACTCGAACAAGGAGAGATTGCCTTGCTCACCCCCCTCACCATCGATCATTGGATCCAAGAGATGTTGGCCTCATTGACCCCATCTTCAGCTACCCTTTACTTCTTTAGAGTTACACATTCCAGCAACAAACATAGTCTATATTTCTCATTTTGGGTCATTGCATGTGATTTTATACATTCTCTAATTGTAACTTTATTTCATTCTAGTCTTATCTTTAGGCATATATCTAGTCTTTTTAGCTTCGGAGTTACGATGCAATCGCATTTGCACTCCTACATGTCTTGTATTTACACCAGATGTATCTTCTAGTCCCATTGACCTACTCTTGTGGTCACTCGAGGACATTAATTAAATTATCTTATCTTATCTTTATCTGGCTTGTTCTCGATGCTAGTATGCTAGCGTCTTCGATCTCTTAGCATCTTTTGGAAATATGATTGAATGTCTCTTCTCTTTTAGATATGCCCTGGACACACCTAGTCACCTTCTACATACACAATAAAAGTTGGACATGATCACTAGAGAAGACATCCACAAGCAACGTGTCAAGGTCACTTGGGATCAACCCTCAAGGTGGTTTACATCCAAAGATGGCCTTCTATGCAGACTCCAGAACACTTCATGGCTATGAGAGATGGACTTATTATTCAACCTCCTTGTAAATCTCCCCATTAGAGGCACATTGTTTGGATACCCCTAAGGGACTTTAGAATTGTCTCATATATTGTAGAAATTTTGACCCAACCCCGGTTATCATTTTCTCCTTATTACTCCCATGTAGTTAAATGCTCATTCCCATAACCATACATTCAACAAGCTGGAAATAATAAATATTTCTGAAAACACAAATTCTGGAAATTTCAAAGTGCTGGAAAATGCAGAAATAAAAACTCAGAAATAATTTCAGCGACGCACACAGAAAATGACAAGCTGATTTTTGGTCAATATGACCTTGTAAAAACCCCCTACAATTCTTGGGGAAAACCAATTCAAAAGCTCCTCTTTATTTCTAAATATTGCTTTTACAGAGAAATGGAAAGTACAGAAAAATTCCAGCAACCAGTATTTTACTTATCTCGAAAACCGTGCACAAACTCTGCCTCGATTTTTGTGCCAAATGCAAACAAAAAAATAACAGCATAAAGTACAGCCTTAAATGATGTACGGACAGCACCGAAAACAGTGCCGGAATAGCTATACAACCTCCCTCAAAAACTGTGCCACTTGCTGCCTCGATTATCGTGTTGTACAACTGTTGTACGGACCTCGTTTTCTGTGCTGTTAGCTGCTGTACAAATTCCAAAAAACAACAGTCCTCTTTCACTATTGTACAGACCTCGATTTTTGTGCATCCTTGTTGTTGTATGGTCCTCGAAAAACATGTTGCAATAAATGTTGTTTTTCACTCCTCAAAATTCATGCCACTTGCCTTGAACTTCGTGCTATTGCTTGTTGTACGGATTTGTTGAACCTAGTTGCCTCAGTATGCATGCCAAGGTACTGTTCTTCCTCCTCTGCTCAGAAATATCTCCCTTGCTTTCTCTTCTCCTCTCTCAATCTGCTCATGAAAGAATGAATGATCTTTTCTCTCCTTTTCCTCCCTTAACCTAACCCTAAGTGACTTTTGGGGAATCCCTAAATCCAATGGCTGAGATAGTTTTAGATCTAAGACTGAGATTAAATGTGCATTTAAATCTCACTTTCTATTTTTTAATTCACCCCACTTTAATAAAAACCCTCTTAGTCATTTATTTCCAAAATCACTTTTCACTTTCTAATTTCACATTGACTTTATTAAAGTCACTTTAAAATTAGACTTAGTAACTTTATCACTTATAAAGTCGCTTTTAAATTAGATTTGACTTTACCACTTATAAAGTCACTTTAGGAGAAAAATTAAATTCTTTTGGACACTTTTCCCTAGGCCAAAGATCAAAACCTTAGGGGACCACTTGTCCTCTGGTACCCAAATTTCAACATATATTACAAATCAAGACTGAGCACCAAATTAGTTGCTCAAACAAGATCTACCAGTTGTGCCATCTCCATGAGGTAGAGACGGAGAAGCACTTCATCTTCCATTAGCTAGTTTATTATGAGATATGAAAACGGTTCCACTCTCTTTTCCACAAGATAAAAACACTTGGCCAATTCTTAAGGTACCCCAATCAAAAATGTTTGCCCTTATGTATGCAAGAGGCTCTTCGTCTTTGTGCTTGCATCCTTCAGTCACATCCACTCTAGAGATCAATGCCTACTCAACAAATTACTTCCTTTTTAACGATGCTCCCAAATCTAGGCACCAAGTGGCAGGATGGAGATAGATGATTCCAGATCATTGAGGACACAGTGCCCTATTACCAACTCAGTGAGATCATAGCAGTGCCACCAAACCAAAAACCTCATTCCAACAAACAATATAGTCACCCATTGAGATCTTCTAAACCTCAACAACGGGTCTTTCGTTCTAAGCAACCAAATTGTTTTCACTGAGCTCCTCACCCAACTATTCTTCTAGCAAAACATATATGCTAAGTTTTCTCCATTCAGCCTCGAAGGTTTTGAGAGAGCTCGAGTGGTCCAAGATCACCACTTACATTTGGTACCATAGGCTAATTAAACCACTCATCTTATACATCTTTCTCCTAGACTGTTGCTTCATTCTTTGGAGTTGGCCTTCTAGGGTTTTTTGTCTTATATAGGGGTCACTTTAGCACTCTCTATTGACACCTAATCTTTGGGATTAGGAATCCTGTGTAAATATTATAAATAGCAAAATAAAAGAAGTTGGAAGATGAAGAGACATTAGGAGATGAAACCCAATAGTCTCCCTCTTCTTGTATATAGTCATATTCTATCTTAAAGCAAATGCAACAAATTCATTCAAAGTTACTCTTGGCCTGACATGGTATCAAAGCGAGCTCCCAAATTTAGTTTCTTTTTGTTGTAATTCTTGCCACTCTTTGCTATAGAGTCCCTATGGTCATTTTTGTCCTTTGTCATTATTCGTTTTCTGTGTTTGGCAGAGCTTTATCTGCTCTCTGCATTGAACAATTTGGAAGTGTGCATTGAAGGGGCTTGAATTCCAGCTGCTTCTATCACGGGGATTTCTCTCAGATAGAATTAGAATCAGCCCCTTTAAAGCTCGTGGTGCATTGATTTGAGCAAGCTCTGAATTGAATGGTGTGTTTGAACTGAGTATATGCTGCAAACATTGGTCAAACATTCATGTGCGGTGCGTAAATGGTAGAGCGTGGATTTGAAGACTGTGCTCAGTGTAATTTTTTTCTCTCCTCTCAGCGTTGGTTCACACCATATGTATTAAATTATATGAAGACCGCTTTGAGGATTGAATGTAGCCTGACTACATTTGATCGTTGGTTCATGCGATGAACGTTGCCTAACATGGCGACCACAGTGCTAGGACATGCATGGTTTAAGGTACGCTGACTATTTTGAAGACCAACATAATCTTGACACTGCTTATGCAAATAGAATGAGACAAGGACCGAAAACAGTTATTGTGTGTGCTCCTTTTGAAGACCATGTGTGAACTGTGTGTGCATTGTTTTTTTTGGAATACGATATTATTTATAGGAGCAGTGAGCATGAATATATGGAGTGAGACGTAATGATATATGTTGACGGCATAAATGAGTCTATATGTGCATGAATGTTCAGTATAATGAAAGTGTGTTGAGTTCTTATGAGTGGTGTGTTATGATACATGGTGTATCATGGTATGCTTTGAAATTTTTATGGCGTAGGTCACTGTTAATTTTGGGCAACTAGGTCCAAACTCCATGATGTGATGCTCAGATGATGATGCCAATATTTTTATTGGATTCCTCTTTCGGAGAGGTGCAAGATCGATCCAAAGATCATCTTGATCGGATGAGCAGAACATGTATTTTGAATTTATTCCACATGTGCAAGGTCGGCCTAATTTATCCCACATGCATAAGAGATGTGTCACACACCCCCACAGATGTCTATATATTGGAGAGACTGGGAGTTCATTACACACACAATTTGTGGAGCCATTTTTCTTCTCTCTTGGATGGTGATGGAGCAGCATTCTTGGTTCTGCGTTTAGGGCTTCTTGGTGCAGCGTCTTGGTGGAGTATTCTTGATGAAACGTCTCGAGGTTGTGTGACATATGTGGGTGGCTGACCTTATGAAGACTTTGCTGGTTGAAGCATCCTGCTGATCGTCGTAACGCCACCATTCTTTATCTCTGTTTTTTTGCTTGTCTTCCATCGATCTATTGGTATGTTCTATCTGTATCTTACCTTAATTATGCCCTAGAAGGTTAAAGTATATTTGCATCTTAGCATAGAACATCTTCAGAATTTAACATGGTATCAGAGCTAGGAGAAGACAAAGGCCATCTAGTTGAGAATCTAGGGCAGCGAGATAAGGACTGTTTTCAGGTAACCAAGCTGTTGAAAGAAGCCCTAATCTTCAACGTGGAAGAAGCCCATTATTTATTCGAGATTTATCTGGCGGCATTTCCTGAAAGCGGAAATGGATGTGGGTTGATTCTCTTATTGATACGAGTGTGGAATAACTGAAGGACCACATATTAATTTAAAAGAGGCCGATCAAGCTTGTGCAGTCCACTGAAGCTATTTACAATGCAGAGCATTTGCGAAGATAAGGGAGAACAAGAACAACAAGGCCTATGCCTTGATTGCAGCGTCTATAAATGAAGAGGTGAGTCAACATATTTCGCCATTTTCAAATGTCTTTGAAGCCTTAAAGAAGTTGAAGGAATTGTATGACTCACACTCTGAACTTGAAGTTGTTCAATTGACGATTAAGTTGTACAATTTTGAGTTGAAAAATGATGACCCTCTTGTCTTAGCCTCAGAAATAAGATCCATGATGCATGACATCAAGGACACCGGTTTTGAAATAGATGTTCCTCAAACAACCTATGTCAAGGAACTATATCCCACCTATTCACATTATCTTGAGTCATTGCAAGCAAGTGGTAAACTTAAGGAGATTTCCTTTGACTCCCTTGAGATGAAGTTTGCTGAAAGAGAGAAGGATTTTGAGAAGAAGACAACTCCTCAATCTTTTGAAGAAGTTGTGTGCCTTGCACAAAAAGAGAAGAATCATGCACAAGATTCTTCTAGAGGAAGAGATAGGAATAATTTTGGAGGCAAGGGAGGCAGACATTTCCAAGGAGAAAGGTTTGATCTTCATTTCATACGATGCAATAGAGATGGACATGATGCTTCCACATGTAAGTTGCCTTGGGACAAAATCGAGCAGGAAAGAAATGAAGGAAAAGGTAAAACAACTGACAAAGCGAAAGGAAAAGCACCCGAGTTCGCTCATCATGTTGTGGCATATTGCAACATTGGAGTAACTAAAGACTTATTCAATGCTTCACTTGCATCATGGAAAGATGCTTGATTGCTTGATTCAAGAGCAAGTTGCCACGTGACTTTTAGAAGAGATTTCTTTGAAGAATTCACTGATAATGTTGATGGAGTAGTATACTTTGCAAACAAGTCAAAACGCAAGCCATTAGGGCTTGGCACCATCAAGATCAAACTGCCTAGTCTTCCATACTTTCTTCTACATGATGTTTTATACCTCACAAATTTTAGGAGAAACTTGTTGTCTTTGGTCCACATCTGCGAACAAGGACACTCCATTCACATATTTGATGGCAAGGTTGAGGTCAAAACAGCATCATATCACTCACTTGTCATGACTGGGATAGAAGAAGAAAGAATTCTGAAGCTGCAAGGAACCTCTGCTCGTGCACAGAACTTTTCAAACAGTTCTCACTATGATGAAGGTACATTTCCATCAAGTCTTTTATGGCATGCTAGATTTGGACACTTGAACTATGACAACCTCTATTCACTGAAGAAAAATGGTATTACTGGTTTGCCTACAATTCCTAGGAAACTTCAGCAATATGATGCTTATATCTTAAGAAAGCACAGCAAACAGTCTTTTCATGAGTCTCATTCCAAAGCACATAGAAAACTTGAAATCATTCATTCTGATTTATGTGGCCCAATGCTTGTTCCTTCTGCAAATGGTAATAAATATATAATGACATTTATTGATGACTACACCAAAATGTGTTGAGTTTATTTATTGAAGTACAAAACTGAAGCTTTTGAAAAATTCAAGAACTTTCATGCATGGATTGAAAATGATGCACAATCTCATATTGGATCTATTCGTACTAAATTAGAAAACTATCTTTGCCAACATGGGATCAAACATCAAACAATCGTGCCTTATAATCCCCAATAGAACAGAGTAGTTGAAAGAATGAACAGGACAATCTTAAATATGGTACATTCGATGATGTTTTTCAAGAATGTTAAGTTGATGTTTTGGGTTGATGTGGTTCTATGTGTTGTATATATAAAGAATAGTTGTCCTTCCAATGCTATCAAAAACAAGACCATATGAAATGTGGTATGGCCACATTCCTTCGGTGAGGCATCTCAGGGTTTTTGGGTCCACCTGTTATGCTTTGATACCCAATGAACAAAGAAACAAACTCGGTGCAAGGAGTCGCAATTGTATCTTCTTGGGGTACTCAAATACATCTAAAGCATATTGTCTCTATGATGAAGTTAATAACAAGTTTATAATATCTAGAGATGTGATCTTTCTTGAATCTTCCAAGACTGACAATGTTGTTGAGTGGCAGCTTGATTGCTTGGATAGATTTGGACATGCAAAGTCTTTTCACGAGTTTAATAATGAGATTCCACATCTTGAAGGGGGGATCCCTATACTTAATCAATTTGTGGAATTTTCTTCTACACCCTCTCCCCAGCATGAAACTCCAGCCACTGATGACACTTTGAGTGATGTGATTGATAGAATTGGGAGACTAAATCTTGATTCAACCCCGTCTCATTCAACTGAGCAGCTTGGGCCATCTCAGAAAGGTCCTCCAAAATGGCTACCAAAGACACTTGAAAGTGTTTGTCTTGATGAGGTTGGAAAGACAGGAACAAGAAGCTCAACCAAAAAAAATGGAGGTGATGTAGACGATCCTGATTCACCTATTGATATGGATGTTTCTTATGATTGTGAACTGAATTTGTCTACAAAATTTTGAACCAACTTCCTTCAAAGAAGTCGCTTCTCATGATGAATGGAAAGAAGCAATGCATAAAGAATATGATGCTTTGATAAAGAATGGCACCTGGAAGCTGGTTGATCCTCCATTGGGAATCAAACCAATAGGCTGCAAGTGGGTCTTCAAGGACAAGTATAAAGTAGATGGCTCACTTGACAAGCACAAATCCAGGCTTGTGGCAAAAGGTTTTGCACAGAAGGAAGGGGTTGAATATGAGGAGACTTTTTCCCCCACAACAAAATGGGCTACCACCCAGACACTCTTTGCCTTGGCAGCTCAAAATGGTTGGAAAGTCCATCTTGAAAAACTGCTTTTTTGAATGGATATCTCAAAGAGAATGTTTTTATGTTCCAACTAGAAGGATTTTTCGTGAAGGATCGGGGACATAAAGAATGCAAGCTTGTAATATCCTTGTATGGCCTCAAGCAAGCACCGCGAGCATGGTACAAGAACTTAACTGAGCATCTTCTAAAACTCAATTTCAAACATTATGATCTTGATGATGCAACTTTGTTTGTCAAGAAAGTTGGAAAAACAGTAGTATATTTTGTGGTGTATGTGGATGATCTTCTGATGATAGGGAACAACGAGAGCTACATTACATCCATAAAGAAAGAATTGAGGAAAGGTTTTGAAATGACACATTTGGACTATGCTCACTATTATCTTGGTATTAAAGTAACCCAACGTCCTAAGTTTATATTCCTCTCTCAGAAGAAGTACATTAGAGATCTTTTGAACAGGTTTGGCATGGTTGAGTGCAATCATTTGACTACTCCAATGGAACAAAATTTAAATCTCACATCCACTGAAGGAAATGAATTTGAGGATGCAAAAAAGTACAAACAACTCGTAGGAAGTCTAAACTACCTGGCCGGACATTTCATTTATTGTTGGAATCCTCTCCAGGTGTATGCAAAAGCATTGTGAGGGTCATTGGCCTGCTGCAAAAAGAGTTCTAAAGTACCTGAATAGAACTCAAGACTTTGGACTCAAGTATACACACGTAGATGACTTCAGCTTGATTGGATACTCTGATTCAGATTCGATGGAGATAAAGAAACCGAGGTATCTACTTCGGGTAATGTTATGAGTCTTGTATCAAGAGTTGTCTCCTGGAGGTCACGCAAACAATCAGTTCTAGCAAATCCCACAACTGAGGCAGAATATGTGGCAACAGCTAAAGCAACGAAGGAAATTGTTTGGCTTAGGAAAATTCTGGAAGATTTGCAAGAGAAACAAGTGCATTCAATTCCTCTTTCGATTGACAACACTTCTGCAATAAAGTTGGCCAAGAACCCAAAGTTCCATGATCGAACCAAGCACATCAATACAAAATACCATCTAATTCGACATCATGTTGAGGCCAAAACAATCCACCTATGGCAATGTTCCACAAATGAGCAAATTGTAGACATATTCACCAAAGCGCTTGGAAGGGAAAAGTTTGAAAGATTCAGAAGGATGCTTGGGCTCACCAACATCCCTTCAAATTAAGGGGGGAATGTTGACACCTAATCTTTGGTATTAGGAATCCTATGTAAATATTGTAAATATCAAAATAAAAGAAGTTGGAAGACAAAGAGATTGGGAGATGAAACCCAATAGTCTCCCTCTCCTTGTATATGGTAATATTCTATCTTAATGCAAATGCAACAAATTCATTCAGAGTTACTCTTAGCCTGACATGGATTTGATGAGAGTCCTGAAAAGTACAAGGCAAGATGTGTTGCCTGAGACTTCTCTCTAGGAAGGCATTGATTAGTCCAGGATCAAGACACCCATGTTTGCAGGTTGAAGAAAGCCCTCTATGGGTTGAAGCTAGCCCCCAGAGCTTGGTACGAGAGGATAGATAGCTACTTGATGACGCTGGGCTTCACTCGCAGTAATACTGATCCGAACCTTTACTTCAAGATTGATAGAGAAAAGCCTCTCATTCTGGTTCTCTATGTGGATGATCTCTTCCTGACAGGTGTTGACCCTCTCATTCATCAGTGGAAGAGGGAGCTTGCTTGCGATGAAGGACCCAGGAGTGATACATTACTTCCTAGGCCTGAAGGTCTGACAGAGACATGGCGAGATTTTCCTCTCTCAAGGAAAATGTATTGTGAAGCTGCTGAAAATTTGGAAATGATGGACTGTAAGTCCGTGTCGACACCGATGGAGCTCAACTTTAAGAAGTTGAGTGAAAGCATTGCTGGGCCTATGCTAGCAAATCCTACTGAATATCGTCAACTCATAGGGGCCCTGATGTTCTTAGGGAACATCCGTCCGGACGTATGTTGTGCAGTGAACACTTTAAGTCAACACATGGTTGATCCTCATAACATTCACTGGGTTGGTGCCAAGAAACTCTTGAGATATCTCTGGAGCACGACAGACCATGGGCTGAGACACACTATCGGGAGTTGGAGACTCCATAGATATACTGATACCAATTGCGCTGGCAATATGGTGGATCACAAGAGCACATCTGGATGTTGCTTCACATTGGGTCTGCTTCGAGCAGGAAGCAGAAGTCGGTAACTTTGAGCTCCATTGAGGCCGAATACATTGCAGCATGTATGGCCTGTTGTGAAGCCACTGGGTGCGAAAGCTCTTCAGTGAGCTATTCGAGCATGTGCTAGATGCCATCATTATCCTTTGTGATAACCAAAGGGGGATTCGTTTGTCAAAGAATCCTGTGTTCCACGATCGATCCAAGCATGTTGATGTCTGGTACCACTTATCTGGGATATGGTACAGCAAGGCGTCGTAAGGCTCGATCATATAGGCATTGATGAGCAGGTCGTAGATATTCTCACAAAGCCCTTGGGGAAGGTTAAGTTCCGAAACATTCCGTGAGAATCTTGGAATCATAGGGCGACCCTATTTGGAGGGCCCTGTTAGACGATGAGCTCTGGGAGCTCCAGGGGGGCTTTGGGGATAGCTTCTTGGAGCTATGAGCAACCACAAGGCTAGACTTCCCAAACCTTGTCGGTGTGCTTCAGCCCCACCATGATGATATTGAGTTGGTTTACCTCTCTTTGATCTGTGCCCCGTATGCATCCTACCCATGGAGTTTCAGACTCATGGGAAGTACCTCTCATTTGGCCAATGAGGTGGGAAATGTGAATAGAGACAATAGCAAGACCGATGGACGCATCAGAGATTGACGTACTCTTTATGTCTAAGATGGCACATGTCCAACCACTTGATCTGGGATTAATTCTAGCGAGGTTTCGGACCTCCAACTGACTTCGGGTCAGTGAAACTAACTTCGGGTTAGTATATGAGTCTCGAGACCAAGAAAGGTTTCGGACCTCCAACTGACTTCGGGTCAATGAAACTAACGTCGGGTGAGTATATGACTCTCTTAAGTCCAAGAAAGGTTTCAAACCTCCAACCGACTTCGGTTCAATTAAACCAACTTCGGGTTGGTGTGAGACCCCTTTGAGTCCTATAGAGGTTTCAGACCTCTGAGTTGACTTCGGGTTAGCCGTGAGTGATGTCTTTGTGACTCACCTTTTTAAAATAAAGAAGTCAGCGAAGCGAGTTACGGTGGGATGACGCACGATGTTTGGATGGCAGTGGTGGATGGAGTTCTCCCTAGTTGAGAGGGAGTGTTAATTTTGGGCAACTAGGTCCAAACTCCATGATGTGATGCTCAGATGATGATGCCAATATTTTTATTGGATTCCTCTTTCGGAGAGGTGCAAGATCGATCCAAAGATCATCTTGATCAGATGAGCAGAACATGTATTTTGAATTTATTCCACCTGTGCAAGGTCGGCCTAATTTATCCCACATGCATAAGAGATGTGTCACACACCCCCATATATGTCTATATATTGGAGAGACTTGGAGTTCATTACACACACAATTTGTGGAGCCATTTTTCTTCTCTCTTGGATGGTGATGGAGCAGCATTCTTGGTTCTGCGTTTAGGGCTCCTTGGTGCAGCATCTTGGTGGAGTATTCTTGATGAAACGTTTCAAGGTTGTGTGACATATGTGGGTGGCTGACCTTATGAAGACTTTGTTGGTTGAAGCATCCTGTTGATCGCCATAACACCACCATTCTTTATCTTTGTTTTTTGGCTTGTCTTCCATCGATCTATTGGTATGTTCTATCTACATCTTACCTTAATTATGCCCTAGAAGGTTAAAGTATATTTGCATCTTAGCAGAGAACATCTTCAAAATTTAACAGTCACTCTTCTTCATAATGTGCATATAATTTGAATGGAGTGAATATATTATATAAAGTGTAAAAGTGATGTATTATATGAGAATGAATATGGCATATAAAATTTGAGTTCATTTCTAAAGGAATACTTGAGTGGTATGTGCCATTCACTCCCTTTTTATATGGTAATGAAATTGCATATTATATGGTGGTATATTATGTGAAGTAGTGACATATTATATAGTGGTGTGGCTATTCATATGCACAATAAAGAGTGAAGTTTTTTTTCGAAAACAAATAGTTTTTGGGAATGCATTCACTCATCTCCATTGTGGGAGTACTTCTCTCTAGCAAAGAGAATTATCATCAGTGGTCTGAGAAGATAAAGCACACCCTTATTTTCAATGATTTGTGGAAAGGAATTTGTGAAGGAGAAGGAGACAATGCACCTGAAAAGCCTACTTCAGATAAGGAGCTTGCCATTTGGGAGAACAAGAATAGCAAGGCCTATGCCTTGATTGCAGCGTCTATAAATGAAGAGGTGAGTCAACATATTTTGTCATTTTCAAATCTCTTTGAAGCCTTAAAGAAGCTGAAGGAATTGTATGACTCACACTCTGAACTTGAAGTTGTTCAATTGATGATTAAGTTGTACAATTTTGAGTTGAAAAATACTGACCCTCTTGTCTTAGCCTCAGAAATAAGATCCATTATGCATGACATCAAGGACACCGGTGTTGAAATAGATGTTCCTCTCACAACCTATGTCAAGGAACTATATCCCACCTATTCACATTATCTTGAGTCATTACAAGCAAGTGGAAAATTTAAGGAGATTTCCTTTGACTCCCTTGAGAAGAAGTTTGTTGAAAGAGAGAAGGATTTTGGGAAGAAGACAACTCGTCAATCTTTTGAAGAAGTTGTGTGCCTTGCACAGAAAGAGAAGAATCATGCACAAGATTCTTCTAGAGGAAAAGGTAGGGATAATTTTGGAGGCAGGGGGGGCAAACATTTCCAAGGAGAAAGGTCTGATCTTCATTGCATATGATGCAATAGAGATGGACATGATGCTTCCACATGTAAGTTGCCTTGGGACAGAATCAAGCAAGAAAGAAATGAAGGAAAAGGTAAAACAACTGACAAAGCGAAAGGAAAAGCACCCAAGTTTGCTCATCATGTTGTGGCATATTGCAACATTGGAGTAACTAAAGACTTATTCAATGCTTCACTTGCGTCATGGAAAGATGCTTGGTTGCTTGATTCAAGGGCAAGTTGCCACGCGACTTTTAGAAGAGATTTCTTTGAAGAATTCACTGATAATGTTGATGGAGTAGTATACTTTGCAGACAAGTCAAAACTCAAGCCATCAGGGCTTGGCACCATTAGGATCAAATTGCCTAGTCTTCCATACTTTCTTCTAGATGATGTTTTATACCTCACAGATTTTAGGAGAAACTTGTTGTCTTTGGTCCACATCTGCGAACAAGGACACTCCATTCACATATTTGATGGCAAGGTTGAGGTCAAAACAACATCAGATCACTCACTTGTCATGACTGAGATAGAAGAAGAAAAACTTCTGACGCTGCAAGGAACCTCTGCTCGTGCACAGAACTTTTCAAACAGTTCTCACTATGATGAAGGTACATTTCCATCAAGTCTTTTATGGCATGCTCGATTTGGACACTTGAACTATGACAACCTCTATTTGTTGAAGAAAAATGGTATTACTGGTTTGCCTACAATTCCTAGGAAACTTAAGCAATATGATGTTTGTATCTAGGAAAGCACAGCAAACAGGCTTTTCATGAGTCTCATTCCAGAGCACATAGAAAACTTGAACTCATTCATTCTGATTCATGTGGCCCAATGCTTGTTCCTTCTGCAAATGGTAATAAATATATAATGACATTTATTGATGACTACACCAAAATGTGTTGAGTTTATTTATTGAAGTACAAAACTGAAGCTTTTGAAAAATTCAAGAACTTTCATGCATGGATTGAAAATGATGCACAATCTCATATTGAATCTATTTGTATTGAATTTGAAAACTATCTTCGCCAACATAAGATCAAACATCAAACACTCGTGCCTGTTATGTATATTTTATTATGTCATGTATATTTTATTAATTATTAGTTAGATATAGTTATCTTAGGTTTATTAATGTGGAAGGGCATGATCAAAGATCATGCCTCTTCGCCAAGGGACACCATAAGGCTGTATTTAAAGCCTTGGTGATTCCCCATTGTAATCATCTCATCTTTTATCAATAATAATATATACTTATATAGTTTACCAGAGTTTTTACACTCCATTGGCATCAGAGCCATCGCTCTTCTGGATCTGTGTGATCATCAAATTAAAAAATTTCTAAGGAAATTGCAGAAACTTTTAAAACCAAGTGCAGAATTGCTGAAGAAATAAAGGAATTACAAGAAAATTCCATAATTGCAGATTTTTTTTAAAACCAAGTGCTTTGGGCAGCAACATTTGTTTTAAAAAAAAAAGGAAGAAATATATATATATTAATAAAAAAATCAAAAGAGAGAAGGAAAGTCAACATAAAGGGGGAAATAAATTAAAAAGAAAAAGAAAAAAGAGATATATAAGGAAGTACATATACGTACATACCAAAACAAATTAAAATAAAAAAGGAAAAAGAATAAGGAAGAGTAATTGCTCGTGGTTTTGGAGCCCATGGTAATTGCCCATGGTATTAAAACCTATTCCCCTTTTTCAAAACAACGTGACTTTTCAAAATTAACAAAAAAAAAATCCCCCATAGTTTTATATATATATATATATATATATATATATATATATATAATTCAAATAATATAATAATAATAAAAATAATTATTATTATTATTATTTAAAAATAATAATAATAATTAATTAATTAATTAATTATTAAATAATTAATTAATTAAAAAAAACATCCTATTTTCAAAGACAACATTACAAGAGAAGGTACTAGTGGTGAATGACATACGCCAAAGAAGATAAATCTTAAGTGAAGAAACTTGTCAAAAAATACAGCTTTGAGGACAAAGCTTTTAAGGAAAAGGGGTTAAGCCCTAACAAGGAGTATGAGGAGTATGTCGTCATCAATGTCGATGGCTGGATTCCAGAAAAAAATTCTGGATCTCGAGAAACAGATCAATAATAATTCATATGACTTTGGAAAAAGATTAGTCAATCTTGAAGGTACAGTGGCAGGACACTCCAACGACATCGGAAAGGTTCATGAGACGATAAATCGAATAGAAAGACAAATGTGGCTAAATCATCACGAGGCCACAGAAAAGATGACAGAACTCTTCGATAAGCTAAATGATAAGATAGATAAGTTAAGTCAAACACAACCTCCAATATTCCCAAATGTCGAACATAATCAACTGAACAATTCAGCTAATTCAGATCATCATCATGAATATAAAATGTTTGAAAAAGAGCAATTAAATGAGGTTGAATTGGAAATCAGCTCACATGAAGGTTATAGTGTTGAACCATCTAGAAGTAGAGACTCTGAGATCAACCATCAAAATTAGAGCTAAGAAACCAAGAGAAGAAAATGCAATTCAATCCACTAATAAAGCCAGTAATGCAGCAACAAAAGTTATTGAGAACGTTTATATAAATGAAAATCCAATGGCAAAAAAAGAAACAATGTTGGTATTCAACGTAGCTGCTATCACAAATGCAACAACAGACATAGTCATTGAAAATGAAAGAAACCATGAAAATACAAATGCTTATAAACAACAAAATGTTTCATCCCCGTAATTGAAAGAAAAATGTGAAGAGACAAACACATTCGAAGCCACTGATACAGTGCCAGAAGCTGTTGAGGCCTTCGGTGATGAAGCAAATATGGTTGTTAAGAAGGAAGCGTTTGATGATGAGGAGAAGTTGCATCGAACGATAATTGTTGGTAACTTACCTCTAAATCTAAAAAGGAATCACGAAAAATCACTAGAAGAACAAGGAATAGTTAGGAAACACGAAAAAGCCTTCCAAGACTTCCCAATAAAAATACCTCCTAATAGGGAACACGAACATCCAATAGAAGTCAAGAAAGGACACGACCCTGTCAATATCAAATCTTGTCGCTATCCACATCACCAAAAGATTGAACTCGAGAAGATGCTCCACGATCTTTTTAAAATGTGGGAAGCAAGAGCCTGCCGCTCGAGAAACCCAGGCGTTCGTCAACGTTGTCCATCATTACGTATGCTTTGAGGACAAAGCATCTTTAAGAAAAGGGCAATGTTATGTATATTTTATTATGTTATATATATTTTATTAATTATTAGTTAGATATAGTTATCTTAGGTTTATTAATGTGGAAGGGCATGATCAAAGATCATGCCTCTTCGCCAAGGGACACCATAAGGCGGTATTTAAAGCCTTAGTGATTCCCCATTGTAATCATCTCATCTTTTATCAATAATAATATATACTTATAAAGTTTACCAGAGTTTTTACACTCCAGTGCCTTATAATCCCCAACAGAACAGAGTAGTTGAAAGTATGAACAGGACAATCTTAAATATGGTACATTCGATGATGTTTTTCAAGAATGTTAAGTTGATGTTTTGGGTTGATGTGGTTCTATGTGTTGTATATATAAAGAATAGTTGTCCTTCTAATGCTATCAAAAACAAGACCATATGAAATGTGGTATGGCCACATTCCTTCGGTGAGGCATCTCAAGGTTTTTGGGTCCACCTGTTATGCTTTGATACCCAATGAACAAAGAAACAAACTCGGTGCAAGGAGTCGCAATTGTATCTTCTTGGGGTACTCAAATACATCTAAAGCATATTGTCTCTATGATGAAGTTAATAAAAAGTTTATAATATCTAGAGATGTGATCTTACTTGAATCTTCCAAGACTGACAATGTTGTTGAGTGGCAGCTTGATCACTTGGATAGATTCGGACATGCAAAGTATTTTCAAGAGTTTAATAATGCGATTCCACATCTTGAAGGGGGGATCCCTATACTTAATCAATTTGTGGAATCTTCTTCTACACCCTCTCCCTAGCATGAAACTCCAGCCACCAATGACACTGAGTGATGTGATTGATAGAATTGGGAGACTAAATCTTGATTCAACCCCATCTCAGAAAGGTCCTCCAAAATGGCTAACAAAGACACTTGAAAGTGTTCGTCCTGATGAGGTCGAAAAGACAAGAACAAGAAGCTCAACCAAAAAAAATGGAGGCGATGTAGAATATCATGATTCACCTATTGATATGGATGTTTCTTATGATTGTGAACTGAATTTGTCTACAAAACTTTGGACCAACTTCCTTCAAAGAAGTCGCTTCTCATGATGAATGGAAAGAAGCAATGCATAAAGAATATGATGCTTTGATAAAGAATGGCACCTAGAAGTTGGTTGATCCTCCATTGGGAGTCAAACCAATAGGCTGCAAGTGGGTCTTCAAGGACGAGTATAAAGTAGATGACTCACTTGACAAGCACAAATCCAAGCTTGTGGCAAAAGGTTTTGCACAGAAGGAAGGGGTTGCATATGAGGAGACTTTTGCCCCCACAACAAAATGGGCTACCACTCGGACACTCTTTGCCTTGGCAGCTCAGAACGGTTGGAAAGTCCATCTTGAAAAACTGCTTTTTTGAATGGATATCTCAAAGAGAATGTTTTTATGTCCCAACTAGAAGGATTTGTCGTGAAGGATCGAGAACATAAAGAATGCAAGCTTGTAATATCCTTTTATGGCGTCAAGCAAGCACCGCGTGCATGGTATGAGAACTTAACTAAGCATCTTCTAAAACTCAATTTCAAACATTATGATCTTGATGATGCAACTTTGTTTGTCAAGAAAGTTGGCAAAACAGTTGTATATCTTGTGGTGTATGTGGATGATCTTCT
This sequence comes from Pinus albicaulis, assembly GCA_034641835.2. Classification (NCBI taxonomy): domain Eukaryota; kingdom Viridiplantae; phylum Streptophyta; class Pinopsida; order Pinales; family Pinaceae; genus Pinus; species Pinus albicaulis. The sequence continues at coordinate 511,292,225 of CM076575.1, read as the reverse complement.
GATGACAGGGAACAACGAGAGCTACATTACATCCATAAAGAAAGAATTGAGGAAAGGTTTTGAAATGACACATTTGGACTATGTTCACTATTATCTTGGTAATAAGTAACCCAACGTCCAAAGTTTATATTCCTCTCTCAGAAGAAGTACATTAGAGATCTGTTGAACAGGTTTGGCATGGTTGAGTGCAATCCTTTGACTACTCCAATGGAACAAAATTTAAATCTCACGTCCACTGAAGGAAATGAATTTGAGGATGCAACAAAGTACAGACAACTTGTAGGAAGTCTAAACTACCTAGCCGGACATTTCATTTATTGTTGGAATCCTCTCCAGGTTTATGTAAAAGCGTTGTGAGGGTCATTGGTCTGATGCAAAAAGAGTTCTAAAGTACCTGAATAGAACTCAAGACTTTGGACTCGAGTATAAACACGTAGATGACTTCAGCTTGATTGGATACTCTGATTCAGATTCGATGGAGATAAAGAAACCGAGGTATCTACTTCAGGTTATGTTATGAGTCTTGTATCAAGAGTTGTCTCCTGGAGGTCACGCAAACAATCAGTTCCAGCAGATTCCACAACTGAGGCAAAATATGTGGAGACAGCTGAAGCAACGAAGGAAATTGTTTGGCTTAGGAAAATTCTGGAAGATTTGCAAGAGAAACAAGTGCATTCAATTCCTAAATTTGTATGCCCCCATTGCAATACACAATACACAAGTTCATACACCCGTGCCAGAAGGCAACTTTGTGGGAAAAGGCCATGTGATGGAGATAAAAATATAGGAATCAAAACTTGTGTAAGTGTGTCAGCAACATATAGAGCCAAATACATAAGGGAGGAGGAGGAAGCCCTATACAAATCTAAAAGATCTAAGGGTTTCATTGAATCTTATGCACCATCACAACATGGACAACGAAGTCCATCAACTTCCACCCATGGCAATGGATATGGAGGCACACCTAGACCAAACATCTCCTTAAGGCGTGGAACCATATCCGATTTCCTTAATTCAAAAATTTTCCGGTTTCTCTATGCATGTGGGGTACCATTCAATGTTCTTCGCTCGCCATATTGGCATGAAATGGTTTATGCCATTAATGATGCCCCCAAAGGATACAAGAGCCCTGGGTATGACAAGGCTAGAACCGTGGGCCTTGATCATGAAAAAGCAAAAATAACTCATTCTTTGAGTAGAATGACAAGTTCTTGGAATGAGCATGGGGTGTCCATTGTATCTGATGGATGGATAAATGTAAAAGGTGAGCCATTGATAAGTGTTCTTGTTGTGTCTGTTAGTGATGCAATATTTCTTTCATCATATGACTATTCAGATAAGTTCAAGACCGACGTCAACATTGCAGAACCATTACTTGAAACAATTGAACGTATTGGACCATACAATGTCATCCAAGTCATCACTGATAATGCTGCTAATTGTAAGGCAGCGGGAGCAATTATTGAGGATAAATACCCCAACATATTTTGGTCTGGTTGTTTGGTTCACACAATGAACCTTTTGATGCATGATATAATTAAAAACAAACACCCTCAATACAAATGGCTTGGTGATTTGTACAAGAGAGGAAAAAAATGATAAAATTTATTACAAATCATAGCAATACCCATGGTCTTTTCCGCAGTCACTCAGCATTGGAGTTGTTGAAGATAGCAAAGACTAGATTTGTTAGCTATTACCTCACCTTCAGGCGCCTTTTGAAAGTAAGAGAGTCATTCGCTGCCATGGTATCAAGTCAACACTGGCAGGTATTAAAGGACAGGGCAACAACATCAATGGACAGGCAAGGATTTGAACAGGTAGAGGAGACCGCTCTTAATCCTTTGTTTTGGGCACGTGTGAGGGAAATTTTGAATTTCACCAAGCCCATTTATAACATGATTCGCTTTGCAAATACAGATAAACCAGTGATTGGGGAAGTGTATGAGCAGATGGATAGCATGATGGGGCAAATAAAAGATGTTGTTAAGGAAAAAGATCCAAACTTGTATTCAATGATTCACAATTGTGTGTGTGCACGATGGAATAAACTTAATGTTCCAATACATGCTTTGGCGTATATCCTTATGCCAAAATACTACTCTCCATCTTGGTTGGGCCAACATGCACCTGGGGGTGGGGTTAGGATCAAACCTCATACAAATCCAGAGGTACAAGAGGGATATATGAAAGCATTAGACAAGTTGGTCCTTGACGGGAAGGAGTGTGCTAATCTGCGCCTTGAAATAGGCAGATACTTCAGTTGCACTAGTTTGTTTGGTTCTTTGCATGCAATGGAAGATAGAGACAGGTTTGATGCTCTCACATGGTGGGAAGCATATGGCGGCATAGGACTTTTGCCAAAATTGGCAAAAAAAGTTCTTTCATAGGTTGTAAATACATCTTCTGCAGAGAGGTGTTGGAGCACCTACAGCTTCATCCATAATGTGAGAAGAAACAAACTCAACGAAAACCGAGCAGAAAGCTTGGTTTATGTGCACTACAACTTGAGGTTGTTAAGTTATTATTGTGATCGGGCTTATGAGGATGTCTCATATAAAGTTTGGGACAGCAACCCAGCGGACGATAATTTGGAGGACGACACTATACATCTGGAAGAATTGTAAGCAAAACTTTTGAGAGATGAGGATGAAGCAGCAGCAGGCATGCCATCGCCACACCAACCATCTGTAAGTAGTGCCAGTGCTAGTGTTCGAGTTCCAGCTATTGTTCCTTTGTTGACGCAGCCTCCACCTACATCCTCATGTGGAGGGCATGGGCCTTCTAGTCATGGTCGTGGTAATTCCCGCGAGGAGACTGCTGGAAGACCACCATTACCATGAGCTGCTCATAAATTAGACATTTCTCGTGGCAGGAGGCCAAGCAGTAGATAAAATAGATTTATAGTTTACTAGTCTTTTCTATTTTCTAGTAGTTTTTAACTTTTTATAACTGTTGAAAGTTGAAACTTGACTCTTTCATATTTAATGGAAGATATTTTTTGTAAACAATATATGACAATTTAAGTTTGATTGTTGAAACTTTGAAGTTGGCAGTTATAAGTTTATAAGTCATTATGAATTATGAATATGATGCTTCATGAAAGTTGAAAGATGTTTCATTTCGTTTCATTTATAACATTTTGTTTCATGTTAAATATTCTTTTTTGTAATGGTTACACTTAGCTTACAAGTACAACAATGGTGATCAATGAATCAATGATGATAAATGTTATATAATGAATTATGAAAGCTTGAAACTTTAAGATTAATGAATCGTGAGACTCAGGAGTCAATATGTTGTATGTTTCTAACTTATGGATGTGGTTGATGAAGATTATAACTTCTAGATGATTGATGTTATATGGTTCAATCTATGTTTTTATGTTTTTTATGTCTAATTCATCATTCTACATGCTTTTGTTGACATATATGCATCAAAATATATATATATATAATTTTTTTTTTAAAACACTCCCCGAAACTCTCCCGGACCGAGAGCTTTTGAAAATGGCACTCCCACTCCCACTCCCAAGTAACCTTGGGCCTGACACTCTCACTTATAACATTGTACCTAAAACAGTACCATTAACCTCCTTTTTTCATCATCCTTTGGACATTAATAGATTTATCTTACCTACACCCAATATAATCCCAGTTGCAACTTATTTCACTACCTTTCCCTTATTTAATAGACACTTGTTGGTATGTCCACCTCATGACATCGAAAACACATTGCCTTACTCAAGCCCACATTTCTTGTATACGTACCTTCCTACTGCTTATAGCCTTTCTTGCTACCCTTCTTCCTCCTCCCGATGAGATTAATTGCATTTACTTCCCATTGTTACCCTAAACAAGACTACAATCTAACTTTTTCATGCACAAGATCAATCCAAAGTTTGTGAACTTCAGCAAGTTCTCAAGAGTACAAAGTTCAAACACCTTAAACAAAAGGCATCTAGGAAGGAACAAGTTTATTGAAAGCAATGGACACTAACTCCTAATCAATCTATGTTCCAACGATAGCTAGCTAATCTTTCCACTTAGTGATCCCAGTTAAGTAGCTCATTATAGCATTAGTTTGCCCATACAAATTATTGAACCTTGGCTTTGAAAAAGCATCTATTAAGAAACATAAAAGCTTTGAAACAACTCAACCAAAACTCCAAACATGTCTTCACATGTCTTTTTATTTGCAATGCAAGAGATGAAATGATCCTTCACTAAATCAAAATGGTTCTCTTCGCCTTGGCATCCTTCTTTCGATGAGTAGCTAATTGTGCTAGATTTGTAGGTTCTAGAATCACATGCAAACAAAGATCAGTTTCTTGCATATGTATATATAATATAAGCTTCCAATATAAAGTCTTAAACTCTAGATGATTGTTGTCCAATGTTTCTTTTAATTAAATAAGCCAAATTTGAATTTATTTAGTCACAGAAATTAATATTTTTGAACATGCAACAATCACACATATGGCTGAAAAATGAATGGAAGCAATAAATGAATAACAAGCATGTCCTAGCTGGTGAAACCCTAATCATGGTGGATCCCTAATGGCGTTGGATCAGCCGATGGCCGAACCCAGAACAACCCACAGTAGTGAGACTCTGTATGCATAGAAGCGGCTTAGGTCCCTGACTGTGGAGAGGTGGCTCGAGGGCGTTTCTTCAAAGAATATAGGTGAGGTTGGAATACTCACAAACTCCAGCAATGCATGAGGTTAGAGGAGCTACCGGTCATGGACATCACGGTTGAAGGCAGGCAGGCAAGTGCACGCCCTTAGCATTTTTGAACGGCCCTGACAACCCGACATTCGAGTAATAATTTGACCCTCTGCATTGCCCTAGACCCCAGCTGTTACGGCTGACGGTCACAGACACTGTGCATATTCCTTGGAACAGACAAGGGTTTCGCGGCAAACTCAGGGTTAACTCTCGGAAACGGCAGTGAGCTTCTTGGAACGCCGTTATGGAGGAGGTGGAGATCGACTACTCTTATGACAACCTAGAACCGTCGCAGATCTGGACGGGTTTCACACATCAGTAGATAGGTGGGTTGTCTCAGGCAGTTGACCTAGAAGCGAAGGAACAGGTGGACATGGAGCATGGTGAGTCATCACAAGCTCAGCATGCAATTAGGGATCCCTATCAGGCAATAGCAGCGGATTATTCAGGAATCAGAACCCACCCCAGCGGCATTAGCTTCGCCATATTTCTCCATACCCTCTCCATCAGTACTCAGGTTATGGGAGCATCAGGCACAAGCAACACCGGATGTGTTGGGTCTGGTCACAGTGGGATTGGGGTTGTTGACGGTACCCTAGATGGGTCCTTTGGATTTGAGCACCTGGGTATCAACTATGTGGAGGACGGTAACATACCAGCAGATAATCTGAGATGCCCTCCTATAGTGGTTGCGTTCGGCTGTTTTGAATGTATCACACAAGTGGTACCATCGACAGAGGATATCAGGACGTCTAACTCGAACGACGCACTACTAGAAGGTGAGGGTCATATTCGCGATAGGCCCACTCACAGGGCTGGCAAGAAGAAGCACAGTTGCACCAAGAGTCAGGAACAGAGGAGGACCTTGGTCTTCGATGAATGAATTGGTATGGATAAGCTGGAAGAAACCTCACAAACGGTCCTTGTTGGTCGTGTGTGAGGGAGAAGTTATTCTACTACCAAACTCAAGATCTGGACCTCTGAAATTTGGGGAAATATCTCGGAGCAACTTCTTGAGGTTCTCACGATGAACAAAGGGTGGTTTACCCTCATCTTTCCCCACCCAGAGATGGCAAATTAGGTGCTCACCAAGTACTGGCACATCGAAATGACCCCAGTCCTACTCGAGATGGACCCCTCTGTTCGATCCTGATAAGGAAAATATGGGGGTAGGACCCATATGGGTGTGGTTGCCAAGACTTCCACTTCATTTCTAGACAGGGGAAGCACTTTGATTCATTGGTGAAGCCCTAGGAATTTATCTAGACCATGACAGGTCTTATCTAGAGACTAGAAATATCTCAGTGGCAAGAAAACTAGTACATTTGGATAACTGCGAAGGATTGGTGGAGAGCTACAATTTGCAGTTCAGGAATATCACAAGGTGCCAATATTGGATTACGAGGGGGTACCCTTCCGATGTCAGCATTGCCATGAAGTGGGGCATTTATACAAGGAACGTCCTTTAATTAGCGCGGCCAATGCGGAACCATTAAAGTTTTGGTGCATACGGAGACCCAAACAGTTGGCATCTATGAACCGGTCATTGCTCAAGAGAGACCCTCGTTAGATCCTGGTTCGTTGCGTCCGCCTCGAAAGGCACTGCCCAAACATGCACCTCAAGCTCCTCTGGCTCGAGGCTCTCATTTTTAAGATGCGGAAGCCTAACCGATTCCGAGTACTCCTTTCTCTTCTCCTTGTACCATTATTTATGAATTTAATCGCACTATATCTCTAGAATTATCACATACTACTTCTGGGTTGATTTAATAAGATGTAATCTCGATCCAATTGTCTACCCTGTTGCAATCGCCCCCCCCCCCCCCCCCCTCCACTCCCCGTCTGGATCCTCTTACCCTGGTGGGCGACACTAGCCCCAGTCCCTCTCTGAACACTCGGGCAATAGCCCCTGTCACTGTTACAACCTTAGATCCTTGGCTAAGGCCTCTGGCCCCCCTACATATGGTCTTAGTAACGATCCCATAGGTTATCAGTCTAAAGTAGCCAAGGGTAGACCATCCTCACTCTCAAAAGCAATACTCCAAGCTGGCATGGAGGTAGCATCAGGGAAACAATCTTCTATTGATAGGTACTTAGAGCATAAGACACCCCTGACATGGGTGATCCATGATTTGCCTCTCGTTTAATTGCAAGGGTTTAGCCAGTGTTGGCAAAAAACTGGCACTTATAAGGTTGTTGGCACTAGAGAAAGTGGATGTAATACTACTTCAAGAAACATTGGGGGATGGAGAATATATTCACAAAATTCTAACCTCCCTGCTCCCGGACTGGAGCTTTCAGACATTAGATGTGAGAGGGTGATCCAGAGGTTGTGTAATGGGTTTCAATAACTGTACCATCCAAGTGGGAAACAGGTGGGGCAAAGATGGTATACTCGGTGCTGACATTTCAGCCATCGAGTTGGACATGCCCATTCGCTTGATAAATGTTTACAGCCCTTGTCACAATAGAGAGACCTATTGGGAGAATCTAATGGCCTTAGATATCATGAAGGAGGATCATATAATCATCGGTGGAGATTTAAATTTTTCCATTGGGACAGCAGAAACATGGGGGCCTAACGCATTACCAGACCCTTTGTCGGAATACTTTGAACAATTGGTTGATGAAGCTGACCTGTTGGATTTGGTTATGCCCAAAAAAAATCCTACATGGCGCAATAGAAGCACTGGGGAGGTAGCCCTTGCGCGCAGACTAGACTGATTTCTCATCAAGTCCAAGCTGGTTGACAGAATTGAAAAGGCTAGGCAATGGGTTGGCACAGGAGGATCATCTGATCACTCCCTCATATACTTTGAAATCCTTGGGGAGAATTTCAGACCACACTCCCCCTTTAAATTTAATTCTAGTTGGTTGGAGGACCCTGCATTTCACCTCCTTGTCAAGAGCTCCTAGACCCACTATGATCAGCTGCCAGACTCTGAGTCGACCTATGGTTTCTCCAACAACATGTCTAGGATAAAAGACAGAACAATAAAATGGGCCAGAGAGAAGAAAATACACAATGAAGAAGCATTGAAAAAGATCGAGAGTGAAATAGAAGGCCTGATGGGAACAAATTGTCTAGGGTTTCAATCCACTGAGGCCAAGAACCATCTAATCCAAATGGAATTGGAGAAAGCTAAAACTGTTAAGGCAACAGAAGGAAACCTGGAGACTCAAAAGCGAGGCCATCTGGCTCAAAGCAGGAGATGACAACACAAAATTCTTCCAGCAATATGCGAAGGGCAGGAAGAGTGTCAACACTATCTGGGAACTGAAGGAGCAGGCAGGTAGGGTGGCCAATAATCATGCCCAGCTTGCAAATATCGACATATAAGACATTTCTCCCATCTTTAGAGGGACCCCAGGGTAGCCAACATATCATAAGAACTTCAGATTGTCAGGACCATGCAGAGGTATATGCAAGAGGACGATATTGAAAACCTTAATGCGCTTGTAACTTTAGGGGAAGTTGAAGTGGTATTAAACTGGTTTAAGAATGACAAGAGCCCTGGTCCGGATGGTTGGCCTATTGAATTCTATCTCACCTTCTTTGAGGACATTGGAAGGGACCTCCTACAAGTCATATAGGAGAGTAGAACGACTGGCTGTATATATGATGGATTCAATGGTACCTTCATCGCCCTCATACCTAAGACCAATGTTGCACGACTCGTACTCGTATAAGACTCGTCCGACCATTGACTCGTCGACTCGTATAAGACTCGGGAACAACCCGTATAAAACTCATATAAGACTCATCAAAATGCAAAAAAGAACTAAAATATGGTAAATTTTAAGCAAAAAAAAAGAAACTAATGATAATTCCAGTCCTTATAAGTTATAAAAACCACAATATATGCAATAATTCATAACATCATCTCATATCTATAAAAGTACAACATAGCATATTCGATTTTTGTAAGCAAAACATTTAGATACTGAATAAGAAAAGGAATCATGATTCCATAATTAAAATAGAAAATGTTAGCAAGTTCAAAATTCAAATACATATGTCATAAATGATAAAGGATTGTCTCATAACAATCTTGAGTCTCATCACTCATGGACGACCACGCCTATAATAAGCCCTCGTGGAGCTCATGGTAGCATCGGAAGGCTGAAGCAACTGTGAGGCAGGTGTATTGGGAGTCTCGATTTGAGATGGAAAACTAGAGAGATACTCAGTCTCTTCATCAAGCCAACTCAAATCAGGGGGATCCTCCTCCACAACCCAATCAGACTCTAAATCAATAGTATCCAATAAAATTGGATCGGTATCCTTTCTTTGCACTTGTTTTGTGAGCATTTGAAGATTGTAGTAGATGAAAACCAACTTCTCCAACCTCTCATGCTCCAACTTGTTTCTCTTTTTGTTGTGGATGTGCTCAAACACTGACCAATTGCGCTCACAAGAAGAAGCACTACAGGGTTGACTCAGAACTCTGATGGCGAATTCTTGTAATTGCGGTGCCTCAGAGCCACAATCTATCCACCAATGAGCTGTAAAAAAATAACAACAAAGATTATCAGTTTGCAATGCCAAACATATAAAAGAGAACTAGTAAAATTACAAGCTAAGTTCTAACAATTTGCACTTACAAAGCATTTTCTTGTCCTTGAGACGTTGGCTTGAGCTGAATCCAAACATGCCAGATGCTTCCTTGTACATATCTCGTTGTAGGTTGATTTTGTCTTGAATATCTACATCTGAGAACATCTTCTCAATGCATATCATGACACCTCTCATCACCTCGAGATCTCTTTGAATGTTAGACCCCTCATTATAGAATAAGCTCGGATTGAGATATGCTCCTGCTGCATGCAATGGTGAATGCAATTTTCTGTCCCACCTGGAATCAATAATTTGCCATATAGGGAGATATTTAGATTCATCTCCCTTATAGAAAGTCTTGATGACCTCTTTGGCCCTATCCATGCCCTCATAAATATATCCCATTGGAGGTTTCTCTCCATCCATCAATCTCAAGACTTTCACAAGGGGCTCAGTGAAGCTGACAATCTCAGTGACTTTGTCCCACAAACTATCACCAAAGACAGATGCTTTCACAGACAATGCTTCTGGTTTTGTGCTATCTTTCCAAAATACCCATTGTTGACTAAAAACATTCTTCGCAAAGCTTGGTGCTCATACAAAAGGCTTTGGAGGGAAAGAAAGTTTGTAGCAAACCGTGTGACAGCTGGGCGACTAAGCTCACCCTGTGTGAATTCCCTCATAAGGTTCAACACCCAAGCATGATTATAGATATACTTGGTAATTTGCTTGCATTCTTGCACAACATCTTGCACCCACTCCAACTTCCCAATATCCTCTAGTATCAAGTCTATGCAATGGGCAGCGCATGGAGTCCAAAAAATCGTGGGATATTTGGCACAAAGCAACCTTCCAGCTGCTACATAATTTGTTGCATTGTCCGTGATTACTTGGACAACATTTGCAACCCCAACTTCCTCCACCACATCAGCCAACAATGTAAAAATCAAATGTGCATCTTTTACATTTGCAGATGCATCAATGGATTTTAGGAACATGGTTCCTTTAGGGCAAGCTACAACAAAATTTATTATTGTTCTACCCCTCTGATCTGTCCACCCATCAAACATAATTGTACAACCTGTAATTTTCCATGAGCTTTTAATGCTCTCCATTGTTCCTTGACACACTCCAACTCCTCATCTAGCTCTTTCCCCCTAAGTGCATTATAAGATGGGGCTTTGTATCCAGGGCCAGCACTTGCAATGGCATCCACCATGGGCTGATAAAAATATGACTTTGCATAGTTGAATGAAAGACTATTATGGTACCAAAACCTCCTCACTGCCATATCTGCCTCCTTCCTCTTCTTTTCATTAAAACTATCCAAGGTTGGTTGAGATCCTAGAGTTGTACGAGGAGTGAAGAAAGAAGAGGTTATACTCCTATTTGCTACAACACTTGAAGAGGAGTTACCAATACCCGGACTTTCAATCTGTGTTTCACTCTGAGATGAAGATCTACTTATCCCAACAATCTCATCCTTCCTTCTTGCCCTCTTAGAAGTTTCTTCTTTAATGGCTTCCAAAGCAACTGCCATTTCAGTAGTGACTTCATCAGGGCAATTTTGACAACATCCCACACCTTTCCCAGGAATTCTAGCTAGGTGGTATTTTAGCCTGTTTATTCCTGCATGCATTGTGGCATTGCAATAATTGCACTTCACATGGTGGTCATTACCGGCAATGATTCGTTGACCATGTGCCCATGCCGAATCACGAGACTTTCTATACCCCTTTGGTGGCATGGTGACGAAATCTAGAAGAAAAAAAATTTAATTTTTAAAATCTAATTCATATTTTTTATTTTTTATTTTTTGGTTTTTTGGTTATTAATTTTTTTTTAATTTACAATTTTTTTTGGCCCTATGGCTGAGTTTCTCAGCCACACAGGGCCACTGTGTGGCTGAGAAACTCAGCCACAGGGCCTGCAGGCTCAGGAAGCAGACCGTAGGCCCTGTGGCTGAGTTTCTCAACCACACAACGACCCTGTGTGGCTGAGAAACTCAGCCACAGGGCTTGCGCGCTAAGGAGGCAACCTGCAGGCCCTTGTGGCTGAGTTTCTTAGCTACACAGGGTCGTTGTGTGGCTGAGAAACTCAACTACAAGGCCAAAAAAAATTGCAAATTGCAAGTGAACAAAAAAAAATTTGAATTGATTAGATAAAATTTAAAAAAAATTACATGCAAGCAACTAGTTGCAAAGCAATGAAACAAAGATCATGAAGCCTACTTGGACAGTGTGCTAAAACTCTGCCTGTGTTGTGACTCTGCCTGTGCTGAAACTCCACCTGTGTTGTGACTCTGCCTGTGCTGAAACTCCGCCTGTGTTGTGACTCTGCCTTGCTATTACTATGCGCTGCTACTCCGCCAGTGCTCACTTCGCTAGTGCTGCTACTCCGAAAGGGAGAGAGGTGCTTATAAAACATTTCCTTCCCTCCAAATTCCCTTTTCCTCCACCTCATTTCCAAAAAAAAATAGAAAAATAAAAACAATTGAGAAAAATCCAAAAAAAAATGCTTTTTGTTGTGGGACGGGTCTTATAGGGGTCCGATACGAGTGCTATGAGAAACCCGCGGGTCTTATGCGAGTAGGCGGGTCTAATGCGAGTTTGCGCGGGTAAGGGTAGAGAGCACGAGTTCCATGTGAGTGACCCGGCTCGCTATATAACCCGCGAAGACCCGCAGTCTTATACCAGTGGTGCTTCACTGCCTAAGACCCTTCACATTCAATGACTACAGGCCCATATCCCTTTGCAACTGTATTTACAAGATCATATCCAAAATCATTGCCACTAGTATCAAGCCCATATTATCTCAGCATATATCCAAGGAACAATTTGCCTTCCTCCACCAAAGGCAAATACATGAAGCTATTGGTACGGCTCAAGAAGCCCTACACTCGATCAAACTCAAAAGTCTTAAAAGCACCATCCTCAAGATTGACCTTGCCAAGGCTTTTGACTGCACATGCTAGACCTTCATACAGCTCATCCTTCTCCATATTGGCTTCCCTCACTCATTCATCAATTGGATCATGGGATGTATCACTAATGCATCTTTCAGCATTCTCATCAATGGTGCAGCATCTGAATTTTCATGCAGGTAGAGGGCTTCGTCAACGGTGCCCATTATCTTTGCTTATTTTCTTGTTGATCATGGAAGGATTGACCAAGCTTTTGGCAACTACCAAGGTTGAGGGGTTAATAAAAGGTGTCAAAATATTTGAATGTATTCATCTGACCCACCTATTATTTGTAGATGATGTGCTTATTTTTCTTGATGGATCCATCCAAGACACCAACAGCTTCAGGAGGATTATGTTTGTTTTCTGTAAGGCTACAAGTATGAACCCTAATCACAGTAAGTCTAGTATCATATTGGTGAAATTCTCCATTCAAGAAAGCAGACATGTCCTATTCCATTTTCAATTTGGTCGCAGGGAAATAGAGGATGGCATCAAATACTTGGGATTCTGCCTCAAGCCAAATGATTACAGAATTACTGACTAGAACTGGTTAATCACAAAAGTTGAGAGGAGGGTGAATATACGGCAGCAGAGATGGCTTTCTAGAGCGGCGCAATTAGTGCTTATTAAATTGGTTCTGGAAGCAATTCTTGTCTACTAGATGGCACTGGCTTGGATTCCCAAAGGAGTGAGCAAGACATTCGCTTGGGCTGGTTGGAAGAGGATTGCTAAGCCCAAAAGCTGGGGTGGATGGGGGCTAAAAGACCTAAAACTCTTTGCAACAGCCCTGGCAGCTAATATGGGGTGACAATTACTTAGAGCTAGCAGCCTCTGGCAAGAGGTCACTTATTACAAATATATTGCACCTCAGACCACCCTCGACTGGATTAGAGGTACCATCAGATACAAACTCGAGTCCTCCATTTTCTAGCGAGCCATTACCAGATCCATCCATATCATTAAGGGAGGACTTGCTTGGAGCATTGGATCGGGTGATAAAGTTAAGACTGGAGTGGATGCTTGGTCAAGATGTGGACAGGCGTACCAATTACCCTTGGCTATAAGACAACTCTTGATGGATTCGGGGATACACTCTTTATCTCAAATTGCGGACATGGCCAATACCACTTGGATCTCTCAAGCATGGAAAGGGACTCATGTTAAATTCTGAAGATGTTCTATGCTTAGATGCAAATATACAAGTAAGATGCAGATAGAACATAACAATATATCGATGGAAGACAAGCCAAAACAGAGATAAAAAATGGTGGTGTTACGGCGATCAGCAAGATGCTTCAACCAGCAAAGTATTCATAAGGTCAGCCACCCACATGTGTCACACAAACCCAAGATGTTTCATCAAGAATACTTCATCAAGACGCTGCACCAAGAAGCCCTAAATGCAGAACCAAGAACGTTGCTCCATCACCATCCAAGAGAGAAGAAAAATGTCTCCACAAAGTGTGTGTATCAAATGAACTCCAAGTCTCTCCAATATATAGGCATCTGTGGGGGTGTGTGACACATCTCTTATGCATGTGGGATAAAACAGGCCGACCTTGCACATGTGGAATAAACTCAAAATACATGTTCTGCTCATCCGATCAAGATGATCTTTAGATCAATCTTGCACCTCTCCGAAAGACGAATCCAATAAAAATATTGGCATCGTTATCTGAGCATCACAACATGGAGTTTGGACATAGTTGCCCAAAATTAACACTCCCTCTCAACTAGGGAGAACTCCATCCACTAGTGCCATCCAAACATCTTGCGTCATCCCGCTGTAACTTGCTTCGTTGGCTTTTTTATTTCAAAACAAAAGGTGAGTCACAAAGACATCACTTACAACTAACCCGAAGTCAGCTCAGAGGTTCGAAACCCCTATAGGACTCAAAGGAGTCACACACCAACCCGAAGTTGGTTAAATAGATCCGAAATCAGTTGGAGGTCCGAAACCTCACTTGGACTCGAGTGAGTCATATACTAACCCGAAGTTAGTTTCATTGACCCGAAGTCAGTTGGAGGTCTGAAACCTTGTTAGACTTGATCCCAGATCAAGTGGTTGGACACGTGCCATCCTAGACATAGAGAGTACGGCAATCTCCGATGCGTCCATCAGTCTTGCTATGGTCTCTATTCACATTTCCCACCTCATTGGCCAAATGAGAGGTACTTCCCATGAGTCTAAAACTCCATGGGTAGGATGCATACGGGGCACAGATCAAAGAGATGTAAACCAACTCAATATCATCACGATGGGGCGGAAACACACCAACAAGATTTGGCAAGCCTAGCCTTGTGGTTGCTCATAGCTCCAAGAAGCTATCCCCAAAGCCCCCGTGGAGCTCCCAGAGCTCATCGTCCTACAAGACCCTCAGAATAGGGTCGTTCCACGGTTCCAAGATTCTCACGAAAGGTTAGGAACATGACCTTCCCCAAGGGCTTTATGAGAATATCTGCGACCTGCTCATCAGTTCCTGTATGATCGAACCTTACGGCGCTCACTGTACCATATCCCAGATAAAATGGTACCAGACATCAACATGCTTGGATTGATCGTGGAACACGGGATTCTCTGACAAACGAATCCCCCTCTGGTTATCACAAAGGATAACGGTGGCATCTAGCACATGCTCGAACAGCTCACTGAAGAGCTTTCGCACCCAAGTGACTTCACAACAGGCCATACATGTTGCAATGTATTCGGCCTCAGCGGTGCTCAAAGCTACCGACTTTTGTTTCTTGCTCGAAGCAGACCCAAGTGTGAAGCAACATCCAGATGTGCTCTTGCGATCCACCACACTGCCAGCCCAATCGGCATCAGTTTATCCATGGAGTCTCAAACTCCCAGCAGTGTATTTCAGCCCATGGTCTATCATGCCCCAGAGATATCTCAAGAGTTTCTTGGCACCAACCCAGTGAATGTTATAAGGATCAACCATGTGTTGACTCAAAGTGTTAACTGCACAACATACGTCCGGACAGATGTTCCCTAAGAACATCAGGGCCCCTACAAGTTGACGATACTCAATAGGATTTGCTAGCATAGGCCCAGCAGCGCTTTCACTCAACTTCTTAAAGTTGAGCTCCGTCGGTGTCGACACGGACTTACAGTCCATCATTCCAAATTTTTCAGCAACTTCACAATACATTTTCCTTGAGAGAGGAAAATCTCGCCAAGTCTCTGCCAGACCTTCAGGCGTAGGAAGTAATGTATCAGTCTTGGGTCCTTCATCGTAAGCGAGCTCCCTCTTCCACTGATGAATGAGAGGTTCAACACCTATCAGGAAGAGATCGTCCACATAGAGAACCAAAATGAGAGGCTTTTCTCTATCAACCTTGAAGTAAAGGTTCAGATCAGTATTACTACGAGTGAAGCCCAGCTTCATCAAGTAGCTATCTATCCTCTCATACCAAGCTCTGGGGGCTAGCTTCAACCCATAGAGGGGTTTCTTCAACCTGCAAACATGGGTGTCTTGACCATGGACTTCGAATCCCAGAGGTCGCTCTACATTCACCTCTTCCTTTATCGCACCATGCAGAAAGGCGGTCTTCACATCCATTTGATGAAGATTCCATCCTTACGTAGCAGCAAGGGTAATAATAGATCATAGGTGCAATCATAATCAATGCCTTCCTAGAGAGATGACTCAGGCAACACATCTTGCCTTGTACGATCTTATCAGGAAGAGATCGTCCACATAGAGAACCAAAATGAGAGGCTTTTCTCTATCAACCTTGAAGTAAAGGTTCAGATCAGTATTACTACGAGTGAAGCCCAGCTTCATCAAGTAGCTATCTATCCTCTCATACCAAGCTCTGGGGGCTAGCTTCAACCCATAGAGGGGTTTCTTCAACCTGCAAACATGGGTGTCTTGACCCTGGACTTCGAATCCCAGAGGTTGCTCTACATTCACCTCTTCCTTTATCGCACCATGCAGAAAGACGGTCTTCACATCCATTTGATGAAGATTCCATCCTTACGTAGCAGCAAGGGTAATAATAGATCACAGGTGCAACCATAATCAATGCCTTCCTAGAGAGATGACTCAGGCAACACATTTTGCCTTGTACTTTTCAGCACTCTCATCAGATCCATGCTTGATCTTATAGAGCCATATCGAGGTGACAACAGCTTTGTCCTTCGGTCTCGGGACCGTATCCCAGACATCATCCTTCATAATGGACTCGTACTCTTTGTGTATAGCATCCTTTCAGACTTGATGCTTTACGACTTCTTCAAATGATCCAAGCTCATATTGTACTCATGGCTGCTAGATACCCTTGGTATCTATATGGCTTCTTACATTACCGGAATGTCCCCCTTTGGAGCCATATGTCTTTCGGCATCCTCGAGAGTACCCCTGAGCCATGAGGGTCTTCTCTAGCAACGTCATTTTCTTAGGAGCATACACGGTTGTGGTCTCCCTCTTAATACCAGCTCCTCTACAGATGTGTCATTATCAATCCTTGGAATCTTGATCTTCTTCTTCGGGCACCATATTAGATAGATCAAAATATATCAACAACTAGACATCAGATGTCTTTGTGATACTTGAGGGGAAAAAAATCCCCCTTTGTATGCTTTCCTGCGGCACAATTCTGATATATGCCTTTATGATAGATGCTTTCTCCTACAATGACAACTGTTTTATACTTTCCTTTGGTTGCCTGTAGCTGTTGCACTGTTATATGACTGTTGCAAACCAGAATTTAGCCTCTCTTGTTGGGGAAGAATTTATAATACACCGTGGATAGTTAACTCCAGCAATGTAATTCCGAGGATAACATTAGCAACAGAATCTCTAGGATAATAAAAGACCCAACCAGCGTCAACAATGACAAGCTGGTCACCTTTGCTTCTTAGTACTTGATTCTAGAAGCTCAACTTCAGGAATCAGGAAATCAAGTCTTCTTGTAGTCTCTTCCAAGCTTGCAGAACCGAGGTTTGTACAAGTGTAACTTGCCCATAGATCCGAGGTCTTTGAGTTTATTCATTTACCACAGCAAAGGTAAGCTATAGGATTGTAGGTCCGAAGTTACGACCACAGAACCCAACCAATTTTCTGTCCACTGTCCGAGATGTGACTTATCACAGTGCACCCACAAATCCAAGCACCGTGCCCTATCCACAAATCTCAGATCAGGTTTGTAGACTACAGCAAGTCCGAGGCCTATAATCGAGTGTCCACGGGATATGTCAAAGGTTCCGAGCTCCTACAGGTTTGTTGTTCACACACTATGTGAAATGGTAATAGTCCACAATTCAAGCTCCAATGTGAGACTGACCAAGCTTGCACTTCAAGCTACAATAGTTCAATAAACCGAGCTACAAGTCTGGGATTCACTGTTCTAAGGTGACTTTCCTATGTTCCAAGTCCTCCTTCAAGCTTGAGCACCGAGCCTTTACAAATGTAAGCTACATGATTGTACATAGGTCTGATGTAGCTTAACTTTTCCTCAATACTAGCTCACTGCCCTTCAGTTTAGAGTTTTCCAAGATGAGTCTGACCCTTAAATAAATCTGACCTCTTTAAAACTCTGTCCGAGTAGCTGTCCACAGGTTTGAGTCTTCAAAAGGTCTGTAACAAAGCCTAACAAATGGTGACTGAGTGAGCTTCAATTTGTTAACTATCTTAGGTCCAAGCCCTTCACAAACTTGCAAGTACGAGCTTTCGAGCTTTCACACACTAAACTTCAAATCCTAGCCAGCCATCCGAGCTACTATAGGTGACTGCTGCACCAAATCCGAACCCTGAAACTGACACGAGGCTTCAATGTAGATTGTTCACACGTTGACTGCCATCATGTGTCATAAACAAGGTCACTGTCATCAAATATCATACTCAAGGACACTGCCAACATGATCCAGGTGGATATTGGTGGCCACCCGCCTATTCCACTTGGGGCCCCACCATTGTCTCTTTTAGTTTTTTAGTTCGGCACAACTTACTATTTTTAGCAATTTTTCGGGTCCTGAACTTCCATAGTCATTTTGAAGCCCTAAACGATGTTTTTTGGGCATCGCGCTTTTGGCAAATGTGATTTCGTTTCAGAGTTGATATTTGTGGCTAGCAGTTGTAGTCCTCAGATAGATCTTCCTAACGATGTATCATGTGCGTCAAACGGAGATAGTATGCCAAAGTTACGACCCTGGGAAGTTGAAACACCAATTTACCCAAATGGGGCCCATAGTTTTGGCGCTTCATCTCCTAGGGTTAGGTTTTTGGATGTTTAGGGTTTTCCATTGCTTCTCTATAATAAATAGGCCATCGGGCCTCATTGTAACACAGTTCAAAGGACTGTAGCCGCCACATCTCTTCTCAGAGATAAGCTACCAGTGCTCTAGCTAGTTTATTTCCATTCTGTCTGTAAACAAATTTCAGTTCTTTAATATTAATGAAATCAAGTATTATTTCCGTTGAATCTTTGTATTTATGGTTATATGTGTATTCCGTTGCGTCCCTGCATAAATCCGGATCAGTGGTATCAAAGCGGTCTGCTTTTTCTCGATCCTTCTTTGCATGTCCCCAATGAGGTCGGGGTATAAGGAGTTAGGACTCGATCTAGTGGAACCTTTGCAAGATCAGCCTCGCAAACCCCGATGACCGCCCATGGGGGACGAAAAGAAAGATGAGGGAGCAGGAGATCCTATCAAAATATTGCTCGAGAAGGCCCTTGAAAAACAAAGGAACGCGATGATGGATAACTTTGCCCAGATCCTTCAACCTGCCCACCGACGACGCATCTGCATCCAACAGCCACTTTGGAGGCACGACTCCCTTTAAGGTACAAGTAAACTTTGACATTCCCATATTTGAGGGTCAAATAGATGCAGATGTCGTAGTTAGATGGTTGAATCTATTAGAAGGATATTTCTCGGTTCATAACTTTTCCGACTGGGAGAAGATTATTTTTGCACTCCTCAAAGCTACCCCCCATGTCAAGGACTAGTGGGAAACCTACTGTGAGAAAAAGGACGAGACAGAACCCTCCCTGTTCTCAGCCGTACCCACTTAGAATTCTTTCCGAGACGCCATCAAGGAATAATACTATCCCGGTGGGAGCTATGAGGACAAGTACATACAATGGACCACACTGCAGCAACAAAGGGATCAAGATGTGCATGAGCTGACGAATCTGTTCCATACGTTGCGCACAAAGTTGGGCATCGAAAGATTTAGAGAAACATTTGGTGCTAAAGTATCGCAGTTGTCTGCACAGATACATTCAGGAGGAAATGGAGTTCCTCGCCATCTCCTCGCTTGGTACGGCATACCGATATGCTGCCAAGATTGAGCAGAAGTTCAAACAGAAGAAGCGAGACTTTGGAGCTGTGAATCAAAAGCAAGGGAAAGGTGCCCCCAAACCGCAGAACAAAGGACAAAGCCAAGGCATGGCGGCCCAAGACAACTTGCCAAAGCCACAAGCAAAGAACAACACCGCGAAGCCAAAGAAAGACACGAGAAAGTAGTGTGAGTTCCATAAGAGCTCCACTCACAACACAAGTGAGTGTCGGGCCAAGCAGTCGCTGGTGGCCAAGATGAGGGCTTCTGAATCAGATGCATGCTCCGACTCTGAATCAAAACCTGACAAGGGGAATGACAAAGGGAAACATATTATTGATGCGGAGCCCAACGCCACTGTTGCCACTGTGAAGATCTAGAAGGAGGAACTGGAAGATCCAAAGGAGGAGCGTCCCTTCCACTCCCAAATGTGGGTAAAGGGTTCCCCGCTACAGTTCATTGTCGACAATGGGAGTCAAAATAACCTCATTTCAGCAGACGTCGTGAAGCGGTTAGGCTTGCCGACCACAACACACCCACATCCATACACCATTGGGTGGCTTCACCAAGGACGAGATCTGCATCAGCCAGCAGTGTCACCTTCCCTATAGCATCAAGCCCTTCACGGATAAGGTATTATGTGACATTGCTCCTCTTGATTTTTCTGATGTATTATTAGCCCAACCATACTTGTGGAAGCGACATGTTGTGTATGAGTCTCGGCCTTGCGCTGTTATTGTTACTTTGGGAAATAAGCTGTATAGGATACCAGAGGTACCACCGCCTGCCGCAATCTCTTTGGTTACTGCAAAACAATGCAGTAAGCTCATTTCCCAAACCAGGAAATTTGTTTTTCTGATGATCCGCCCCCAAGGCAAGAAGAACACTGTGGCCACGACCTCTAGACAGGGCTCCTTTGCACGACAACAACAAATGGACAAGGTTGTGGAGGAGTACAGGGACATCTTCACCTCACCCACAAGGGTTCCTCTGCACTGTCAGGTCAAGCACCCCATTGATCTGACCCCGGGGGCGTCGCTACCCAATGGACTGATCTACCGACGCTCTGTTCTGGAGAACGATGAAATAAAGAGGCAGATCTAAGAGCTGATGCAGAAAGGTCACATCCGGCCAAGTTCATCGCCCTGTGGGAGCCCGGTCGTGTTGGTACAGAAGAAGGATGGGACTTGGAGACTCTGTATTGACTATCAGGCGTTGAACAAGATCACTGTCCAGAATAGGTACCTGATCCCACGGATTGATGACCTTCTGGACCAACTCAAAGGGGCGAAATATTTCAGCAAGATTGACTTGAAGTCTAGGAATCACCAGGTACCAATCGAACCCTCCGATGTGTGGAAGACTGCCTTCAAAGCCAAGGAGGGCCTTTTCGAATGGTTGGTCATGCCTTTTGGGTTGACGAATGCTCCCGCAACCTTCATGAGGTTGATGGACGACATCTTGCAGCCATTCACCAACTCATTTGTAGTTGTGTACTTGGATGACATTCTGATCTTCAGCCAGACTTGGGAAGAGCACCTCCACCACATCCGACAAGTCCTCCAAACACTACGGCAACACAAGTTGTGTGCCAATTTGGAGAAGTGCAATTTTGGCATGACCCAGGTTCAATATCTGGGATACATTATTGATGAAAGTGGGGTGCATGTGGATCCAACCAAGATCCAAGTCATTCGGGATTGGCCAGCCCCAACCACTCTAACAGAGCTTCGCAAATTTCTGAGTCTTGCTAATTTCTACAACAGGTTCGTGTAGGGATTCTCTCATATCACTTGGCCCTTGAGTCAAGTCGCCAAGGGAGGAGCGAAAGCAAAATTCTTTTGGTCGGAATCTCAACAAAAGGCGTTCATAGAATTGAAACATCGCCTCTGTTCTGCCCCAGTGTTCACATTACCAGACTTGCAACAACCATTTGAGATCGAGACAGATGCCTCTGACTATGCTATTGGGGTAGTTCTTACTCAACAAGGGCATCCAGTGGCATATCACAGTGAGACATTCTCCGACACAATTCGCAAGTATCCCACTTATGACAAAAAAATGTATTCCATTGTGCAGGCTTGTCGACAATGGAAGCATTACATTTTGGGGAAGAAAACAATCATCCACACAGACCACCGACCCCTGCAGTTCATACAGACACAAGGGAAGTTGCAGAACGATCGCCATCAGAAGTGGTCCAGATATCTGCAACAGTGTCATTTGAACATCAAGTACAAGAAGGGTAACACCAATAATGTTGCAGACTGCCTCAGCCAACCACCGATCGTGGCGCTAACCACCGTTCTCAACTCTTGTGGGCACGAGACTTCTGATTGGTCACTTCTCTACAAGAGCAATCCAGAATTTGGCCACACATACAAGGCACTCTTGGGGGGTACACAAGTTCCAAATTCTCACCTCCAAGATGCATTGTTATGCCACCTATGACACCTTTGTGTTCCTTCAAGCGAACGTGCCAAGATGATATGGGAAGCACACTACAGTCGAGACGCTGGGCATTTCGAGGTCGAGAAAACAGTGGCAATACTGCAGAAGTATTTTTATTGGCCGAACCTTCAACAGGATGTTGGGAAGTACATCAGATCCTGCACTGCTTGCGCCATTGCCAAACCGACCATCAAGAAGCAAGGCCTTTGTACTCCACTACCTACCCCTAGTCGACCTTGGAAATCCATCTCCATGGATTACATGTCGGGCCTTCCTTCTACTAAGCATGGAAACGACTGTGTTTTCGTGGTCGTCGACAGGTTCTCGAAGATGGCCATTATGGCAGCCTGCAAGAAGAATATCACAGCAAAAGCCACTGCTAAACTCTTCTTTGAACGAGTGTGGGTGCACTTTGGGATCCCACAGTCTATCATATCGGATCGAGACATCAGGTTCCTCAGCACATTTTGGTCCAGCCCTTGGTCAATGCTGGACACCAAACTCACCAAGTCCACATATTTCCATCCCCAAACTGATGGCCAGATAGAGGTCGTCAACAGGATGATTGTACACATTCTGCGCATGTACAATTCAAAGCATCCACGTACATGGGATGAGAGCCTCCCCTATGTACAACACAGTTATAACCGAGCTCTCCACAGCTCAACCAGCCACAGCCCCTTTCAGGTGGGCTTGGGATTCTAGTCGCTATGTCCCATTGACGTAGCCATGCCATTTGCGGCTACTCAAGCCAATTCGACTCATGTCCAGTCTGAAGCTGACAAAGCGAACATCTTCATCGAGCGCATTCATCACATCTGCCAACAGGTTCATGACATATTGGACAAAGCCAATGCTAAGTACAATCAACGACATGATCAACATTGGGTGCCACACAACTTCCAGGTGGGCGACAAAATGTGGCTACATTTGCAGAAGGAGCGCCTCACTGGACCCCACCGTAAGCTTCGCCCACTCCGATATGGGTCGTACACCATCACTAATGTTGTAGGGAACAATGCCTTCGAGCTCAGTATTCCACCATTCCTTGGTCTACACCCAGTATTCAATGTGGACAGCCTTCGTCCCTACTTCCCACCTCTACTGGGCACCTCTGGTATTGCAGAACAACTCACACCAACAGAGTTAAACCCAGACTGCATGGAACAGGCCACCACAGATTGTATCATGGACAGGCAAATCAAGAACACTCGCCAACAAAAGATCCAACAGTATCGGGTTGTCAAAGCTAGCCAACTCCTACACCAAGGCAAGTGGTTCACCAGGGACCAAGTTCAGCAGAAGTTTCCTTATCTCATGGAGGAACTCAACACAATGGGGACCATTGCTTCCTAAGGGGGGAGGAATGATCCAGGTGGATATTGGTGGCCACCTGCCTATTCCACTTGGGGGCCCCACCATTGTCTCTTTCAGTTTTTCAGTTTTGGCACAACTTACTATTTTTAGCAATTTTTTGGGTCTTGAACTTCCGGAGCCGTTTTGAGGCCCTAAACGACATTTTTTGGGCGTCGCGCATTCGACGAATATAATTCATTCCGGAATCGATATTCGCGGTTAGCAGTTGTAGTCCTCAGATGGATATTCCTAACGATGTATCATGTGCGTCAAATGGAGATAGTATGCCAAAGTTACGACCCCACAAAGTTGAAACACCAATTTACCCAAACGGGGCCCATAGTTTTGGCGCTTCATCTCCTAGGGTTAGGTTTTTGGATGTTTAGGGTTTTCCATTGCTTCTCTATAATAAATAGGCCATCAAGCCTCATTGTAACACAATTCAGAGGCCTGTAGCCACCACATATCTTCTCAGAGATAAGCTACCAACGCTCTAGCTAGTTTATTTCCATTCTGTCTGTAAGCAAATTTCAATTCTTTGATATTAATGAAATGAAGTGTTATTTACGCTACATCTTTGTATTTATGGTTATATGTGTATTCTATTGTGTTCCTGCATAAATTCGGATCACAACATAATGGTATAGCTATTGTAATCATGTATCATAGTAGTCATCAGATTTACTGTTGTGCCAAGTCACTGAAGTACATAAAGATCACTGCCCTGAGTTAAGCTCACTGTCACAAGCTTACTGCTAATATGAATTTCGTAAACATAGGTTTGACCGTCTATGTCACTGTCATAATGAAAGTGACATAGAATCATAGATTACTTTCTTACTTCCTTATTGATCATTGTAATATGTCAAGAACATTGCAAACTAGGTCACGTCATATTGTCATCAGAAAGATCATTGTTCTTTTGACAATCAAGGGCATCGTCTTGTTGGAGCATAGAACACTGTCATATTACTGAAATTAGAACACTGACATTCCTTACATTGTTGTCACTACTATCTCACAGTTCACTTTATATAGATTCCTGTCATCAAGTATGCTATACAAACTTGGCCACTCACAAAGACAGGGAGCCATATCACAAATGAAAGAGAGCCAACATTTATAGTGATAAAGATCATCGAACCACTGGTAATAAACCAGAGAGAAAACAAATACAGGTCACTGTAATAGTGAAGCGAGAGCCATAGGAGAATGGGGCTTTCTTTGACTGCATAACAAAGTGATGCTATAGATATCACATGACAAAGCGAAGCCATATAATAATGTGATGCTACAGGTATCAAATATGAAGCGTAGCCATATAATAAGCAATATAAACCAAGTCACAAGTCACTGGTCACTGTAACAAATGAGCCATATGAACCAAGTCACAAGACATTGTAAGAGCCACAGAGATATTGTCCACACGGATACATGGGCCGCATATACTACACTTCAAAACCTCAGAGATATGCGATACAAGAAGAACATCGAGCCAGTAGTGCGATATGCGAATCACGAAGAACAAGTATCTCTGAAGTCCGAAAAACCAGTGGTTGTTTCGAGGTCTTTAACTCAACACAAAAAAATGCCCACACTGTCTTCTAGCCTCTGCTACAAAAAAAAAATGCCCACGCTGTCTTCTAGCTGTGGCTAAGCTCTGCTTCCACGCTGAAGGTTAGGGCTTCTTTCACGCAGAAGATTAGGGCTTCTTCCATGCCTCAACAACGGTCTCTAACTCGGCCTTCTATCAGCAGCTTGGTTACTTGAAAACAGTTCTTATCTCCCTGCCCTAGATTCTCAACTAGATGGCCTTTGTCTTCTCCTAGCTCTAATTCCATGTTAAACTCTGAAGATGTTCTATGCTTAAATGCAAATATACAAGTAAGATGCAGATAGAACATACCGATAGATCGATGGAAGACAAGCCAAACCAGAAAACCAGCAAAGTCTTCATAAGGTCAGCCACCCACATGTGTCACACAAACCCAAGACGTTTCATCAAGAATACTTCATCAAGACGCTACACCAAGAAGCCCTAAACGCGGAACCAAGAACGTTGCTCCATCACCATCCAAGAGAGAAGAAAAATGTCTCCACAAAGTGTGTGTATCAAATGAACTCCAAGTCTCTAAAATAGATAAGCATCTGTGGGGGGGTGTGACACATCTCTTATGCATGTGGGATAAAACAGACCTACCTTGCACATGTGGAATAAATTCAAAATACATGTTCTGCTCATCCGATCAAGCTGATCTTTAAATCAATCTTGCACCTCTCCAAAAGAGGAATCCAATAAAAATATTGGCATCGTCATCTGAGCATCACGACATGGAGTTTGGACGTAGTTGCCCAAAATTAGCATCTCAAAAGCTCGGAATTCTGGACATCTGGCAGGCTGAGTGGAATAGATATCTCAGGGCGCTCCGTGCTACTAATATCAGAATTACTAAGAGGGAGGATGAACTGTTATGGGCATTATCGCCTCGAGGCATCTACTCACCAAAGGAGGGGTATGTGTCCCTCATTGCAGAGCTTGAACCCCGGGATAGTTAGTGGTGGTGGAGGCATCTTTGGACGCTGAAGGCACCCCCAAAGGCTAGATTATTCATGTGGTGCATTCTCACCAGGCGCTCCATTCATGGTCCCTCCAAATGTTGCCTTTGCAAAATACAGCCTGAGGACATCGATCATCTCTTCCTCTCCTGCCCATCCACCAAAATGATTTGGCAATTGTCCATTATTGCTCTGGGCATCGCATACAATTGGCATGGCAGCGCTTTCACTGAGCCATGGCATAACTGGTGGCAATCGGTTGCTAGCACGAAAGATAGGAACCTTCCCCTTTTGATATCATGGGGCATCTAGTTGGCTCATAACCAATGCATTTTTCAAAACTTAGTGATTGACTGGCCTCACATATGCAACACTATTACTGCACTTTTCCTCTCACTCCCTAATGACGAGCTCGGCGCTCAATGCAGAGTGCTCATCCCTGAAACTATTGATAAATCCTAACCTTGGGCCTATTTTGATGGGGCTTCAAACAAATCTTAATGCGGTGGGGGGGCCACTCTCTTCCTTTCAGAAGCTCACCATTTTAAGATCAAAATGGGATTGGGACCGGGTACTAACAACTATGCTAAACTCAACAGCCTTATACTCCTACTTACTTTTGCCCGCGAGAAGAGTTGGAACAGGATTCAGATTTTCGAGATTCCAAGATTGTAATTAACTGGTTCAACAATGAGGCCTGATGTCATGTTCATACACTTAGAGGAGTGTTGGACGAGGTTATGGCTCTTAAATCATTTTTTGACTTCATTATTGTTGCTCATATTTAGCCATTACTGTTAACAACTCAATCACTAGTTCGATTCCTAAAATATAATTTACCAGATTTAGCCATTCGAATTGATTATGAGGAAGACGAAGTGTTAACTTTAGGCAACTAGGTCCAAACTCCATGTTGCACTGCTCATATGATGATGATTATATTTTTGTTGGATTCCTCTTTCAGAGAGGTGCAAGATTGATCTAAAGGTCATCTTGTTTGGATGAGTAGAACATATATTTTGATTTTATTTTCCACACATGTGCAAGGTCAGCCAGATTTGTAATGTAGGCTCACAAGCCTAATAGATGTGTCACACACCCTCACTAATGGATATAAATTGGAGAGTCCTGGAGCTCATTTGTTCATCAACTCATCACACATTCTCTCTTGTGATCTGATTGGTTCAATCAGCCTTTGGAGGCCTCTTTCTATCACATGTGGGGAGCTGAAGTTGGGTAAAAGTGCGGACTGTTTTAGGATTGTTTTGCTGGTGCATTGACCAGCGTTGACCGTGGTCAAAACTAAGTGGAGTTTTGACCTCCAACAAGTGCAGAAATTCTAAACTCTTGAGGCCGCATTAGAGGGCACAAATATAGAGGAAAAGAGACCATTGACCGAAGCCCTAATCTACAATGTTGACTTTTTCTTTTGACCAACGTTGACTTTTTTTGGAGCTGTCTTTGAGGGGTGTGTGTGACACTTGGAGGATTGGTTGATCTGATGTTGAGAAAGACTTTGTTGGCTAGTGCATCCTGTTGACTGCCGTAATGCACACTACTCTCTATCAAGGTTGAAAATTTCACATTTATCAGGGTTGTGCAGTTGGAAAACATAGAAGGGGACCATTCCCCTCAAGTGAGAGTCAAACCATCGGCATTCTTCAATTGGTCCACTCTGATCTATTTGGTATGTTGTCGGTAACATCTTTGGGAGGATACTTGTACTTTGTTATTTTTGTGGATGACTTCTCTCGCAAAACATGGATCTATTTCTTGAAGAAGGGCAAAGTGTTGGATACCACTGTGATCTATTGTGTCAACCAAAGTGGGATTCACCTTTCAGAGAATCCCGTGTTCCACGACTGCTCCAAGCATATTGATATCAGGTACCACTTTATCCAAGATATGGCACAATAAGGAGCCAGAAGGCTCCATCACATCAGGACTAATGAGCAGGTCGCAGACATTCTCACAAAGCCCTTAGGGAAGGTCAAATTATTAACCTTTTGTGAGAGACTTGGAGTTGTGGAAAGACCCTCCAATGAGGGTCCTGCATAAGTTGGACACTGAGCTATGGTAGCTCTTGGGGGCATGGGGTACTTCTTGGAGCTATGAGCGACCATAGGGTGAGTGGTTCACCTTCCCCTAGTGGTGCGTTGTGTACAAGGTGAGTGGTTCACCTTCCCCTGTGATACCCCATGATGGTTGACATGTGTGTAGGGTGAGTGGTTCACCTTCCCCTATGATTGCGAACACATGTATGTAGGGTGAGTGGTTCACCTTCCCCTACAATTAACATATGCATAGTATGAGTTGTTCACCTTCTCTTATGGCATATGAGCAGGATGAGTGGTTCACCTTCTCTTGTTGATGCCCCAACATACATCCTACCCATGTAATCTGGGACTCATGGGAAGTACCTCTCATCTGGCCCATGAGTTGGGAAACGAGGATAGGGACCAAAGCACCACCGATGGACACATCGTGTACTGTCGTACTCCCTATATCTAGGATGCATGGTGTTCAACAACTTGATCTGGGATCAATTGAGGTTCTACCTCTGAACTAACTTTTGTCAGTGGAGAGTGGCAAGGTCTTGTAACTCACTCTCGATCAATTCTTCTCCACTATTACTTCATGGTTCAGCAAAGCAGAGATGACAAAGATGGTAAATGATGAACAGGATGGCATGATGATCAATGAGAGAAGTTGGATTGGCAGGTGGAATTCTCCCTAGTTGAGAGGGAGTGTTAAATTTGGCAACTAGGGCCAGAATCCACCTTGGGACAACTCATTTGATGGAGATGATGATTGCATTGGATTCCTCTTTTTGAGAGGTCCAAGATTGATCTAAAGATCATCTCATTCAGACAAGCAGAAGTATAATTTTGAATTTATTCTCTCACATGTGCAAATTGTTCAAGTCGGCCCCAGCTAAATGTAGGTTCAAGAAGCCCAATGGACGTGTCTCTTCACCCTCAACGAATTGTATAAATAGGAGTGACCTCTCACCTCATTTGGACATCATTCACTCACACATTCTTCTCTCTCCCTTCATCAAATTGGTTCGTACAGCTTGGAGCAGTGTCTCTCTCTCTCATACGTGCGACAAGGAGGACAGATTTATGGGCTAAATCACAGAACCGAATTTCAAGCATTTTGACCAGCGTTGACCAAGGTTGTTTTGACCAAGCTTAACTGCAGTTTTAAGGGCAAAATTGTGATTTCTCTAGGTTGCATTGACTAGCATGAAAACCGAGAAATTTTGGGCATGTTGACCAGCGTTTACTTCAAGGTTGACTACAGGTTGACGGCAAAAAATTGCATTGATTTTCTCTCTCCTTTGACCGCGTTTGACCGTGTTGTTTTGGGCTGCATTTGACCTCCTATTCAGGCCGAATTTGACCAAGGAAGACTGAGCTACATTAAGGAAGGATTGTTGTTGTTTTGACCAGCGTTGACTTTCGGATTAGGGCTAAACTTTGACTACAGTTCACTGCAGAATTTGACAGGGCTGATTTGACTGTGTTTTGGGCAAGTGAATTTGATTATGAACTCTCTCTCTCTGTTGAACTACTGAATAATAATAAGAAGAATTGATCAAAGGGTTTTCTCCACATTGGGGTTTTTCCCTGGCATCCGCCAATCTGGTGTTCTCTTGTCTTGGTTTGTCTTCTGCAATTGTTTTTTATGTTCTATCTGCATTTACTGTCAATGGGATTAATGGTTAATGTGATTGCTAATGGAAATTATTGGATATTGTTATTGGGATGCTAAAGGAACATTGAAGTAAATTGTGTTAAGCATAGAACATACCATTGTTAACTAAAATTAACAACACCACATCATGAGTTGTTGAAGACATCTTGCAAATATAATCATATCTCCATACATGACCAAGACAAGTGAATCACACAAAGATAGAAATCTACATAAGTCCACTCATCAATTTTAAAAATACAAGCTTGGAGTATAGGTAACAACCCATGTAGGGCTATTAACAACCTGTGAATAGAAGAATACCTCTTATGCAACTGGTTACCCAAAACCTCTAGCAACTAAAACAACCTAAATTAGTTCAACTTCCTCGTCCTAAAAGAATCTTGAAGCAAGAGAAAAATCATGGTCAATTCCCTCCATATATGAGAATCTAACAACCCTATCCATGTACTCTACAACACCCCATTCAATCGTAAACCTAGAATCAATCGTAAACTTGAATCTTTAACTATAACTCCTAAGACATTTATTAATTTTGAACCTTGACGTATAAGATTGAGAGTTCGATAATGACTTTTCACTTAAAATATGGTTGTATTTCATTTTTTCACTTAACATATGTTATAAAATTGTGTTAGAATTTAGTAATAGTAATAACTTATCAACTTATCTTGAGACGTAGATGATCTATATCAGATATCTTCTAAATTTTTAATTTTCTAAAATAGGATGAAAGAACAATGGTGATAGTGTATAGATGGTTATGAATGAGGATTTATGATTTATTAATTATTATATTATTATTATTATTATTGTTATTATTATCTAATTTTAAGGTCACGGCCAAGCAAGAGACCAAATTGGTGTATGAAACCCCCTTGTTTGTGGCACAAGGGACCCACCTCCACACAGCGACTTGACTAATAAGTCTACGAATGCATACATACTCTACCACTCTAGTTTTGAACCAATGACCTCTTCGGAGGAAACATCTGCTCTTACGCATCATATTGGCATGTATTAGATTATAAAATTAAAATGATTTATGTTTCAATTTTCATTTTCATGAATTCTAATTTAAAGTTTTTAGCTTTTGAATTGGGTCCTCTACGTTGAAAACCTGACATCCCCTTCAATGTTCCCTAAAATTTGGGGCTACTTTTACATATGTCACTCCCACATCCCAGAAACTTAGTGGAACATTGAAGATTTCTTGTGTCCCCCTTCCTATATTTGTTAAATTTAGATAACCATGGTATTTTATGCTTAATGCAAATTTACTTCAATCTTTCTTAGGCCCGATTCAAATTAGCAATCACATAAACATGAAAGTAAAATGTTGATAAAACACAATAATAGATCAACAGAAGACAAGCCAATAATATAGATCAGATTTTACAATTCTTCTTGTCCAACAAAGATATAGGATGGTGTGCATTATGGCAGTCAGCAAGATGCTTCAGCCAGCAGAGTCTTTCTTGG
This sequence comes from Pinus albicaulis, assembly GCA_034641835.2. NCBI lineage: Eukaryota > Viridiplantae > Streptophyta > Pinopsida > Pinales > Pinaceae > Pinus > Pinus albicaulis. The sequence goes on along the minus strand of CM076575.1, from coordinate 511,261,118 downwards.
TCAGCCAAACCCCCAAGTGTCACACCCACAGCCCTCAAAGACAGCTCATCACAAGCCAATGTTGGTCAACCCAAAGTCAACGTATGACAGCAACAAAAAAGTCAACGCAGCATATTAGGGCTTCAGTCAAACAGCTCATTTTCCCTCGATTTTTGTGCCCAACTGTATGGCCTCCAAAAATCGAAATTTCAACAAAATTTTGAGGTCAAACGGATAAGGGTTGACCACGGTCAACGCTTCAGCAAATCAACTCTAAACAGATCCGCAGAAAACAACAACTCCAGCTCCGCAAGTGTTAGGGGAAGAGGCCTCCAAAGGCTATCGAACCAATCAGATCACAATGAGAGGTGTGATGAGTTGATGAGCAAATGACCTCCAAGTCTCTCCAATTTATATCCATCAGTGAGGATGTGTGACACATCTATTAGGCTTGTGAGCCTACATTACAAATCTGGCCGACCTTGTGTTGAGAATTTGGAAGGGTTACGGTTAATACAAGTTATCTTCTTGATAATTACTTGTGAGCTTGCCTGAGTAGCTTATGTATTCTCTTAGTTAATCTTTCATCAAGTCAATTATCAAAATGCATAGGACAAATATTTACGCAGAAGTAACACTTTTATTGTAGGAAGGTAAATTACAGATTTACCTTCCTTACATTACACTTCCGAATTCATTATAACCCTTACGATATCTGCACTATACCTTCAGTCCTTTCCGCAATCTGTACTCTTTTGTCTCTTCCACAATCTGTACTTTACACCCTCTGTACCTTCCGCAATCCTGTACCTTTTATTTCAGATGTATCCGCATTCCATTCTATCCTGAGATCTGTTCCCTTTAAATGTTGTCAAACCTCAGACTAGTCTGTAATTCTTGTGCTCCAAATGAGCCGCAGAACAATCATATATATATATATGACTTGTCCAGCTATTGGGCCGACCATAATATAGGTAATTAGGCCGACTTGGTAGCTTATTTTCTCCAGCATATATTCCAATATAGTTGTAGGTTGTTTTCTCTATTTAGGAGCTTGTCTTCCAACACTTCAGGAGGGTTGTTTGAAAGCTTCTTTACACGGTCTTGGAGCATATTCATTTGAACTGGATCCTTCATGATATTGACACTTAATCCTATTTATACCTAGAAGACAAGAACCTAATAGACATCAAGAAGTCTATCTATATAATAAAATCTTGCTCATGAAACCCATGAAGCAAGTACAACAAAAATACATTTTATTATCTTTGTCTCCTTTTCATATTTACATAGTCAACATGAAGACTGACCTAGTTACATTTTACAACACTCCCTCTTAACTAGGGAGGTATTCATATAGTTACATAATCACTTTCAAACTTAAAGAATCTCATAAGAAAAATCAAATTGGTAATCGCATTTGTATAGCATCATATCAACCAGCATTGTACTAGTGCAAGGCCTTGACTAACAGCCCCATCTCTTCAACGAGACAATGGGCTTCAATGCTAGCGAGACACATGACTTATAGACACCTTCGTCATTGTCTCTCCAAGGTACATACTCCACCCGGGTGTTCCCAAAGTATGACCTTCTTGAACTATTCTTATCTTGGGTAGCTAGCCCTCAAAGAATATCGGTCCCCGACTACTCTTATCATGAATGCCCTACCACATTCTCAAAGAGTATCGACTGCCAGATGATTACCCAATCCTCCATTCTGTCTTCCCAAGACCAAAATGATGTGTCTATCTCTCCCTCTCAACCAGGGAGGACCTTATTCCACAAGGGAATGTACTCATTCTTATACAAAGAATGTACCTAAGCTCATCCTTAGGAATTACCAAGTTTCTTCCAAGAAAGAAACTTACCATCAGGCTCCCTCTTAACCAGGGACCTTCAGCAGCAATGGTGAGACACCCAGCTGCTCATGAAGAATTCATGTTCTTGATGTCATGGATTTCGATATTAAGGAAACTTCAACTTTTAGCTTCATAGGGCACAGATCATCTATCACTTTCATCCTGAGTCATATCAGCTATTAGAGAGTGATTCATCAGACTTCCTTATCTGGTCCATTGTTATGCCATGTTGCTTTCCTTCGAATCATCTCCAAGGATAATACATCCTTTCTCATGATTGGCAGCCTTGAATAAACTCATCCAGATAAACATATACATATGAACTTTTAGAACAAAAGTTACCTTAGTGATGATCTTTCACCATGACATCTTCCTATAGGTATCGACATCCTTCATACAGATAGACACATCTCCTAATGATATGTTTTCTCAAGAGTCTTCTTATTTCCCAGACTTCTGTCAGAGTCTACATATCCTCCCAGGAGATCTCCTAGTCACATCTTCTTGGCTTTCAGATGATAGCAGCCTTTTGACATGGTTGCATTTCATGATCTCTTCCTCTCTGCACATTCTTTATTCCCAGGAACTTATAACCTTTCTGGTTTCTTGTTCATATACAACCACCTCATATTCCATGAGGACATATTATGTTGATTTCATCTTATTCGTGCACTGAGAGATACTCCTCCATAGATCATACTTTTAAATACGGAAGTTCATTACCTTCAACCATATAACATAACATCACGGCATCCAATGTCAGCATATAAATATATACATACCTCATACCTTTTTCCCTTGAGTCATCCTGTAGCAATTCTTAAGAATGAAGAGCTTCATTCCCTTGGCTTGTTTCATCAATATGTTATCACATCCCAGAAGTATGTTTCTATGATGACCCTTGCTCTTGATGACTACTCTCTATTAGTAAAGTTTGTCAAAGAGGTTTTCCCGGAGCCTGTGATTGGATTGTTAATTCAGGTCTTCAAGGCTTGAGACTTCAAGTTCCCTCCAAACTAAATACTTATATCAGTTGTAGATACCTCAGATCTTTGGTAGATCAGCGATTCCAAGATCCTTTAACGTACTGCTTCACTGTATATGCATATCACTGAGAATCCTTCTTTTGAAATCAGAAGTCATGACTATGACTTGTGATTTTACACCAAAACTCCTACTCTGAAGTCGCTCCAAAGGTACCTTCAAATCTGTTTTAAGACTCACAAAACACTTTTCTCAGAACTCCCAAGAAATTGTTACAAAGTTGCTCCAAAGAATGCCATAATCATGTCATTTATCAACCTTCAAACTACAATATATCCAAGCTGAGTATAAGTCTACAATCATGCCACTAATCCGAGCTATAAGACAACAATCCGAGCTACCCAACAGTCACTGCCCACAGGTCCGAAAAGGAATGATCACGGGTTCAGAGATTGTTGCAAGTCCGAGCTTGGATGAGCTTTCATACGCTGAGCTTATATGTTCCCTTTTATATGCAGGTATTTATAGTCTTTATAACCATAATTTCATCCTTCAAAAATCCGCAAATATTTTCCTAAAATTAGGTTCACAATCCTTCTTCACTTATCCGCACAAAATTATGCTTCTAATCCGCATTGTAATGATCTCAGAGATGTTCGCAATTCTATCTGAAATTGTCTGCAATTCTTCCTGTAGTTGACCGCACCTTTGTTTTGAGTCTTGTGTCTACAGGTTCGAGTTTAGGCAGTTGTCCAAGCTCTTGTAGGTAACTGATCATAGTTCCAATCCCTCCACAACACAGGCAGATCCGAGTCACCATCCAAGCTCCTATACTCAATAATCTGAGCTTCTGAGCCTGCAATTATGAGTTGTAGTGAGCTAACTCCGAGCTACCACAAGTCTGTGGTATACCCACCGAAAGCTCAACAAATAATTGCCCAAGAGTCCTGTCACTTTCTACATGGGTCTGAAGCTAAATAAGAGATTCTTCTCTTGCCTAACCGAGCCCTCCAAGGTGACTTAAACAATGATCAGAGATTCTTACTATGGACCTCTTCTTCACAGGTCTGAGCCAATTTATGAGACAGATCTTAATGTTTTATCACTCGTCCGAAGTTTAGTATTAATAACAAATGATTGTCCCTAATCCTTCACAAGACTATGACTTTGGTCTTCCACAAGTAGCTAGACAAAAGTATATCAAGATAACAAGTCTACAATTCCGAATTTGAAAGAGTTGCCAAAAATAATCTTCTCTCCTCGGCCTCCTTTTTCTTTCTGTCTTCTGTGCCTTATCTCTGAAATCGTCACCGAATTATTTTACTGAAATTGCATCGAACATGTATCTCTGCAATTGCACCGACCTTGTATCAATACCACCGAGCTTGTATCTCTGCAATAGCACCCAACTTCTTTTCTCTGAATTTTATATCAGACAGTAGCTTTTAACTAATTCCAAAATCTTCTTGCCAATAAGGTAATCTTCTTTTACCATAGCTCTGATACCATGTTGAGAATTTGGAAGGGTTACGATTAATACAAATTCTCTTCTTGATAATTACTTGTGAACTTGCTTGAGTAGCTTATGTATTCTCTTAGTTAATCTTTCATCAAGTCAATTATCAAAATGCATACGACACAAATATTTACGCAGAAGTAACACTTTTAATGTAGGAAGGTAAATCACAGATTTACCTTCCTTACATTACACTTCAGAATTCATTATAACCCTTACAATATCTGCATTGCATCCTTATAAATATCCGCACTGTACCTTCAGTCATTTCCGCAATCTGTACTCTTTTGTCTCTTCCGCAATCTGTACTTTGCACCCTTTGTACCTTCCGCAATCTTGTACCTTTTATTTCAGATGTATCCGCTTTCCATTCTATCCTGAGATCTGTTCCCTTTAAAATGTTGTCAAACCTCAGACTAGTCTGTAATTCTTGTGCTCCAAATGAGCCGCAGAACAGTCATATATATATATATATATATATATATATATATATATATATGACTTGTCCAACTATTGGGCCAACCATACTATAGGTAATTAGGCCGACTTGGTAGCTTATTTTCTCCAGCATATATTCCAATATAGTTGTAGGTTGTTTTCGCTATTTTAGGAACTTGTCTTCCAACACTTTAGGAGAGTTGTTTGAGAGCTTCTTTACACGGTCTTGGAGCATATTCATCTAAATTGGATCCTTCATGATATTGACACTTAATCCTATTTACACCTAGAAGACAAGAACCTAATAGACATCAAGAAAAGTCTATCTATGTAATAAAATCTTGCTCATGAAACAACAAAAATACATTTTATTATCTTTGTCTCCTTCTTTTCATATTTACATAGTCAACATGAAGACCGACCTAGTTACATTTTACAACATGTGTGGAAAATAAATTCAAAATATATGTTCTGCTCATCCAAACAAGATGATCTTTAGAACAATCTTGCACCTCTCCAAAAGAGGAATCCAACAAAAATATGACCATCATCATATGAGTAGTGCAACATGGATTTTGGACCTAGTTGCCCAAAATTAACACTCCCTCTCAACCAGGGAGAACTCCATATGTCCACAAGTACCATCCATTAGTACCATCGTGTACTTTCATCTAGCATTGTGCATCATCCTGCGGTAACTTGCTTTGTTGTCTCTTCTTTTCAAATAGAACAAAAGGTGAGTCACAAAGACATCACGCTCAGCTGATCCGAAGTCAACTTAGAGGTTAAAACCTCTCTTGGACTCAAAAAGAGTCTCATACTAACCCGAAGCTAGTTTACTGACCCAAAGTTAGTTTAGAGGATAAAACCTCAATAGACTTAAAAGAGTCACACACTAACCCGAAGTTAGTTTACTGACCCGAAGTCAGTTTAGAGGTAAGAACCTCATCATACTTGATCCCAGATCAAGGTGTTGGACACGTGCCACCCTAAACATAGAGAGTACGACAATCTCTGATGCGTCCATCGGTCTTGCTATTGGTCTCTATCCACATTTCCCACCTCTTTGGCCAAATGAGAGGTACTTCCCATGAGTCCAAAACTCCATGGGTAGGATGTGTGCGGGGCATAGATCAAGGAGAGGTGAACCAACTCAATATCATAACGGTGGGGCAGGAGCACAACAAGGTTCGGCGAGCCTAGCCTTGTGTGTGCTTATAGCTCCAAGAAGTTATCCCCAAGCCCCTTGGAGCTCCCAGAGCTGATAATCCAACTCAAGCAGGACCCTCAGAATAAGGTCTTTCCACAATTCCAAGCTTCTCACGGAAGGTTAGGAACTTGACCTTCCCTAGGGGCTTCGTGAGAATATTCGCGACCTACTCATCAGTTCCTATATGATCGAGCCTTACGGCGCCTCGCTGTATCATATCCCAGATAAAGTGGTACCTGATATCAATATGCTTGGATCGATCGTGGAACATGGGATTCTTAGAAAGATGAATCCCACTCTGGTTATCACAAAGGATAATGGTGGTATCTAGCACATGCCCAAACAAATCACTGAAGAGCTTTCGCAACCAAACAGCTTCACAACATGCCATACTTGTTGTAATGTATTCGGCCTCAGTGATGCTCAAAGCCACCGACTTCTGCTTCCTGCTCATCCAAGATATCAAAGCAGAACCCAAGGTGAAGTAGCATCCAGATGTGCTCTTGCGATCCACCACACTGCCACCCCAATCGGTATCAGTATATCCATGGAGTCTCAAACTATCGGCAGTGTATCTCAGCCCATGGTTGATTGTGCCCTGAAGATATCTCAATAGATTATTGGCACCAATCCAGTAAATGTGATGAGGATCAACCATCTGTTGACTCAAAGTATTCACGGCAAAACCTACATCCGTACGAGAGTTCACTAGGAACATCAGGGCCCCCACGAGTTGTCAATACTCAATAGGATTTTCTAGCATGGTCCCCACAGTGTTTCCACACAACTTCTTAAAGTTGAGTTCCATCGCTGTCGACACAGACTTACAGTCCACCATACCAAATCTCTCCAGCAGCTTCATGACATACTTTCCTTGAGAAAGGAAAATCTCGCATGGCCTCTACCAGACCTCCAAGCCTAGGAAGTAGTGGATCAGTCCAGGTCTTTCATCTCAAACTCGGAAGCTAGCACATTCTTACACTGATGAATGAGAGGGTCAGCACCTGTCAGGAAGAGATCGTCCACATAGAGAACCAGAATGAGAGGCCTTTCTCTATCAACCTTAAAATAAAGGTTTGGATCAACATTACTTCGAGTGAAGCCCAGCTTCATCAAGTAGCTACCTATCCTCTCGTACCAAGCCCTAGGGGCTTACTTCAACCCATAAAGGGCTTTCTTCAACCTGAATACATAGGTGTCTCTATCTCGGACTTCGAACCCCAAAGGTTGCTCCACATACACCTCTTCCTTTATAGAACCATGCAGAAAAGTAGTCTTAACATCCATCTGATGGAGACACCATCCTTGCGTTGCAACAAGCACAATAATAGATCGAATGGTGGAATAGCGGGCCACAGGTGCAAATATATCATCATAATTTATGCCTTCCTTTTGAGAGAAGCCTCGGGCAACAAATCTTGCCTTGAACTTTTTAGCACTTCCATCAGATCCATGCTTGATCTTATAGAGCCATTTCGAGGTGACAACAGATTTGTCCTCCGGTCTCGGGACCACTTCCCAGACATCATTCTTCATAATGGACTCATATTCTTCGTGCATAGCGTCCATTCAAACTTGATGTTTGATGGCTTCTTCAAATGATCGAGGCTTAGATTGTACTATCGTACTCATGGCTGCTAGATACCCTTGGTATCTCTTCGGCTTCTTGCTTTCACGGAATGTCCCCCTTGGGGCAACATGTCTCTCGGCATTTGTGAGAGTATCCCTAAGCCATGAGGGTCTTCTCTTATTTGAAGGAGGTGGATCAATAGGATCCATAGGTCCTTCAACATTGGGCATCAGTTCATCCTTCGGCTCTTCCTGCTTCCCTGCTTCTTCATCTTCTTTGTCTTCCTTAGAGCTAGGAAGATTTCTCACTTTCTTGAGGGCAACATCTTCATCGAAGGTGACATCGCGGCATATCTCCACTTCTCTTTGACCAGGCACATAGATTCTATATGCCTTCGAAGTTTCACAGTAGTCCACAAACATTCCCTTCTTTTCAGAAGAATCCATCTTGCTTCTCTTTTCTTTCAGCACATGAAAGTAAACAGGACAACCAAAAACTCTAAAATGAGAAACATCAGGTTTCTTACCAAAGAAGACTTCCTTGGGAGTTTTGGAGTCCAGAGCGGAATGTGGGCATCTATTTGGAACGTACACAGCAGTGTTCGCAACTTCTCCCCATAGAAACTTCGGAAGACCTTGGTCACATAGGATAGCGCGGGCAGCTTCCACAATGGTCATGTTCTTTCTTTCAGCAACACCATTTTGGTCAGGAGTATACGCAGTTCTGGTCTCCCTCTTGATGTCAGCTTCTCTGCAAAATTCATTGAATTCATTTAACTTATACTCGGTCCCATTGTCGATCCTCAAAACTTTGATTCTCTTCTTGGTTTGATTTTCCACCAAGGCCTTGAAGGTACAGAACCATTTGAATGCTTCGTCCTTCTTCTTCGAGAAATATATCCAGGTCTTGCGAGAGAAGTCATCTGTAAAAGACATGTAATAAGAACATCCTCCCAAGGATGTCACGAGCAGCATACCAGATAAGTTAGAATGTATCAACTGCAAGATATCAGTTGTCTTTGTGACACTTGAGGGGAATGGTCCCCTTGTATGCTTCCCTTCGGCACAACCCTAAAATATACCTTCATGATCATCTCTAAATTCGGACATCCCTGTCACCACCATCCTTGCTTCGGGAAGGGCTTTATAAGGGTGTGCAAACCTCCAGTGCCATAACTCTGTTTGAAGAGTTGTAACACATGACATAGCACCCAATGGACTTTCTCCAACCTAGTAGAGTGTATCAACTCTAAAACCAATAATAAGAGCTTCCTTGAAGTTCTTCTTCCAGATACGTACCTTTCCATCAACGAATGCCATCTTCAATCCTTTGTCTTCCATTGCCGAAATAGACACAAGGTTCTTTTTCAAATTAGGTACATACAACACATCTTATAAATGGAGGACTTGACCTTGAGATAGATGAAGGGTCACAGTCCTTGTCCCTTTCACGGGATAGGTGGCATTATCTCCAAGGATAATTTCTAGATTAATATGCTTCTCAACAAAATCAGAGAGGGCTTCTTTATAACCAGTGAGGTGCCTTGAAGCACCACTATCAATCAACCAGACATCCAGGGTGTTGAGTGGAGATGCAGCAGAGAGGGCAAATACAAGAATAAATTCATTTCTCTTATTATCAACAACATTAGACTCATCGTTCCTAGAATTTCTTGACCTCTTGAAAGGTTGCCCATTTCCACTACGATTAGAGGGAAGCCTTCCTTTTTCCTTTGAACCTGTTGTTACTGCCATTCCCTCTCGAGTTGTTATTCTATGCTTAATGCAAATTTACTACAATCTTTCTTAGGCCCGATTCAAAGTAGCAATCACATAAACATAAAAGTAAAATGTCGATAGAACACAATAATAGATCAACAGAAGACAAGCCAATAATATAGATCAGATTTTACAATTCTTCTTTTCTAGCAAAGATATAGGATGGTGTGCGTTACGACAATCAACAAGATGCTTCAGAGAGCAGAGTCTTTCTCGATCAGCCAATCCTCCAAGTGTGACACCCACAGCCACAAAGACAGCTCATCACAAGTCAATGCTGGTCAACCCAAAGTCAATGCAGAAAAGTCAACATAGGAGTCAAGAAAGCAACAGAAAAGTCAACGCAACAGATTAGGGCTTCGGTCAAACAGCTCCTTTTCCCTCGATTTTTGTGCCCAGCTGTACGGCCTCCAAAAATCGAAATTTCAGCAAAAATTTGAGGTCAAACAGATAAGGGTTGACCACAGTCAACGCTGGTCAATGCTTCAGCAAATCAACTGCGAACAGATCCAAAGAATTGAAGTTTTCTTCATTCCCCATTCCTATATTCATCCGAGTCTTTGGACTATTTTGCATTATTCCATAAAGTGCGGTTCAGTGTTGCCATCATAGTAGACGGAAACCTCAATTTACCATTATCGTTCTAGCTCCTTAATACAAGATGTTTCCTGGGTTGTTTATTAGCAGTCTTAGATATATCTTCAAGATCTATTTCGAAACAATGCCTTGGGAAGCCATTTGATGTTTGAAAAATCCTGAGCTTGACTTACTAATTAGCCTTTCTTCTGAAGAGTAAAGCAGACATTATTTTGATCAGATAATGTATAACAGCTATGCCAGATTCAAGCCATGGTACTGTGACGATCCGTGCTCTTAATAACCTTCGTAGAATGTGAATCTTTGACAAAGATTCTGTCTTTGGGCACGAAAAGCAAAAGCTTGGGCATCCCCCTGATGATGTTACATATACTACTATGATTTCTGGTTTGGCTAAGTCTGGGAATATAACAGAGGCCTATTGATTTATTTAAGAAATTAGATGCTAGAAGACTTAAGCCTCATTTCGCTTATTATAATGCTCTTATAACTGGGCTCAGCAGCGCAAACAGAGCAATGGAAGCATAAAACGGTTGTGAACAAGATTGAAAGGCTGTAAAGTACGTTCTAAAAGCTTTATTATATTCTTGATGCCCATCACAGGGCTGAAATTTTTTAGCAGGCTCCAATCGTAAATGCCGTCTCTAGGGAATAGGCAAAATCTCAGCAGGCTGCAAAATATTTGTAATCGTGGAATACATTAATCACTAATGGACAGTTTCTCAGATTCGGAGAATTACAGCTTATGTGCAGAGTCTCAACGGGGACCCAGTTTAGAGACAGAAAGTGCAAATAACCAATGAGAATTGAAATGAAAACGGGGAGTACCTTGCAATCATTACGCACGAATTGGATCCCGTGACCCGGATAAATCGTAGAAGAGCAAAACCAGCACTTCTCGAGCCTCATCTCTCGGCTGCACTCCTTGTGCGCTCCTTGTGCTACTCCGAATCCTTGATCGATACAATAATACTTGAAGGTTTATGAGTTATTAAACCTTCTTCGAGTGAGGACCTCCAATCCCTGAAAGTTCTCAATCAAACACGTTGAAGCACCCACCCACTCAATCAAACCTAATAATATGCTTGGCGCCCAGGCAGCTCAAAGGGCCTTTTGAAGTAAAATCGTAGGGTTTATATGTTGAGGCCCATTACTAGGCTTTTCCTGTACGTGGGTGTTATTTGGTATTAATATTTTCACTGATTAATCTAATCCTTTAATTGACTCGAACGGCCGTCCCGTCAAACTTTCTTTTCGAACCCGAGATGCAGTTCACTCTGCCTATATGCGATTCCAACTCCCGTCCGTTGCCTAGTGCACATTTGTTGCCTCGTTGAATCCATCTCTACAAACCCACACTTTATGCTTTCTGTAAGGGTACATGGGGAAAAGAGTTGGGTAGAAAGAAGAAGTATTATGTTCAAGAATTCAACCCCACTTGTGATCTTCAACAAAAATATACATTGGAGCTAGCATTCCGTGGAAAGCAAAGGTTCTTATTGCTCAATTAAGAACTAACTCACATCAACTTCGGTGTGAAACAGAACGGTGGAAGAGACATAAAGAAGCTTGGGAAGAAAGGGTATGTACTTTTTGCACTTCTATGGCAGTGGAATCAGAAAAACATTTCATTTTGGAATGTGACGCTTTCAGAGACATCAGGGACAGTTACCGCAGTATGTTAGCATCAATTCTGTGGAATTTTCTTTTCAGTGATGGAACTATTAGATGGTTGGGTCAGCTCATCATCAATTTGAGTAAGAAAAAGATTGAATTATATAAAGAAAAAACCAAAGAAGTTGGTGGTCCCATAAACTATTTTTAGTCTCGTGGACGTTAAAATATCATTCATTCATTAAAGTGGAAGAAACCTTGGAATGGTCTATTGTTTCCCTAATGTAATTTTTTTAGGAAGAGGTTATTCATGCGAAGAAATGGGTTGGTGGGACAGCTTCTCTAGTCCCATCTTCTCACGTCGACAATCGCCAAACCTTTATTTCTCCTTTTGTTGACCTTGCTTCACCCCCCTCCTCCTCTCATCACCCTTAGGTCCCACCGTTCGCGGTCAACTCTGCCCCCCGCCCCGAACCCCCCTCCCCCTTCCATCACCTCGCCCCCCCCCCCGTTCGCAGCCTCCCTACTCCACCCCCCTCCTCCTCCCATCACCCTCGGGCCCCACCATTGGCGGCCTCCCCTGAGCCCCTCATCCTCTGCCACCCTCCTGCCCTCCACCACCCTCCCTTACCCATGAAGCCCTCCTCCCCTCCCCGAGCCCCTCAACCTCCGCCACTCTCCACCACCCTCCCTTGCCCACAAACCCCCTCTCCCCCCCATCCCATCACCCCTCCTCCCTTGCATTAACGGTGACATTCGAATTTGAATCGCTATTCTATGCACGCCCACTCACACCCGCATAAAAAACGAAAATCCATTCCCAATTCGGATTTGCCCTCGGCACTCCAACATTCTGACATTTGACCATTGCAATTCGGAGCTCAGTAGGCTTGCATTGCGCTTCGGCAATTCGACAGGCTCCAATTCCAGCACCAACAACATTGTAAGTAACCCTCTTCCATTTTCAAAATAATTTGCAAGCGAGTTACCCTCCAACGTTATAAACTTAGGTATTGTACTTTGGCAATTCGACAAGCTCCAACTCCAGCACCAACAACATTGTAAGTAACCCTCTTCCATTTTCAAAATAATTTGCAAGCGAGTTACCCTCCAACGTTATAAACTTAGGTATTGTACTTTGTTTATCTGTAATCCCCGAGAACACTCACAAAGAATATGTATAGCTCACACGCCAAATTGATATACATCTCAAAGCTTCCACAAATCTATGAAATAAACTCAATACCTAATCCCTTCACAAGAATACAGATCTCTTCGATGTCCATTTACGGTGAAGGCATCAGACATATTGGGTGCACCACCTGTGAGGAGTGATTCATTTGTAATGTTAATGGGGTTCTTGTTCCACCATTCTTCTTTTAAATCACATGATCTCCTTGAATCAATATGAACCATTCAAATCATATAGGCAAGCAAACATTTATGTATTGAATCTCATAGAAACTCTTCACCTATTGCAATAGGAATTTTTGCATGGGGTTTAGGAAAGGATGTAATCTCTCTTTTAAGATAGATTACTTACAAATGGAAGTCCAGAATTCAAAGTGATTTTTATCACACATTTAATTTAATTGTTATACAAAATATGAGTTCAGCGCTGTGAAGATCCTGTTTAGTTATTTCACTTTGAGATTTACCTTATTTCTAGATGCATTTGTTTGAATGAGATTTTTTATATTTCTTGGATTTTGGGGGCTTATTCTTGGTATTTTGTTTTGTTGTGGTTCTCCACCTTTTACAAAATCAAGGCCACTATTGAATTTCCATGACTTTGGGTCTATGATAGAATCTTAAAATCTCTGACACTACCAAACCAAGAATCTCAACAGAACTACTTTGCACAGTGGAATATAAACAACAGTAAATCACACATGCACAAAATATAGACAGCTTTTTACATTTTTCACTGCTAACTTTGTTATATTAAACAACATATAGTAAAACAGTCTAAGGCTCACGTACCAAGGATAATGGCCCTCAATCATCCACTAGTACAAGATACAAAATGGGGCTTGGTGTCAGTACATCGACAAAAAATTTGTCATCAACAAGAAACTCTGACCATCTAGCTGATGTAGTCGACTCCCTCAGCTCCTCTCGGTTGCACCTTGTACTTGCCCGGTCCTTTGCCTCGCGATTTGTAGCTCCTGCCTCTATCAATGCTCCAAGTCCATCTGGCCACTGAACCTTGGCTATCAATATGCTCTCTAGTTGTGCCTTAGTCCATCAAGGGCACAACACATCGAGACTCTTGTCAAATTGTTCACAACTCCACTAGTGATCAATTCTCAATCTCCCCACTGCTGCTACTCCAGGATTTCAGCCCACTATGGTCTTCCTGCGTTGCTTTGATGAATAACAACATAGGGCACAGAGGATTGCCACCTATCACTACAAGATGTCCATCTCCAACAATGAACACGGGTTAGGAGGACTTCCCATCATCTGTTGTAGATGCCCTTCTCCACACACAAGTCTTGGGCTACTCAAAATTGCCCATGGTTGATCATACCCTTTACCTCAACAACTACCACTCATGCAATTACCTTTGTCCATCAAGGTGTTTCACACTGGGCTCCAACTTGGACATTATCATGTTGTCCTCCAGTAGACCATAAGTGCCCAATCCACGTTCACCCTTGGTCCACTCTCATGCTGCCCTCCAACACTCCACGAGTGACCAACTCTGTTGTAGCATCTGCACCTAGCCAGGGCATCCAATACTCAGGAAACCCCTCCACATGGTTGCTTACAGTCATCACCAATAGTCCTCTCCTAGGACACTTATCCACTGTGAGATTTGCTCCTAGTTGGGGTTTCTTAACACCCAAGACAACCCTAAAAAATTTCTCCCATAGGCTGCAAATGAAACCGATTCAAAACACCAATCTTCACTGTGGAAACTGCCCACTGGTTAGGGCTTTTGACCTCCACGTCAAACCTCCCTCCCTAGCTTCCACAAGCTGCAAATTTTGTCATCCAAAACTAGTCAAATCTTTGACCCAACACTTGGCAATAATGAAGAAGGTACATACCTTGAACACTGTAGTTCAATACTGCAGAAAACGGATCACCGGTCAGGGCACAACTGCAGCGCATAATCTTCCACCATCTGTGGTCAATTATGTTCCATAAAATTGTGGCTCCTTCTCCTCCACAAGGTGTGAATGGGGTCCTACAGCTCCTTTTTTAGGGCTTGTTTGACCCTCAAACTAGCCAATACAGGCCTACGGCATTATCATCACAGGACATTCATCATTTCAGTCTGTTTAGAGATTATTTACCACTTAAAAAACAGTCCCACACTCTCTTTATAAACTCGACCTAACAGCAGACCTCCACACACTTCAAAACAATCACAAGAAACCTCAAACGGCTCTGTTTCTCTTGGTTGAAGTAGCTCCCTAATATGCAGCCCTAAAAACAGAGGTTTCCTTCTTGTTCAATGAGCTTTTCTCTTGCTTTATGTTGCACAAATGGATGATCAATAATGTCCTCACACACCTCCTATATATACACACAAAGAAGGGCTTCCAAAACATCACCTAAGGGCTTGAACAGTTGTCACACATGTAGAGACGAACCTTATAATTTACTAGATGAGTGCTAGGCTTTATATATATATATATATATATATATATATATATATATATATAGCAACTAGGAAATGAAACCATAATCATACAAGTTTGAAACTCAGTAAAATTAAATCACGTATATCAAGTCCATAAATTTAACTTAATAACACATACATATATTTAACTTGATTATAGGCACAATGAAATCATCATAATGAAAAACAATATAACTAACACATGTATCGTTCACCCTTGGATGAGAACCAAACTTGACTTGCCGCTACTTGAGCTCCTTTGTTGTCGTCTACCTCCAAGCCTGAATGTTGTCATGCTTAATCCGAATGTAATGACCCACTGGTTGACCTCTCAGCCTACTCCTTGGGTACTCTCCTTCCCCGCGGACCCCCGAGCTGCAATGGGGTTATACAACGAAGGAATGTGCTAGCTGATAGAGGTGAGCCCCTCTTGGCTCAAGAGTCCCCTCTCTATAATACTTTATCACACCAAACTCAACTATAGCTCGTAACCACTCAAAATGACATAATCTCCTCCATCCAACAATAGGGTAAACCAAAAAAGGTCATTTTTCCCTTCCATTTCCCTTTCTTTTATAGAAGGCTTCATAGGTGACACTTGGAATTTCATGCATAAATAATTATATTTTTCTTACCCAAAATCTGATTATTCTCCCACCCATGTGCTACTCTCTCATCAAGACTCTCCAAAAATAATTTACTTAATTATTCATTTAAAAATAGTATTTCCCTCAACCCAACAAGGTTTCCTATTTCTTCTCATAATTGTCTCTTGATTCCCCCTTTTTACTCCTTAATTTGTGTTTATTGCTGAAGTTAATTGATGATTCTCAGATTTGGTCCCCTAACTACCTCAATTTGCCCTTTTGATGAATATTCTTATGTTGGCTTTTGCCACATGGAAGTTCTCTAAATTTCTCAAATTTTAATTTATTAATCTTATTTTAATTCACCACCCTATTCTCTTAATGAAGTTTTTAATAAATCTTTATACTTAACTCTATGTCCCTCTTTCCCCCTTTTGCCTAATTAAGTCTTATGTATTTAATATTTTGTTTTAACATGGAAAGGGTAGAGTTATCATGGTAAAATATTTTATCTCTTCATATTCCTCCCTTACCCTAAGTTTTATTCTTGATTTAATTCCTTCGGTTCTAACATCATATGTCACTTGATATGAATTAGTTGGATTTTCCTATATTGATTATATTTATTAGTTTCTTTAATGATGTCGAGGGTGTCAAGTTGGTCATGCCCTTCAAGAACTTCCATTTGAAGTTCCAAGGGTGCCATGCTTAAGAATTTATTTTTGATGCCAAGGGTGCCAAGTCGGTCGTGCCCTTCAAGAATTTCTCTTGAAATTCCAAAGGTGCCACACCACTTTCCCTTCAAGTATCCAGTGGTTACGAAGGGAAATTATATGTGCAACGCTAGAGACCTCTATCATCTCGTATGTTGCCTGCTATAGTGAGACTAATGGTGTTGGGGATCAAGGAATCTGCCTTGATGCATGCCCCCCATAAAATCCTCGTGAAGGAACCAAATTTGGGATCTGCCCTCACGACATCGTGATCTTCAAGGCGAAGGTATTTCGACCTTTCCAACCTAAGTCACAGCGGGAGTGTTAGCGGGTGAGATCAGGAACACTGTTCTACCCCTCCCATGTTGTTCCATCCAATTGTACAACCCCATCACCCATATGTGAGTCATTCGGCCAAGCAACTAACATGTTCCTGCAACCACTGACATATCATCAGAGTATATGTAATATATATAACAAGTTTCAAACTGAACTTAGAATTTCAAAGACAAAATATTAATTTCTATCAAACCAGATATTATCCACTCATCATATGCGAGTGCCTCTGGTGGTTTCCTGTCATACTCAATAATCATCAGTAACAAAGTTCTCAGTGTTAGTCATTATCATAATAGAAACATCATCATGACCTAGTCATTCCCATTATTGTTTATTTTGAATCAGAACTAATGTAAATAGCTACATATGGGACACATCCATCATGTTTATCATAATCATAACATCAATGGTAAATTAACATATCCATCAAAGGCATTATCATAGTAACATCAATAGAAAACATATCTATCCATAAAATCTATCATCATCATGATATCAATAAAGAACCTGCATATCCATTAATGCTACAATCATATCAATAAAGAACATGCATATCCATAAATGCTATCATCATCATAGTATCAATAAAGACACACATAACCATAACATCCACTAATAATAGAGTCATGTGTCCGGATCCTCAACTTGAGGTCCTCAAAGAATAGACTGCGGGTCTTAAGGCTAAATAATGTTTAAAATTCATATCACTGTCAGTAAACTAGAGTAGGGCACTACATACACCCCCTCTTAAAAGTGGACTTCGTCTCGAAGTCCTTGGAATAGATAAGGAAAATGGTGATGCATCTATTCGGCATCCTCCCAAGTGGCTGAACTAGGACTGTAATTGTCCCACTAGACCTTAACCTAGTCCAATAATCGTTGTCTAAGCTACAAAGTTCATTGGTCCAATATGCAGACTGGTTCGACCATCACCTTGCCCTTGTCTGAAACCTACAAGTGACCTAAGTCAATAACATGTGATGGATCTGAATTATAATGACGCAAAATAGAAACTTGAAACACATCATGAATATGTGCTAGGGACGGAGGTAATGCAAGTTTATATGCTACCGGCCCTTTCCTTTCTAAAACCTCAAAAGGTCCCACAAACCGTGGAGACAATTTTGCTCCCTTTCCAAATCTTATAGAGCTCTTTTGGGGCCTTACTCTCATGAACACTCTATCTCTCACTTCGTAACTTCGGTCTATTCGATGAGAGTCAACATAACTCTTTTGTCGATCTTGTGCTTCTTTTAGCCTCCCTTTAATCATAGTCATTTGTTCTTCCATCTCTTGCACCACTTCTGGTCCTATTAATACTCAGTCCTCTAGTCGATCCCAACTAAGAGGTGTTCTACATGGTCTTCCATACAAGAACTCAAATGGTGCCATCTTGATGGAACTTTGATAACTGCTATTGTAAGCAAATTCCACCAAAGGTAAAAATTCCTCCCATTTCTTATGTTGGTCCATCACATACATTCGTAGCATGTCTTCGAGGATTTGATTAGTCCTCTCTGTCTAACCATCTGTCTCAGGGTGGTATGCAGTGCTAAAGTTCAATTGGGTTCCCAAGGCTTTTTGGAAACTGGTCCAAAACCTTCCTGTAAACACTGCTCCCCTATATGATATGAACTTCCTCGGAACTCCATGTAATCTTACAATCTCATCAATAAAAACTCTTGCTATCTCTGGTGCCTTATATGTAGTCATAACTGGTATAAAATGGGCACTCTTGGTTAATGTGTCCACCACTACAAATATGGAATCATGTCGTCTCGAGGTCATTGGTAGTCCCACAATGAAGTCCATTGATATAACTTCCCATTTAGATTCTGGTATCTCATGGGGTTGCCATAACCCTGCTGGATGTCTGTGTTCAGCTTTTACTCACTGACACACTAAGCATCTTGCTACAAAGTTTACAATGTCCTTCTTCATTCCTTTCCAAAAGAAAAGTGGTTTCAGGTCTGCACTCATCTTCTTAACACCAGGGTGTGCCATGCATACTACATGATGTGCTTCATTCAAGATCAACTAGCGTATATCTTCATTCGGTGGCACATATATCCTTCCCCGGAATCGTAGAAGTCCATCACCATCAAGGGAGTATTCTTCATATTTTGGAATCCTCATTTCTCTTCATAAATTTTTGAATTGTTGTGGCCTTCACCTTAACTATTCTAGCCCACATCAACTACTTTGGTTTAGTCATTAGTCTTGATGAAAATGATTAGATCACTTGCCTACGTTGCAGAGATATCATCAGCCTTGATGGAGATAATTAGATCACTTGCCTACGCTGCAAAGCTTGCTGCAGAGATATGGTCATCGTACACAACCTACCTGGATGGCCATATTTGTTACATATTCTATATCTGATTAAAAAAAATTCACGTAGTGTGTGTCCTAGACCAAAAGATAATTATACTATTTCAAAGAGAAAGATCTTGGAATTGTGTTGTTACACACACTTTCAAAGATAAAGTTCTTGGAATTATGTTAACCAGATCCATTTCAACATAAATCTGAGCATCAACGGATATTTTACTCTAAAAGGTGAGTATGAGATTGTAATAAACCTACTCAAGGAATTACCAGATGCAATGAAATTTTCTTCATTCCAAAAGTCTTTGGACAATAAAGAATTCTCATACATACTGGAGCTAAACAAATAGGAGCTACCCAAAATTTTCATAAATAAGCCCACCAAAATAAAAAACCATGCCCCTTGTCTCACAAATCCAGTTGAAGTCTCTCTTAAGATTAAACTTTGGCATATATTATCATATATCCATTAATGTAATCTAAATTGAACCCCGGATTTTCGAATTTTTTGTCAACCCATTCCCTTAGCCTAAATCAAAAGGTTATGATTGAGTTCCCTACAGTGAAAATCAGAGTATTGAGAAACTCTTGTTGTAATTCAACCAAAGGTCTATGCTCTTGGTTTTGCAACCACCCATCAGCCAAAAACAAACTCCAACTCACTAACCAGAATAGTCATGCTCTTGATACTTCCAGGCAGCCGTAAATGGTCCACCTGCAAGGAATTTAGCCAATATGGAGATTTGAATTCTTAAACCCCCCACAAACTCTATTCACAAAATCTCCCCTTAAGGGATTCTAGCACCCATTCCGCTTTTATTGTCTTTTATTTTTTTTCTTACTAAATATAGATATCCCAAAAAACTATGATTATTTTATTTCCGAAATTTACAATGCTAAGTTGCTTTGATAGTCTGCATCAAAAATACCATAGCTTTCTATGAATTTAATGTGTGCAATGCTTTTCAAAGGACGGATAGAAAAACACATATCATTCTGACTGTGCTTGCATCTAGTATTAACTGAGATTTCAAGTGTGAAAAATAGTCTGTTGAGCGGTTGTGTTTCTCTAGGCATACCCTATGCAGCCATCCCCTATTATGAAGTTCAGAAAGATCACACCATGTTTGAATAAATACATCCTGATATAAAATTTCCTATTCAGCTTGAAATAAAGTAACCTCTAAAGCTGCTATCTTGAAAGAAAACAAATTACTTGATTAGTTAAATCATAAATGTGAGAAAATTGGAAAATAACCATAACCTAAAAGGGGTGTGAATGCCATTTTATCGTCTCACTGAAAAATCTTTCCAAAGCAATGTTGGTGGGTAAATCTCTCAAAGAGTTGCTTGAGATTTGACAAACTGTTGACATTCTAAATGAATGCCTGCTCAAAGAAAACGAATAGTCATCAAGAACACATTGATATAGTAGTCCAACTAAATGCATGTACCTGTTTGACAGCTACATGCATAATGCTCTATGCACAGGACATAAGAGTGTAGCACAAAAAGTAGCATGGACATAAGGGTGTAGCACCACCCTCAAATGGTATAATTTTCTATGACCTCTCTTGAACATAAAATATATGAGAATGATACATTAAAATTTTGATTCGCTTTAATTCCATGCTATTCACAGTATTCCCCCTTTAGTGGATGCATGCCAATAACAAAAACTGTTCATAGATCTGAAAACGTCCATTGTGTTCCTGTGGTGGTTATTCCAGAATGCAAAATTTTTCAAGCTCTCTGGACCTAACATAAAGTGCTATTTCATCAGAAAAATCACAATTGCTGGTACACATATTGTCAGTTCTAATGATAGTAAACACCCATTCATATCACTTACAACATGAATTTAGAGCTAATCAAAGGCATTCTCAAAACCCCTATAAATGCTTCCTGGATTTTTCTTCAAACCAAACTTCCAAAATGTTTCACCTTTCCAACAGATTGCTCCATTATATAACCGTAAAAAACCAAGGCATTTATGAAGCAAACAAGCAATGGTATGCTCCAACAACTGAATGAATGGACGCTGGCAACCTTATTCCAAGACTAACACTAACGTTCTAAACTAATACTAGAAAAACAGCATAACTCTGATATGTCACATGGTGAGTGGAACTTATAAATTGTATTCAAAAGCAACCATCTTTCTACCTTTCAATACATTCACTAAATGGAAAGGTTATTTACATTAGTAATCAATAATCAACATAACCACATAAATGCTAAAATGTCATTTGACATAATTATGAACCATTACATAAGTGAAGAGCTTTCTAGTTTACCACATCTGCTCAGTACTGAAGTAGGCAATTATATTAATTTGAAAAAAGTAAAATAAAACTTCCCAATTCAAGTCACTCTTGAAGAGCTACACAGATAAAAGACAATCATAGTGTAAAATCTCACACTGCTTGTTACTTTTGTTAAAAATCAATCAGATTGATTATAAAAAAAAACTACTTTTATATGCTGCCAAGCTAGAAGACCAATCACTATAATCATAACCAAACTCAATGCTTTATTTTGAGGTGAATGCAATTATGTTAATACAAATGAAAGTACATAAGAAAGCTATAGATACTCTTGAGCTTCTGAATACACAGAGCTCCAAACCAAATGGCCAATATTTATGATCAAGGACACTTTGTGAAACCTATTGAAAATCCAGTTTTACAGTCAAAACTTACTTAAAAACTACTCCAATTATTCTGTAGAACTTACAGAGCATATGTGATTCTTTGAGTCAATAGGTGAGAACAAATTAGGGTTAAATGAGTAACAGAATAAAGGTTTCCCTTCAAATGCCCCTGTCATGGGATGGGGTGGCAACCAGAACCATAATCTAGTGTACATATCGAATGCAAGCATTTGAGGCCTTTTATAGATCAAAAAATAAATCAAATTCCCGTGCCCAACTGCAGTGAAATACAATTCGTTCTCCTCTGTGTGTAATTCCTTGAACAACTTATTTTTCATTTTGGCGACTTCCTTCCAAGCCATAGCATTTTCACAGAGCTCCCAAACCCTTATGCTGTCAAACACGGTCTTTTTCATAGCGCCCCCTACCATAAAAATTCTTCTTGAACACTCTACGAGGCTGGGAATGGTGATATTCTTGGGCATGGGGGCTTGAATTTTAGTCCATACACCTTCCTGTAAATTGAAGGAAAGGGCACCATATGGGGAAACGGTTAAGAAGTGCAGGTTACCATTACTGATGACAGAACGGAATTTGAGATCACTTTATGGGGGTATCAATCCGTTGAGAGCCCAGTGACCATTACTTGAGTCATATACTTCAGAACTCAAATCCTTATGGCCATCAGGGAGTAAATCATCCCCTGCTACAAATACTTTATATTCACTTCCCTTGACGATTGTGCTCACTATTGGAACCACCCTCTTCTTGATTATCGGGGGCAGGATCGTCCAACGCTTTGTGATGGGATTGCAGACCACAATTGACAATGGCCCATTGAGTTCCCCCCCCTACAACAGAGCAACCCACCTGCAGAACCCAGGCCACAGACATGGAAGGGGAGGAATGAGAGTGAGATTTGGTGCCACACATTGAGATTAGGGTTATATGCATGAAATTGAGAACATGAATATGATTGAATCAGAGGATTTAGCCGTTGTCTTTAAGAAGACAATGCAGCATCCCGCATATCTCACGGAAGCCTCTGTCAAAGCAAATCCAGAAACAGAGAAACTCTGAGTGGAGGAGAAGATTGCGGAGGATTTAGGAGTCTAAAAATCAGAGCCCACTGAATCGCCGAGAGATGTTGATGAGAAGCAGATAATATGCGGTTTTCGTAGTTCAGAAAACTATTAGTAAGGCTTGAATGCGCGGAACACATGATTGAATGCCAACATCTGCTCCTACTAATGCCAAATTTGTTTGATTTTAGCAGTGGATTTAATCTGGTGGTGGTTTCGATTTCTTATGCCTTCGTCCTGAAACTTCGACAGCACCAAGAATCTTGTTAGAGATGCGTGATCACTCTAAGTTAATCCACATAGTGTTGACCCTATGTGAATGTTGGAGAATGCTTACGTATATTGTTGACCTGTCTACTTATGCTGCCGAATGACATGTCACGAACAATGATGATTTGGTGCGATCTTTGTTTTACATTTGGTACAGTCATATAATTCTGATTGCATGTGTTTCCTTTCGCTTGGATATGTATTGATACTGAGGATGATATGGTGTGCCACAAACGTTTCCTTTTTGTCCTCGATTCTGCCTTTGACGTATTTGACCTCAGATGCTCCACAGACACCACCGAAATTTCGGCCAACTGCCATGCGACTACCTCAGAATGGGATTCGCGTGGATACCAATTGCATTAAAAAAATAAAAAAATAAAATAAAATAATAATAATAATAATAATCGAATTTGGTTCAAGGTCATTACTTTTTCCTTAGTCAGTCTGTCTTAAGCTTCAAGAGAGTGTTGGACTCAGGCCATTCAATCTGACCAGGGCAAAGCTACAGAAAAATAACATCCAGCTCTTGGATGAATGAGACACCTTGCCACAGAGTTATTCGCTCCTTTGAAACACAAATATTTAGACAAATTTCCACAGGGCTTGACTACCAACAATCTATTCAAAAATTAGATTAAGGAGTTTATAACACAGATTGAAAACATGATGACTAAAAGCTCCCAAACATGGATACTACTCATAAAGCAATGCAATGTGTTCAGTATTGTTGTGGAATGTCATGGTGTTTTCCTCCAATAAATGTTACTCTGTTGAAATCTTAAAGATATCTTGCAGGTTCACAAAATTTTAATCTCATTACATAGCAGACTCTTGTGACAGTGCATCTCGTGGAAAGAGTAACTATGGTTTATGAACAAGTTTTGTTATATTTTTAAATCTAATCCATAGTTCTGGAAATATTTCTTCACAACAGCAGCGCTGTTTTCATGATTTCTTATTGCATAACTAGAACAACACTCAATGCAGTGGATAAATTTTAGATATCATGGTGCAATTAAGCACTTGTAGTGGATGGTCTATAAAAGTTTACAAGTATGTGTGCATTCAAAATAGAGGCTAATACAGATGAAACATCTGCCAATTGTGCTTTCTTGAATGCATGATTCTTTTCCATGACTTCTGCTACCAAGTTCGCTCCGATTGGTATGACAGGAGAGGAAGAGCAGATAGCTCCGAAAATCCAGGTCATGGCTATGATACAAAAATGTCTAAGGAGATTTCTCTACAAGAAGAAGATTTGTACAACAAACCAGAAGAAGGTTCCAGAGACCCATGTAGTGTGTGTGTGTGTATATATATATATATATATATATATATTAGAGTTAATTTATCAAATTACTTTAGAAATTGTATGATCAAATGGTTAGTTATAATCTTATAGAACCAAAACATAATCAAGAAGGTTTATAAGTCCACAAAGACTACAAAACTCATGGTTCACCAAAAAAATAATACAAGGAAAGCCTTAATACTTTATGTGCCTATAGGTCCTAGAGGTTGAACCTTTGCTTTGATACCAAGTGTAGAGACCAACCTTATAATTTATTAGATGAGCGTTAGGCTTTAAATATATATATATATATATATATATATATATATATATATATATATATATATATATATATATATATATATATTACATACAACTAGGAAATGAAACCATAATTATAATGTTTTAACCTCGGTAAAATTAAATCAAGTATATCAAGTACATAAATGTAACTTCCTAACACATACATATATTTAACTTGATTATAGGCACAATGAAATCATCATAATTAAAAACAATATAACTAACACATGTACCGTTCACCCTTAGACGAGAACCAAACTTGACTTGCCGTTGCTTGAGCTCCTTTGTTGTCGTCTACCTCCAAGCCTGAATGTTGTCATGTTTAATCTGAATGCAATGACCCACCGGTTGACCTCCCAGCCTACTCCTTGGATACTCTCATTCCCCGCGGACCCCTGAGCTGCAATGGGGTTGTGCAACGAAGGAATGTGCTAGCAGATAGAAGTGAGCCCCTCTTGGCTCAAGAGTCCCCTCTCTATAATACTCTATCACACCAAACTCAACTATAGCTCGTAACCACTCAAAATGACATAATCTCCTCCATCCAACAATAGGGTAAACAAAAAGGTCATTTTCCCTTCCACTTCCCTTTCTTTTATATAAGGCTTCATAGGTGACACTTGGAATTTCATGCATAAATAATTGTTTTTTATTAACCCAACATTTTATTATTCACCCATCTATGTGTCACCCTCTTATCAAGACTCTCCAAAAATAATTTACTTAATTATTCATTTAAAATAGTATTTTCCTCAACCCAACAACACTTCCTATTTCTTCTCCTAGTTGTCTCTTGATTCCTCCTTTTTACTCCATAATTTGGGTTTATTACCGAAGTTAATTGATAAATCTCAGATTTAGTCCCCTAACTACCTCAATTTGCCTTTTTTGATGAATATACTTATGTTGGCTCTTGCCACATGGAAGTTCTCTAAATTTCTCAAATTTTAATTTATTAATATTATTTTAATTCACCACCCTCTTCTCTTAATGAAGCTTTTAATCAATCTTTATACTTAAATCTATGTTCCTTTTTCCCCCTTTTGCCTAATTAAGTCTTATGTACTTAATATTTTGTTTTAACATGGACATGGTAGAGTTATCATGGTAAAATATTTTATCTCTTCCTATTCCTCCCTTACTTTAAGTTTTATTCTTGATTTAATTCCTTTGGTTCAAACATCCTATATCACTTGATATGAATAGTTGGATTTTCATATATTGATTATGTTTATTAGTTTCTTTAATGATGTCGAGGGTGTCAAGTTGGTCATGCCCTTCAAGAACTTTCATTCGAAGTTCCAAGGGTGCCATGCCTAAGAATTTATTTTTGATGCCAAGGGTGCCAAGTCGGTCGTGCCCTTCAAGAATTTTTCTTGAAATCCCAAGGGTGCCACACCACTTGCCCTTCAAGTATCTAATCGTTACGAGGGAAAATTATATGTGCAATGACATAGACCCCTATCATCTTGTAAGTTTCCTGCTATAGTGAGATTAATGGTGCTGGGGATCAAGGAATCTGCCTTGATGCACGCCCCCCAGAAAATCCTCGTGAGCGAACCAAATTTGGGACCTGCCCCCACGACATCGTGATCTTCAAGGCGAAGGTATTTCAAACTTTCTAGTCTAAGTCACAGCGGGAGTGCTAGCGGGTGAAATCAGGAACACTGTCCCACCCCTCCCATGTTGTTCCATCCAATTGTACAACCCCATTACCCATATGTGAGTCATTCGGCCAAGCAACTAACATGTTCCTGCAACCAATGACATATCATCAGAGTGTGTGTGTATATATATATATATATATCAAGTTTCAAACTGAACTTAGAATTTCAAAGACAAAATATTAATTTCTATCAAACCAGATGTTGTCAGCTCATCATATGTGAGTGCCTCTAGTGGTTTTCTGTCATACTCAATAATCATCAGTAACAAAGAGTCTCATTGTTAGTCATTATCATAATAGCAACATTATCATGAATTCTACTACTCCCATTATTGTTTATTTGAATCAAAACTCAATGTAAGTAGCTGAAGGAGACACATCCAATGTCAATGAATTACAACATCAATGGTAAATTAACATATCCATTAAAGGCATTATCAATAGAGAACCTGCATATCCATTAATGCTACAATAATATCAATAAAGAACATGCATATCCATAAATGCTATCATCATCATAGTATCAATAAAGACATACATAACCATCACATCCACCAATAACAGAGTCATGTCCCATCCTCAACCTAAGGTCCTCAAAGAAGAAGAGTGGTCTTAGGGCTAAATAATGTTTAAAATTCATATCATCACAACACTAAACTGATAAAGACCACACAACACACCTAAATAACATTAGGTCGTACCTAGACACTTCATGTGCAAAACCCAATTATAACCTTCAAAAAATTCATATCTCTGTTTCTACAACTCGAAATCGGATGATTCTCATTGCGTTAGATTCATCTCGCTGAGAGCTATCGTCCTCATCCATCAAATGTCGAAATGTGCTCATGGTTTTGGCCCAAATCCTGATGGGTGCAAAACCCCAAGCTTGGGTTCCAAGCCCACAAGTGACTCTTGTGGCGCTTTGCCCTCCAATCTTTGAACCTTAGGGCTTGGAGTACCTTTCAAGCTACCAAATACCAACACTCATCTCCAAGACTAGGAAGTAGCCATCATCATCTCCGATGACACTAGCCCACTGCGTCCATCACCTAGACTGTTACATCGCAATGGAGAATGAACTTCTCTCAACTCGGTAGCATCTCTACCCTCATCGCATTCAAAACTCGAAATCTCGGTGAGTATTCCCTACCTCATTGCATCTAAACCTAAAGATCCCAAGCCTCCATAGGGTTACTCCCTCTAAGGCTAAACTTCCTCTGAGCCTACATGATCTCCACTGGCTCAGTCCTGCAAGCACTCATCCTCCTAGATCAAATACCACTCATGCAAATCCCTCCAATTTTGAATATGCAATATCATGATTCGATGATCAACAAAACCATGGATGTCCAACACTCTGTCCAATCCTGGTCTCCCCTGGTAGCACAAACCATAACCACTGGTGCCACACAAATATCTGAAAACCCGCTTCACTGCTATCCAATGCTCCTTCCCTAGTTTTGACATAAACACGCTCACACTCATCGAGGGTGTCCGGTCTAGCAAGGCACTACCTATAAGCATCAGGCTACCCACTGCACTTGCATATGGAACACGAGACATATCCTCCTCTTCTTCTAATGTCTTGGGACACTCTTCAATAGAAAGCTTTACACCTACATGAAAAGGAACCTTCACTAGTTTACTCTCCTGCATATTGAACCTCTGCAATATTGTCTCGGCATACTTCCTCAGGTTTAAACAGAGCTTCCTCTTTGCCCGATCTCTCTTAATTCCCATGCCCAAAATATAGTTTGCAGCACCAAGATCCTTCATATAGAATTTGAAGAACAATTGGGTGTTCAAATCTTGGATAATTTATTTGTCATTTCCAATCAGAAACATATCATCCACATACAAGACCAAATAAATAACACGGTCACCAATTAATTTAAAATAAACACAATGATCCTCTTTTCTTCTGGTGAAGCCAAGTCCCTGTATATAGGTATCAAATTTCTACATCGCATCCCCAAGCTCTGCTGGAACCCTGTAGGAGTTTTTGAACTTATATACAAGTTTGTTCTTTCTACCCTTCACCAAGCACCATAACTTGCCAAGCTTTACATAAATCTCCCTTCCGCATCCCCCGTGAAGAAATTTCGTCTTCACATCCATCTGTTCTACCTCAAAATCAAATGCAGCAACAACAAATAAAAGTAATCTAATAGAAGTAACCTTGGCAACAGGATAAAAAATATCACCAAAATAAATTCTTGACACCTCAAAATAACCTTTTTCTACCAACCGAGATTTGTATTTCTCCACCTTGCTTTCTACATTCATCTTCTTCTTAAACACCCATTTGCTCCCGATGGGCTTCCTTCCAACCGTTAACTCCACCAGATCCCATACCTCATTTTTGTGCAAGGATGGCATTTCATCAACCATGGCCTCCTTCCAGAGTTTTCCATCCTTTGAATCTACTTCTCACTGATAGTTCTGGGATCATCATCAATTATAGTTAAAGCAAAATTTGAACGGAAAGCAGATGGAATATACCTTTCTAGTTTCCTTCTTTCCCGAACTAATCTTCTCACAGTTGGAGTTTGTGGCTCTTCCTCTTCTGAATCTTCTTCTGTTGTAGAGTCTAATTCATCCTCCTTTAGCTCAAACTCTGTATTCTCAGGTTCCTTTGGTATGAATTCATGTTTAACAACATCTTTCACCTCTCTAAACACCACATCTCGGTTGTACACAACCTTCCTTGTTTCTAGGTTCCAAAGCTTGTAACCTTTTAAACCATCCTTATACCCAATAAAGATGCACCTTTTAGATTTATTATCCAACTTGGTCCTTTTCTCCTTTGGAACATGTACATATGCATCACATCCAAATACCCTCAGATGTGAAAGAGAGGGTTTCTTTCCAGTTCATACCTCATGTGGAGTCTTATCCTCCAACGCTGATGAAGGTGATCTGTTAACCAGGTAACATGCAGTCTCCACTTCTTCTGCCCATAATTCCTATCCTAACCCAGTACCACTGAGCATGCTTCTTGCCTTTTCCATCAACGTTCTGTTGTAATATTCCAAAATTAGCATGCAACTAATTGGAATATTGATTTTTGTTTTTATCACCTAGCAGCTTAATAAATGGGTAAGGAGGCCCATATATTTCAGAAATGAGAATAAAATCCCTCATAGTGTGAAAAGAGATCATCATAGGGGCTGGATTTCACACCCTCATGTGTGAACATGGTAATTTTCATGTGGACAAGGTCAAGTTTGACCAAGTCAACAACGCTGGGATAGGAGGTGGAGAACACTTTGAGAAACAGTGCAGTATGAATGGGAGGAGGTTTCTTTGGTGAAGGAAACCCTAATGAGTGAGACCCATGGCGAGAGGGCTTTCACTTGTTTAAAAGGAGGGCAAGGCATCCATTGTTATTCATGTTATGGATTATTGATTTCTTGGTTTGTTTAGACTTTGTGCATTCTCTTGTTATTTAGTAGAGTTGTTGTGCTGCTTATCACAAGGCATTCCTACTTAGGAATTCCTTATCCTTTCAAGAGAGGCCTCTTGAAAGAGCTTGCTCTTCATTTCTCCACATTCAGGCTTGAGGCCAAGCATCATCCTTCAACTACAACACAATTTCTGTTTAGAGTTGGGTTGTGTTGCAGGGTGTTGCAGTGGAGGTTACTCAACACCATTTCCGGAGCTCATTTTTCAGAGGAGGAAGCTTTATTTCCTTTGGAGGATCATTAAGGAAGAATTTGGGCTGATTTCACCATATTTGGCATCAAGCCAACCATTTTCCATCATCTACAATGCAGTTCCTCTCCTTAACTGCGTTATTTTCAGCGAGCATCTGCAGTGAGGGTTGCAGTGTTTGTTTGGAGGGAGAGATCTTCAGTGTTAGGATCAGCCTTTAACTTGGAAGATCCATTGGAGGAGGTTTGTTCAGCTTGTGCATAATCTACAACCATCTCCATCCAGTTCTTGAGTTGCAGTTGCTACTCAGTCTTGAGACTGCAACTCCGACATTTTTTCCATTTTGTATATTTCAGCCAATCCTTCCAGGATTGTCTTGAAATCCTGTTTGTGAGTCTACATCTTTACTCCCAACATTGTTTGGGCCCTACATTTGTATATTTGTGTATTGAAACTTCCCAGCAGTAGTTCCCCTAATAAAATTGCACTGTCATAGCCTTGGGCATTTTCTGTGTAGCAGTGTTCTTCATTTTTCCATGTACATGTTTCTTGAGGCTTGTATTGCCTAACTTGAGTGATTGTTTCCTCAAGATATTGTATGCATTTGCTATTGTGATCTAATATGATGGATATTTGGATCTTATTACATCCTATGTGTTGATGTATCACTGCTATTTCATTATTATGTTCATGGATTGTTGTAACTCCACATTTGGAATATCCTAAGATATTCCCAATAGTGTAAATTTTCCCTATTTTGGGATATTACAGTGTTATCAAGGCATAATCTTGACTCATCCTATGGAACTCAGCCAATATGCTATCAAGAGAAGAGAATATGAAGACTCCAGTCTTTGGAGGAAAGAAGGAGGAGAGGCTCTCAAAGCTTCTTCCTAAATCTGTACAGAGCATTCAAGGAGATCTCAAGAAGATCAAAAGGGAGATGTGTATAGAATCTCCAAGAGGGTTTGATTATGAATCAAACTCTAGATTTTCATATGATGAGTGTGAGCATGCAGCCACACATCATGATACACAGCGCAGTCCTATGCCCAGATTTTCCATGAGAGAAAGGGAAGAATAAGGAATGACTAGGAGGGGAACTCTTAGTGATTTTCTGCAAGAGTATGAATCTCAAACTCAGAAGTTTAGAGATCATATTACCTTTCTAGATTTTTGCAAGATCAAGGTGAAGAGAAGCAAGCAACATGATATGGGTAGATTTCTTCTATCTACTTTTGAAGGTTCACCTACATATTCAGCCGGCGCTTGGGTGGAAGAACTAGAAACCTTTTTGCAGCAGCATCAAATTTCTGAAGATGAAGTCATCAGAGTTGCAGCGCTGCATCTTGGAGGTAAGGCCCATGCATGGTGGATATTTGAGTCCTTTTCTATGAAAAATTCAAACACTTCTTCTTATGCAAGGTTTATTAAGACATTGGTAGAAAGGTTTTATGGAAAACTTTCTGCAACACATAAGGTGAAGCTAAAAAAATCTAAACAAACCAAACCCTTTCATGTGATGGAAGAAATTATAAACTCAGATCCACTTAGGAAAACCATGGAGGAGGCTAAAATCTTGCATCATAACTTGCTAGAGGCAAGACCTCTATCTCATATTCCTGAACAAGAGGGCATGGAGATCTCTTTTTCAAAAGAGGATCCAATTCTTGGGAGGATAACTAGCATCATGTGACGAGGAGCACACATCTCTGTCTATTTCATGAGGTTGATGCACCTAAGAGGGAGACTGGATTGCGCAGTGAGAGCAGGGACAAATTTGTCCATTCACATATGCAGTCTACTCTTGATGATGATGTCTCATTGCATGGAGACATTTCACCAAGGAGACCACCTGGTCAGCAGATGGTGAGAGATGCTTCATATTTTGAGGCACCACTCATTGATTCCAGAAGAATGGAGACCTTGGGGGAGCTTGGTACAGCACTGAGATTCTTGGGTAGACTCAAGGAGGAGAGAGGCATTCTCTCAACATCATCTTCACCCACTCTCATTTCAGATTCTACGTTGTGGCAGAAGCAACAGAGGACGGATAGCAACCTTCCAACTTGCATCTTTGGCATGGGAGATGTCAAGGAGGAGGATGACCATATGAAAAATGTTATTCATGAGAGATCATCAATGCTGTTACTATGGAGGATAGATCCATATTGGAACTCCTAGCTGTTGGTGGAGTACTCCAAGGATCTTTTTACTTGTATGATATTGGATGACCAGTTACATGTAGAGGGATATTCAGTTAGAGATGGAGTCATCTACTATCATAGTAGGATCTTCTTATCTAGAGCTTCCTAGCTCAAGGAGAAGTTGCTACAAGAAGCTCACAAAGATTTCCTTTTTAGCCACACTTATTCTATCGGAGAGCATACCACACCATCATGGAGGGGTATTTTTGGGAAGGCTTTGAGGAGGAGATGTATCAGCATATGAGGAGATGCATGGATAATGTGGAGATGGAGGAGATACGTAACTCTTTGGAAGAGTTAGCACATCCACCTCTTTTCTCTTTGAGGATGAGTGGAGACTCATCTATGAGCCACTCCATTTGTATGAGCAAGACATATAGTAAGGGTATTGTTTGTTTGCATGATGACTTGTATAATGTGTCTATGCATCCCTTAACCATATATGTGCAGAACTTTGCTCAAAGGAGGAGCATTCTTCCTTCTAGACTTCATGGTATACTTAAGGCCATGAGCAGTATTGATGACCACTCCCTAGGAGGACTTGGGGAGGAGATGTATTATGGAGAACATACTTACTTTGCACCAAACATCATTCACTTTCTCCAAACACATGATGAGAGTGGGACAGCAAGCAAGTGGTTGAGAAACCATACTTTTTGTCACTCTCTTTTGTAGTTGAGGTTCAAACTGCGTTGGTTACATTTGAGGGACCATTGTCCTTCTCCCTTGCTACATATGGTAGCAAGTATGGTTCTCATTATGGTTCCTTATGTTTCTGTTGCTCTTATTTTTATTGGGAGCATGATTGGGGGAGTGGCACATTGGTTGGATGTGTCCCTTAGGGAAGAGATTTCCCACATTGTTTGCATTGCATGTTCTAATGGGAGCATGAGAGGTAATATGGCCACCGCAGCAAAACATATGTTCTTTTATGAGGTGAGCCATGGGATTGATTGGATGCCATATGATGGTGACTTCCAACTCATCACATATGAGATGATTTGGGCCAGCATGTTTCATAACGTTGGAGAAGAGATCCTTAGGGGTCTGGTCTTCTTCTTGCCACTTGAGGGAAACATTATTGCAGCCCAGGATCAACAGACACTCTACACTTATCTTAAGTGGAGAGGAGGACAACGTGGAGTAGACTATTTTGTCTACGAAGATCAGATTTTTCAGCCCACCTACATTACAGGAGCCAAAGGTGGAAGAGGATTTTTAGGAGTTACCATGTTGGGAGGTAACTCATTTTGTGTGGATGATTGCTTGGGAATGGAGGATCCACATGGGGATAATAATTCCCAACACTTTTCAGATTCCATACCTCAAGGGAACCTCTGGACAACACCTCATTTCCTTCTTGAGTAATCTACTTACTCATGATGATAGCTATTTAGCTAACTTTCATGATTGGGAGGGGCAATATGGAGATTCATGATGAGAAAACATCTCATTCCTTGGAGGAGCATTTCATATGAGGATGCTACATCAGGAGGAAGGGAAAATTTCATTTCTATCCTTGCAGTTTCTTGAGGACAAGCAACATTTTGGAGGGGAGGACTTTAATATTCCAAAATTAGCATGCAACTAACTGGAATATTGATTTTTGTTTTTATCACCTAGCATCTTAATAAATGGGTAAGGAGGCCCATATATTTCAGGAATGAGAATAAAATCCCTCATAGTGTGAAAAATGATCATCATAGGAGCTGTATTTCACACCCTCATGTATGAACATGGTCATTTGCGTGTGGACAAGGTCAAGTTTGACCAAGTTAACAGCACTGGGATAGGAGTTGGAGAACACTTTGAGAAACAATACAGTATGAATGGGAGGAGATTTCTTTGGTGAAGGAAACCCTAATGAGTGGGACCCATGGTGAGAGGGCTTTCACTTGTTTAAAAGGAGGGCAAGGCAACCATTGTTATTCATGTTATGGATTATTGATTTCTTGGTCTGTTTAGACTTTGTGCATTCTCTTGTTGTTTACCAGAGTTGTTATGCTGCTTAGGACAAGGCATTCCTGTTTAGGAATTCCTTCTCCTTTC
Source organism: Pinus albicaulis (assembly GCA_034641835.2). Lineage (NCBI taxonomy): Eukaryota > Viridiplantae > Streptophyta > Pinopsida > Pinales > Pinaceae > Pinus > Pinus albicaulis. The sequence goes on along the minus strand of CM076575.1, from coordinate 511,226,788 downwards.
AAGAGAGGCCTCTTGAAGGAGCTTGCTCTTCATTTCTCCACATTCAGGCTTGAGGCCAAGCATCCTCCTTCAGCTACATCGCAGTTTCTGTTTAGAGCTGGGTTGTGTTGAAGGGTGTTGCAGTGGAGGTTACTCAACACCACTTCCAGAGCTCATTTTTCAGAGGAGGAATATTTCTTTCCTTTGGAGGATAAGTAAGGAAGCATCTGGGCTGATTTCACCATCTTTGGCATCAAGCCAACCATTTTCCATCATCTACAGCGCAGTCCCTCTCCTTGACTGCATTATTTCAGTGAGCATCTGTAGTGAGGGTTCCAATGTTTGTTTGGAGGGAGAGATCTTCAGTGTTAGGATCAACCTTTCACTTGGAAGATCCATTGGAGGAGGTTTGTTCATCTTGTGCATCATCTACAACCATCTCCTTCCAGTTCTTGAGTTGAAGCTACTACTCAGTCTTGAGACTGCAACTCCGACATTTTTGCCATTTTGTATATTTCAGCCAATCCTTCCAGGATTGTCTTGAAATCCTGTTTGGGAGTCTAGATCTTCACTCCCAAAATTGTTTGGGCCCTAAATTTGTATATTTGTGTATTTAAACTTCCCAACAGTAGTTCCCCTAATAAAACTGTACTGTCATAGCCTTGAGCATTTTCTGTGTAGCAGTGTTCTTCATTTTTCCATGTACATGTTTCCCGAGGCTTGTATTGCCTAACTTGAGTGATTGTTTCGTCAAGATATTGTATGCATTTTCTACTATGATCTAATATGATGGATTTTTGGATCTTCTTACATCCTATGTGTTGATGTATCACTGCTATTTCATTATTATGTTCATGGATTGCTATAGCTCCACATTTGGAATATCTTAAGATATTCCCAATAGTGTAGATTTTCCCTATTTTGGGATATTACATTTATTCATTCTTTCTGCAAATATTTTTTGATGAGGTGTGTATGGATTAGTCTTTTGCCGTGATATAACACACTTCTTACAGAACTCTTCAAATTCCTTCTTGCAAAACTCTCCACCATTATCTATCCTCGGAACCTTTACCTTCTTCTCTGTCTGGTTTTCCACCAGAGCCTTAAATTCTTTAAATCTGTCAAAGACTTCAGACTTCTTCCTCAAGAAATATATCCATTTATTCCTTGAGAATTAATCTATGAATGAGACATAGTACACATATTTTCCCAGTGATGGAGCCAACACAGGTCCAAACACATCACTATGCACAAGCTCTAATATCTTTTTCACCCTCTTAGCACCAGAAGGAAAACTCACCCAATTATGTTTCCCATATACAAAATGTTCACATAAATCAAAATCTAGAGAGAATTTATACATACCTTCTACCATGCCATTGCCATGCAGTATCCAAAGGCCCTTCTCTCCAATATTTCCAAGCCTTTGATGCCATAGCATGGTATTTTAACCAGAGACCGCTAGGCTTTCCGCTCCACTTTCAGGAACTCCAGAACTGTTGCACCCATCAATAACAGTGCTACCTTGAAGCTTGTACATAGTTCCAATTCGAACTCCCTGCATTAATACAAATGGCCCCCAAACCATCTTGTAGGTATCTTTCTCGAACACTGTTTTTACACCTGCATCATCCATCTTGCTTACAAAAATCAGATTTCTAGCCAATTCAGGAATATGCAGAACATCAAGAAGTGTTCTAATCCTTCCACCTTGCAACTTCAGCTTGCATTTTCCACGTCTGACGATTTTTGCCTTCCTATAACCCCCTAAGAAGACATCACCACCATCATACTTCTCATACGTAGAACCACTCCCTATGGGGAGTGAAGTGAAAGGACGCACCTGAGTCAATCAACCATGCCTCATGATCTAGATGTGCATTTGAAGAAGAAGCCAAATACACATCCCCACCTTCATCTGAGGTGGTTTTTGCTTTTGCGGAAGGAGCATCATCAATTCCCTTTCCTTTCTGTTGTACTATACAACAACCCTCCCTTTTTCTAAATTTTAGAAATAAAATTTAGAAATAGGGTCCCTTTCTTTTTAGAAATAAAACACTTAGGAATAAAATTCATTGTTTTGAAATTTCATATTCAACATTCAAAAAACTTATAGTCCGATCTAATATAAAAGGCATTATCATAAAAACAAATCAAAGTTAAAAGCTCAATCGCAATCGGAGAATCGGAGATAACACTCATTAGAAATATCATATACCCATTTCAAATCTTCCGATGCGATTAGTCCAATCGGAAGATTCTAATCGCTAAGAGTTTAAAACAATTAAAATAAAGCTTCCGATGCGATGCGGTCAATCACAATCGATCAATCGGGACAATCTTTAAAAAACTCTTTACGCTTAGTTGAAATTCCCCGATCCGATGTGCATTTGATAATAAGCGCTTTTAAAAGAAAATCGAACATTTGTTTAAAAAATATGGTAGACCCCACCATCAGAGATCGGAAATATCTGCAATCGCAATCGATCAATCGGGATAAACGTATTGTGATACTCATTTGCCATTCGAAAACTTCCGATGCGATTCATCTATTTGCATACGAAGATTTTTGTTGAATATATTAATATATCACAAGCGCCAAATCTTTATTGGTACGAAGGCATTCAATAACGAATCAAATGAATATGGTTTGTGATTTGGTTTTAAATACTTAAGTGTGACCCAAAAGGAGCATTTACGCAATATACGAAACAAATGAATGAAAACCATAAATTCATAAATCAGTCCGTTTGAATGACTTGTTGAGCACGACTGAGAGTTTATTGTCTTGCAGAGCCAAAGAACACCAAGTTCTTTCATTCACAGACAAAGAGAAGCGGTAGCAGACGTAGAAATGTCAAAAAGAGGAAGAAGAAATAAGACTGTTCTACCAGTGAAATTTGCCGAGACTCCTACAGTCTCAAAAGAAAAGCCCGTAAAGCTAAGGCTAGTCACAGATACATCATGCCAAGGTCTTGGAAAAATGACGTGGGACACAGTCTACAACCTGTTGGAAAAATTAGACCCCAAGGTCACAGTGGAGAAGGCATCAGTTCCAGACGAGGATAGCTCGGATTCCGATTCTGACATCAATGAAAGAACACTTGCAAATTCATTTCTGCATCGAATTGCAGCCAGAGCAAGCATCATGCCTTACTATGATGCAGTTCGATGGATTATTGACAGTGTAAAAATAAAAGATAGAATGTTTATTTCAGCATCCGGAGTGCCTTTCGGCTCGTTTAAAGCAGAAGACTTGAAAGCAATGTACCACCTTCCAGACCCACAGAAGGTGTATAACAAGGAATTTATCAAAGAATTTGCTGATGATAACCAAGTCCAATCCGACCCTATCAGAAATTGGAGAAAAAACCCAGAGAAGCACCGAAATGAAGCATCCGGTATGTATTCTGTAGATTCTCTTCTGCCTCCATATTCCTATGCAGCTACCATGATGTGTAGGTTATTTGGAAATGATAATTCAGCTAGGTTTTCTATACAAATGGTCCCCTTAATCCTAGCAGCTGTGAATTCCGACATTATGGATTGGGCTGTTATTCTTTCTGATAGAATGGCCAATAGGATCCTTGAGTACAGACAAGAAAAGGATGCTGGAAATTCTACCCCCTTTTTCTTTTGTGCCTATATTCTTGATGCTATTTGTTTCAATTCTGAATTTCCCTTATTTGGATGGAAATGGACTCCCGATAACACCCTTCCAATCCATATTTATCATAAGTTGCTTTGGAAGAGTCATTTCCAAGCTAATGTATATAGAATCTGTCATGGCTTCCTCATTCCCGTTTTCCAAACCATTTTTAATCGCTTTCCCCCTAGGATTTCTGATAAAGCTAAAGCCGACTTGTCTGCAATCGGAGATTGGTTTGGGGAGGAAAAATTTACTTATATCAAGGTTTTTGGTAGTATAGTGGAGCCGCATGTTCTTCCGCTTTTTGTTCCAGATAAACTTCTCGCTCAAGAAGTTTCTTATCAATTGACAATTGAAGGTATATCCAGGTCTTTGAACAACAGTAAGAAGAAAATGTGGCCTCAATTCCCACTCAATTGTGGGCATTTCACTCTAAATGATTTCAAGCATGCAGAAAAGGAAGTCTTCAAGATAAGAGGTTGTAAATTTGCAACCATTCCTGGAAAACAGTATGATCCAAAAAAGATAGCATTTGATGTCACTGCTTCAGTTTCAATTGCTCGTTTTGAGCATGAACCAGATATGTTCGATGATTTGTTTATTTCATTAGATAATTTTCCTCAGATTTTTGACTTGATCAAGTCTACATTTCAACAAGAGGAAATAAATAAATTTCTCTTATTTAGAAGCCAGAGATTGTTGAGAGTACCTCTGGATCAGCTGAGGACTCAAATACAAAAATCAGAGACAGAAGGTACATCCGGCCAAACGCTAGTAGAAACATCTACCAGCAAAATCATTACACAATTGGCTGTCAACCAGCCGATTGTACATTCTCAAAAAGTGGTCACTATTGACAAACCTGATGCCCCAAAAGGGAATACTGCTCAAATGATAGACAAATGCACAAATATCAATGATGAGGTGCATAATCAAAAGGATGGATCAGATGACAAAAGCACCAAGTAGAGCATAGATAAAGAGAAAGAAAAAGAAATAACGAAGGAGATTACGGTTTCCACTAATCTTGATATTTCTTCTCAGCTATTAAATCAATATGATTAGTTTGCTCAACAGCTTGGATTGCAGGATAAAGGTTCAGAACAAATAGAGCAGGATGTTGAAATCATTCCTGAACATCCTACAGGTCATATTGTATTAAAATGTGAGGAAATCCCTCCTTTGGATGTATTCTACAGCCCTAAACATAAGGTTGTTGTCAAGAGACAAAGAAAGAAAAGAAAAGCAGAACAGGGCATATTCTCTACTCCATCAGAGGAGTTTATGAATATTGTTTATAAGAACAGTGAAATGAATCCATTTGAAGACCTTACGAAATTGTCACAATATACAGGAGCCTATAGTGCTGCAACAGATGATAAAGTTGTAGAAGTTTCTCAACTAATAACTCAGAAAGATCTTCACATAACTTCACTGGAAGAAAAAGCTAAGGAGAATCAGCAGCTGATCAGCCAATTGCAGCAACAACTACAGGATCAGATATTCAGGTCTAAAGAATTGGAGAAACAGTTGGCTGAAGAAAAGAAGAAGGTCGATGAAAAGCTTTTAAGCAAACAAAAGCAGCTAAATGAAGAAATTTTTAAGTTGCAGAGTCTGTTACAAAATGAGGAAAAGGCAAAAATGACTCAAGAAAAGGAGTTCCAAGCAACTTTGGATAAGTTTAAAGATTATCCAAAGTTAAATGAATTCAAATCGGAAGCCCTTGAAGCTAATAAATTATTGACTCAGCAGTTAATTGAATTTTGCTCAAAACTGTCACAAGCAGAACCCTTTTGTGAGATTACTTCATCTTTGATCCAAACTATCATAACTCTTAGACAAGAAATAGATGATGCTGATGAAAAGATTTCTGAGTTTCTCAACTGGCAGGATACAGAAAAGGGAAAAGAAGCAAATCTTCCTAGGATAGAGGAAAAACACAAAGAAATCCTGTTTAGAGAATGGGAACATCAATTAATGAAATCTGATAGAGCAATATCAAGAGCCAGAAATATAATGAACAATCTCACGCAATTCATAAATGACAGCCTATATTCAATTAATCTCATTTCAGACTGTGTTCCTGGCAGTTTGCCAAAGATAAAAGAAACTGAAGACAGGTGGAAAGAAGAAATGGAAAGGAAAAGTCAACAAATCGGCAGACTTCAAACTATATCCTGGGATAGTATGTGGACTCATGTGATCAAGCCAAACAATCAACAGACAGCTATCAAACTTCTATCAAACGCTGTCGATTGTCTAATTCCAGAATTTTCTGATGCCACCTATGCTGGACAGTTGCATACTGAGATGAGTCATCCACCAAGACTCCGAGATATGTTGAACATTTGCAACTTGGCTTCATCAAGCGAAGGAGAAAAACAATGAATCAGTTTTATTCAAAATAGCATTTCAGTTTTAAATTGATAGAATTGTAGCAGTAGTATTAGGATTTTGTTATGTAATTTTATTATTTAAATCCCTCTCATGCATTTAGAGAAGGATCGGAAGTTGTAATATTTTGAGGATTTGGAGCTAACATTTATGTACTTCATTCCTTATTATATTTCTATGAAAGATCACATCTGGTGATTTTTGTGTTCAAATTATCTTTGAAGTATTGCAATTTTGTGCCTTTGGAGTTAATTTTACATCGGAGTTACTAGATCAGAGTATCATACTTCGTTTGACAGTCTGCAATATGAATGAGGTATTTTTATCTGTTCATTGTTAATTGTCTCTGTTATATGGTATTCATTTGAAGAATTTGCTATCATTTATATATTTGATTTTCATAATATTTCCTCTTTATATTATCATTTCTGAGTATAATTGGAATATTATCATTTATATACGTATATGAATGGTATATGATGATGAATGCAATATGCTAATATAACTCTGTTTAATTTATTAAACAGAGTTATCTTTATTCGTTTCTGCACATTTCAATTTAATTAATAATACATTTTCATGGTTATTATTAGATTGAAACAATCCTAAGTTGTATTCACATATTATTACCCGGGTTAAAATTAGAATTTCTTTATCAGCATTTAGTTTAGATTAGATAGTTTTATTATTCTGTCAATTTAGTCCCATTTTCACCCACTCAATTCAATCCACTTAGTTATAAGGAAACTGGTCCTTTAAATCCAGTCGGAGCCACCATCCCAAACGGAAAAGGAGCTGTCTTAAGGTCCCGACCGGGTGGTTTTCCCCCAATGTTTGAAGCAGAGATTTTCTAGGCTTCAACACTTTCTTAGGAGCTTTGGATCTGCAATACTTTTTGTAGTGCCCTTCCTTTCTGCATTTCCATCACACCTTTACAAAATTTCCCGGAGATTTATATCTCCCTCTAGATTTAGATCTCCCACTCGAAACCTTATTTTTGTTTATGTTATAGGACCTTCGTCATACATATAACACATCTCCATTCTGTCCCTCCATATTTCTTCGTCTCATTTCCTCCGACAGCAAGGCTGAGATAATGTCATCAAAATTAAAGGTAGTTGTATTGCTACTTATTGCAATAACCAGACTTTCCCACGAATCTGGAAGAGAACACAACAAACAGATGCACTTATCTTCATATGAGATTTTAATATCAATAGATAAAAATTGACTTACCACAGTATTGAAGGAACTCAGATGCTCTATCACCGAGTCTCCATCCTTCATCCTTAAGTTATACAGCTTTTTCCGCAGGAAAAATTTATTCACTATAGACTTAGATTGGTAAAAAGTCCCTAGCTTGTCCCAAAAAGTCTTCATCGTAACTTCCCCAGATACATTCAACAATACTGAATCTGAGACACACAACCATATTGTGCTCTTTGCCTTATGATCCAACTTATTTCAGTCTTCATCTGACATTGACGTTGCTTTAGTACCTAGATCTACCATGATCCACTGATCGTTATCCACCAGTAGATCCTCCAGCTTGAGCTTCCACAACTCAAAGCTCTGACCATTAAATTTCTCGATCTCTATCTTTCCACTACTCGCTGTATTATTTCATCGCAAGAATCGATCCTGTAGATCTCCCAATGAACAGGGTCTACCACAGGCCCAAGCAAAAAAACCCTCAGCAGCAAAGGCATCCCTTTGAAGTTGAAACAATTTTGATACCAAATGTAGGTTTTAACCCTGTACATAAATTAACTGCAAACAAATCTTAAAAACATAAAATAAACAATAGCGAGAGCATAAAACATAAAACATATATACACAGAGATTTTCCCATGGATCCCAAATTGGGACTACCAGCTTGAGTTTTCATTATATTCCTTTTAGTGTTACAACACATATATATACATGCCGAAGCATTCATTAACCCCAATCCATTAACCCTGGTTTAGAACATAATTGTAGTTCCCTTGACCGGATCTACAAAATACCAGGGGCCGAAAACCATCATGCCCCAAAACCATGGGCGGATCCGCCCACCAAAAAATAGGGTCAAAAAAAAAAAAAAATCCCAGGGCTCTGCCCCAGACCCCGAACAAGGGGGGGGGCTGCCACCCCCCCTGCTGTGCCCGACGCAACATACAAGGGGGGGCTTTTTCCCCACCTGTAACCTCCCCATGCATGAAACTAATCGGTGAAATAATATAGCACATACCCAACATTCTGTATGTACAACATTTATAGGATGATTATTAGGCCTTTCCTTGTCTGTGATCATATCTTTCATTTTATTCTTACAATATAATTTTCTCATTTGACCAAAGATAGGAATGGTTGCGTAGGAAAAGTCCAACTACAGTGTACCTCTCAATTTAGCCCCCCAAGATCTTGATAGTAGCATATCAAAACGTGGCAGAATGTCAGCAACCACCATGTCCATTAGGACATTTTTGACCGGATCTATTCTAGGGAGACAAATAGATCTTTGATTAGACCCAAACAACAAACACGACCAAAATCGAAAGAATATAAATCATGATATGGGCGGGTTATGTCAAGGCCAATCTTCTCCATGATGGCTTTAGGCATGAGGTTGTGGGAGGCCCCGGAGTCTAACATGGTGTAATGAAGGATGAATTGGTGGATTTTAAGACTCAATTAAAATGGAGGGACCTCGCTATATTTAGACTAACCATCAATTGTAGGACCAAATATAAGCTCAGGTTGATCATCCTCTATATTGACCATGTCAGATAAAGGGCCAACTCTCAAGGTTTTAACTACATGGGATTTATACTTTTCAACTTTAACCAATTCAGTAAGAGGAATATAGACCTTTAAATTTAAAATTTTTGACTCTAAATTGAAAGGTATAGTTCTGTCTACCTATTTTATAACGATATCCCTTTTCTCAACATGATATTTCGGTGCGGATTATTTCATATGAATATCTCTTTATTTGGCAGGTGCACTTTTAGAAGGATAATTGCTTTTATTCTGATTTGGAACTGCAATCTCTTTACCCTTATTCTGATTGGCTAGAGAAGCTTTCTTTTGTGGTACTTCTTTCTGTTGAACTATCTTCTTCGGAGGTGGATCGATTGGAACATCACGGCTCCTCAAGGAATAATACCTTTGTTGGGAACTCAATGCACCATGTATCCTCTGTGATAATCATTATATTATACTTATAACTCATCATCATTGCCCAATATGAAGTCTTTATCACTCGGTAAGTTTGTTTTTTCCACATACTCTTCACCTTCTGTCAGAAAGATGGGCTATCCATCAATTGTTAAAAGAAGGTTTTCCTCTACTGTTGGTTCTTCCTCTTCATCACTCTGAGCATAGTTATGTTGTAGTGGTGTCTGAATTTGCTGTTGTTGCTATGTTTCAGGAGCTATTTTCTCTCTTTGCTTTATCTGGAACTGAGGCTACTGCTGCTGGCCTCGAAAGTTCCGATTTCTAACTTGTGGCTCCATTTGTCTATTTGAAATAGAAATTCTATCTACCATCCTTTCCATGGTCATAGGCAAAGCATCAAATTTAGTGTCGGATGAGGTGGAAGGTTCCTCTTTAATGGTTACTTTACGTTCAATTTTGAGTTTTGACTTCTTAATCAAGAGGTTGGCCTCAACACTCACTGAATTTCAGATCATTTATTCTAGAGTAGTTGGATTTCTCTCTCTCAATGAGTAGGCCATGTCTGGGTAAAAAGCATCAGGATAACGCAAAATGGCAAAACCAGGAGGTGGTTTCATTTCATTTGGGATGGAGTTATATATTCTAAGGTATCAGGCATTATACTCACGAATAGATTCATTAGGATTGCGCCTCAGGGAGTCATACTCATAAAGGATTTGTAAGGGGCTTTTATTCTCATCCCACTTGGCTAGTTAAGAATTAGTTAGTTCATTGGGAGTCCTAATAGAATTAGCTGCTAGGGACGGAACCGAGTTTTAACTTCAACAGAAAAACTTTGCGCGATAATTCACATCTTGGCATCATCTGCATCTAACTCCTCAAGGTCTATGAAGGTTGTGATTTTGGCCATGTGCTAATGGGCAGTGATTTTAGAGTTTTCATCAAAGAGAGGAAGTCTTTGGCCATATCCTTGTGGGATATCAACAAGCTCACCAAGGAGAATTAAAGGTCAAAATATAGCCATAATTCCTAATGAATGTGGTGGAGGGGGAGGAACGAAGAATGGATTGGTATGAGGAGGTTCTTGAGGGGGCAGTTGAGATGATGATGGGATGGATAATGTGAAAATATATTTGGGAAGCTTGGGGGATGTGAAGGGTTTCTTGTTGGTATTGAATGAGGGATTTTTCAGTAGTGTAATGTAAGGTGTTGGCTAATTTTTCGAGCTTGTGATATTGTATCCAAATTTTGACATCAATCTCATTTACAGGCTCAACGAATGATGGGTTTAGCTCTAATCTCTAAGGTTCAGGGACTATTGTATTCGAGTCAGTCTCGGATTTGGTTCTAAACAGTGACAACTCAAATTTGGTATCAAAAACTAAATTTTGAATGGCTACCAAATCAAAAGGTAATGAGAAGGATCTTACCAAATCTCGAGGAGGAGAATCCAAAGAACTCGAAGTTGGATGAGATCTTTGATTCCTTAGGATTCTTTTAGGATCTTCGATGAGAGAAACCGGATCTGGATTAGGGTTGGACCTGGTATAATATTTTCAAGAAGCAAAATTTGCTATCAGACACTACAATTATGAAATAAACCTTATGAAACTAGATCCTATCATCCAAAGGACAAGTTTCCGATAAATATTTGTCTTACACCCAAGGAAAATTTGTCTTTTTGCTCCCCAGCAACAACACCAGAATGTTATCACTCCGCCAGATTCCCAAGGCTAAAGAACGAATCCCAACAGAGATAACCACAGACCAACCATTTAACTTGGTAGCTAGACCTACCAAGTCAGAGAGGGCTCTCTCCACAAAACATAGCCTAGGAGGTTGAATGGATTAGGATTTTAGGCTAGGTGTGAGTTCAGGGGTTTTGATCATTTCTTTTGGTCGAGCTGCTGAATGAAAGTATGGTCAAGGGAGCTAGGTTATGGAAAATTAGATAGGGTTGCAGAGATTCAATGGGGCAAGGTAGGCATAAGGATTAAAAATTTCAAATGATTGTGATGGGATGGATTTAAGACTGATGAGGAGCTAGGAAGAGCATGGGAGATGTATTCTTCCTAAACAGAGGAAAATGGACAAATTATGATAACTTTCCCTAAACAAAGCATGAGAAAGCATGTATTCCGCCTATCAAATTGAAAGAAATCATACAAAAGAGATGTAATGAACATGAAGACAACACATTCTAACATATGAAACTGAACGAAAAACAATGATTAAAATCATACCACGTGTATCCCAAAAAATAGTTGCAACTCTTCTTTATTAACTGGCCAAAATTGAGTACAATAGTCCTTGATCAATACATTAGCATCCAAACTAATTCCAACCCTTGCTAAGAGTGAATAAAGGGACTAAATAGACATAAAAGAAACATTCACTCATCCTCAGGGGTCGAATCCATGAGGCGAGGAAGATATCCAAAAAATTCTGAACTAAAAGCTGGAGTGTAGGGAGCTCTAAGTGACTCCTCCTTAATTACATTCAAACTGATTCATTTGACTTTGATGAGTGCATTTACCTCATGAATATACCCCTAGGTAACTTATCCAAATCATATTTACATTTAACATGCTCAATTACATAAGTGAAATCATGATTTCCAAGACAAAGTCAAAATTACAGTGAAATTTCAAAAAAATTAGCAAATGGTCAGGTGCACTGTTTTTCTGTTAAGTGCGCCCTCGCTGTGTCATGTGCGCCCTCCCTGTTCAAGGCTGAATTTGACTGACTTGTAGGTGTTCAAATTGGCTCCAAGCTAGCCTTTTGGAAAGCCCACAAGTATAGTTTCTAGAACTGCCTTCAGTTTCCAAAATGAAGGTCATTCCCCCCCTCAAAACTTAAATCTCCCAAGACTTTTTTTTGTGCAGTGCCTAGGCCAAAATAGTGGCAGAAACATGATTTTTAGGGTTTTTTTACCCTTTTCACTTACCAGTTTGTCTCAAAAACCTTAGAAAATGTACAGGGTGCATTTATTCATCATTCTGAATCCAATGGTGGTCTTTTTTTGGCCATGAAAACACAGAAAAAGACATATTTTGCAAAAATGTTTCAAAATGCTTCAAAATTGGTGAAACTATGGCTGATGATGTGGCTAGGATTGGAGTGAAGCCTCTGCAAGTATGTCCAACTTTCTTTTCTCCCCTAGCATGGTCAAAGCCTCAACCTTTGCATTGGCTCTTTTGAGCTTGACCATTGCAATTTTCTCCTTTTAAGCATGATGCTTGACCTTCCTCCTTAACAAATCATTGTCTCTGTTAGCCTTTTCCAAATGTTGATTGGCTCTATCAAGCCATGGCTCCCTATTATCATTGATCACTATGGAAAATTTCTCATTTAGGGTTAGCTGATTAGCAAGCTCAACCTATTTTTGTCTTTCTAGATCTAGAGCTCTTTTCATACCTCTAGTTCTAGGTCTGCCTCTTGGTGCTTGTTCATCAAGCAACCTATACTTTTTAAGTGTCTCATCTAGCATAACTTTGGCCTTTTCTACCTCCCTTTGAGTAGTGATGAATTTCACCTCATCAATGGTATTATTTGTGTTCAACTGTTGGTTCTCTTGTTCAAGGAAATAAATGACAAACTTGGCCCTTTCAAGATTAGTCTGTAGCTATCTAATCTTGACATCCTTTCCCTTGATGACTGCACTAGTGATTTTATCATCTTCATCCTCCTCTAGGTCAACAAGCTCAAAATCATGCTCAGTCTCATGGATGTTTTATTCATGTCTAACCTTTGGTTGAATTTTGCCTCAATCACCTTTTCTTTGCCTTTGTCCACCTTCTTAGTTGATGTAGAAGGCATGGCCCCTTCCACTATGTGTGGAGAAAACACATTTCTGTGACCTCTCTGGTAGGTTTTTGGTAATGGCTCAACCTCAACCACTTTAGTCCTCTTAGGCTCACTTACCTAAATCCTGCTTGGTGATCCAAAGTCATGATGAAATGGAGATGAAGGAGGTGAAATGGGTGAAGGGGACTGATCTGATGATGATGAATGTGCTATGGGCTGAGATGGAGGAATGAAAGTGGATGGCTGAGATGATAAGGCACATTTTGTGCATGATGAGTAGATGAATCTCTGAATATATCATTGGTTATAAAGGTACTCCATGCAATTTTTTAGTTCATTGAGATGATAGAGGACTATTATTTTGATAAGGGAATGATGAAAAATACTTAACATTTGATGTTCATACTCCCTTTTATGGACAATAAGTGCCATCTTATCAATGCTCCAGAAAAAAAGGTAGTAGGGTATGTTGATCATCTTTACCCTAGTGAAATGCATTAAGAGCCTGATGTGATAGGTATAAAGTCTTGAAAATATACCTTCACATAAAAAATATTTCATGATTATCTTCATCATTGGTGCATATCTGTCCAGGAGGTAGGAAAAAGGAAAGAACCTCCTTTTCTCATTCTTATACCTTGGTTTTATGAAAGGCTCAAAGTATTTTTCCTCCAATTCACTGTGCTTGAAACTTTTCGCCCCAACATTTGGGATCCTGGTGGCAGATGAAATGATGATAGTTGATGCAGTAAAGGTGACACCAGCCAGAGTAACTTGGTTTTCATGGAGGTTGGGTATGAAAATCCTGGTCAACATGGCATGGTGTTGGACCCTCTGAATTTTCTCACATAACTCAAAACACCCAACATATTTGAAACATTTCACTACCATAGGAGATGCCAAAAGTTATGTAGTACTTATTGTCTTAATTCTGAGTATTATTCCCCCTTTATGTGGCCTTCTAGCCTTTGTTTCTTCTCCCTCACTGTATGATCTGTTATCTTCTTCTGTCATGATGTTTCCAAGTCAAAACCCCAGGGAATGTGATGATGGTGAAAGTGGTCTTAGGAATGAGGAATGGGAAAATGGAAATTGAGGAAGATGATGCTAAGGATTTATGAAATGGGAAAGGGGATAGGGAGTAGTGATATAGTGGAATTTAGGATGGGGAAATTATTTACAGGTTTGGGATTAGGAGCCTAGGTAGTTGTAGCACCTAGGGCTTAGGGTTTTGGGAAAAAGGGTTAGGGAAAGTGAATTTGCAATACAGGGGTTTAGGAATGGGTATTTGCAATTGTAGGAAGGGTATGAAGGTGTAGGGAGATGTGATTTTGGGAATTAAGAGTGCAATGGGAAATGCTAGGGTTTTAAAAAGATTTTAAAACACCAAATTCTAAAACAAAATTCACAACACCCAACATATGAACTTGATGGAGATGATAAATGATGGAATTAGCTCTTAATCATATGCTGGAGGTCGATGATGTTAGGGTCCTATAATAATAGGATTCATAAAATTTTGAATTCACTTTGATAAGTCTTGTAAATATGTACATACCTTGCTTTCTGCAAGTTGTTTTCCCATATTTTGAAAAAAAATGAAAAAATAATAACAACCAAAAAGAGGGTAAAAAAGTCTTAAAAGAAAGATCAAAGGACTTAGAAAAACATATACCCCAAAATAAAAAGAAAAATAAGACCTGAAAGTGAGCAAATCCAAATGCCACTACTTTACTTTATTGCAAGAATAATGATTATGTGCAGAGTGTCAATAAATGCCATAATCCACGATCAGTTAGACAATTTAATCCTAACTTTCATGTTTTAGATAGTGAATAAAGATTTTTCAAATAGTTTAAACTTGACAAATCAGTAGATAGGTAGAGAATAATGAGGAACTCAACAGTTTAATCTGAGCCCTCAGATGAAATAAGGTAGATTTATATAGTTTATGCTTTAAAAGAATAAATGTTTCAAGGTTGCAAGTCTAAATGCACCTGCCAAGTGAAGGAAAAATGTTAGAATAAGGTTGAGTAGGTAGAATGAAGTGGAGAAAGCATGTAATATTGATCATCAGGCAAAATCACTAATTTCCCCTCCCCTATAAGTATTCAGTATTCTAAACCGTCAGTCAAACAGGCTCAGAGCATTTCTCTGACTTTTGTTGGGACTGGACCCAAGGCTTGATGACTGGTTAGTTGAAAATGTTGAGTTCTTATTTTAAAAATCGCCACTTATCATTATTTATCCCTCATTCATACATTATAACTCCTTTTCATAAGTAAAGACTCATTCTTACTTAGTGAAACATAAAACTCCATGTAATTAACTTCATCCCTTCAGAAACATGCATAAAATCCTCATAAATACGTTTATCCTAAGTATTGGTGAAATGATAAAAAGATAAGCTATGCTTTACTCTTACACTTAGTGATTTTATGTATTTTGTGTTATATTCCATTTCCCTTTCATATTAAATTTTAACCTATTTTATTAAGTCCCTAACTAATTACCTTATCCTACTTATTTAATTCCCTATATCTAAATACCCCCCAAAAAAAACACTATTATAAAGTTTTAGACCAAAGTTATTACCCATGTGCTAAAATAAAAAAACCCCAATTACAAAGCCCTATGGTCTAAACTATCATTAAATAAATATCCGGCCCCTATGGTTGTTAAACCATTCAAAAAGTTTTAAATACTATATAATAAACTAAATTCCGC
The DNA here is from genome assembly GCA_034641835.2 of Pinus albicaulis. NCBI lineage: Eukaryota > Viridiplantae > Streptophyta > Pinopsida > Pinales > Pinaceae > Pinus > Pinus albicaulis. The sequence goes on along the minus strand of CM076575.1, from coordinate 511,211,070 downwards.
ACCCTTTATGTTTTTATTAAGACATATTACAAATGTTTTGAGTGAAATATATTAACCCTGCATTCCAAAGCTTTGAATCTAATAAAGTTACAAAAGCTTCAGCCTCGCTTATACATAAAAGCCCGCACCTTTGCATTGGTGAAAGCATTATCCTATGTTTTAAAACATTATCCCTCTGTTATTATATAAACCAATGTATAAAAGTTGCTAATCCTTGCCGCCTAGTAAACCCCACCTTGATATATGATTAAAGCCTTTACCTGCAGCAAAACATAAAGATTTAATTGTATGTTTTAACTATCTGCACATGTATATAAAGCCCGGTCCCACCATTTCATTTAGCCGTTGCTTTCCATTCAATCTCAGCCCTTCACATCTAAGCTTCAGATTTGACGGCCAATACGCAATATCACGTAGAAAATGTAATCGATCACCCGAACTTCGAATGCACGCAAAATGGGCAGTTTTGCTCATTTCTCTCTCCTTGACATGTCGCTTTTTCACTGGATCGCGTGCATTTTGTCCAAATCTACTTACCGCCCAAACGCTGCGCGATAACCATTGCCTGGTTTTCATTTAAAATCCGAAACCGCCTCCCACCATGATGCAACCTGCATTTAATACTGATAAATACGAACAAAATATATGTTAAAACCTTTGAAAACCTTCATTTTATCAGTTTATCTACGTGTTTTAAACCTCTGAGTTGCCACTCCCGACTGTATAAACAATTTTTAAGCCCTTGCTTTCCCTTTTATGCCCAGAACCTCTGAATTTCATCAAAATTTACCATTGAAGACTAATTGAGGAACTATTCACCACTCCAGAAAGCTACTGAAGTCTTCAAATTCCACGAAAAACCTTAGAACCCTTTCAGAGCCAAATATCTGCATAAAAAGGTATTTTCTAAAGAAATCAAACCTGCAGATTGAGTTTAAACTATCTTGAAGAAAACCAATCCTTTTTTTGAGAAAATTAATCAAATTGAACAGCCTAAAAGCACAAAAAACAGGCCAAACCTTGGCAAAATTTTCCCAAAACCCCGTTTATCCTCTGCATGCCTTTCAAGCAATTTTCCTCAATTGTTACAATTTAAAGATCAATTTCAAAGATTTGGAAGGCCAAAAAAAAAAAACCTCTGAAATACCCTGAATTTCTTTTTTGTCAGCCAAACAAACTCAGAAAACCCCTGTTTTTTGTTTTATACTAGTTGTTATATCCTCAGATAAATTGATTGAGTATAAAACCTAAAAGGGACTATCCTTAGCCTAAATTTGCCCATTTTTCCCTATGTTAAAAGAAAATTACTCTTGCAAATTGTTTAATCTTGCAAAAGTAACCTAAAAATGCTTAAAAAATAGAGTACCATAAAACTTGAAGGATCCAAAGCACCCAAACCTAAGGGATCCAAAGCCCCTAAGTCTACTCCAGTCATCACTGCCAAATCTACTATATCAGTAAACCCCCTTCAACCACCTGTGGTTGTTGTTGAAAGCCTTCCTTTAACTGATATTGATTATAAAATTGTTGATCCTGCTGTTGAATTCAATTTGTTAGATATACACAACTGGTGTTATGAAAAGTATCTAGAAAAAGATGAAATTCCTATTTGGGAAACACATTTACCCAAGTATATAGTTCCCTTAACCCACCCAGGTCAAGAAGTCATAAGAATGTGTCAAAAATATTATGAACTAGTTCAAAGGGCTGTAGTAAATGCTGATAAAGAGATACTTTTCACTATTACAGCCCAGTCTATTAATCAAATGCTACAATTGCAGCCTGATCCCCAAGCAGTCCCCTTGTCTATAGAGGCCTTAACTCAGCTATACCTTGGCCTAGATTTCCCTAAAAGGTTCATGATCTTTCATAATTTTATGCCTTCTCATGTTGATATTCCAAAGATAAATCCTCCATACTCCACAACTAAATTTTCTGAAGGTTCTAGACATATTATCTCTATGCTCTCTTTCATCCTTGGATATTTTACAGATGAGCATACTGATGATCCCCAAATTCCTCATTTTTCCACAAACCCTAGTTTCTTGCCACAACTTGGCAATTTTCTAGACTAGGCCTGTGTTTTTCCCTTTTGGACCCCTTCCCCTCACTCAATCTCTGTGATTCTACTTTTCCCTGCTTCCTAACATCCCTCCCTACTTCCAAAAATTTCCCCAAGAATTTATAAGCCCCTTATCCCCTTCATTTCGCTTCATTTCGACAAAATCCCTTGTTCCACACATCGGGATCGGTTTCACTCAAAAGATTTTTTAGAGCAATAAAAGATGAATTTTGGAAACTTGAGAGAGGTGTTTGTTCAAAACATGCCAAGGAAGAAAAACCTCCTTCACTTTTTACACAGGTATCACGGTTTTGGAGAAATGTCAAAAATACCGTTGCCTCAAGAGGATTGATGCACCTGCTGGGAGTAGTGTTGGGAGATTTGATTTTTGACAGGGTAAATGAAATCCAAATTTCATAATTCCACTTTTTTTGGAAATTAGACTCCAAGAGCTTTCCAACAAGCTATCACACGCCCAATTTGGACACCGGGAAGGCCTCCAAAAGCTTCATGTAAAATGCACTATGTGGCAAGAGGCATGCGACCCACTTGAAACAGGTGCGACCCACTTGGGAGGTGCGACCCACTTGAACGTTTCAGCCCGTGTAAAATTGAACGGGTGCGACCCACTTGAGGGGTGCGACCCACTTAAATCAGCACCCAGAAAATTCATTTTTTGCGCCCAGATTCGATTCTAATCGACTCCAAAAGCTTCCAAACAGGTTTTAATCATTGTTCAATGGATTTTTAGCATGATTATGATATTATTGATGTTGGGAAAGAGGCCATGTTGGGAGAAGAATCTATAAACCCTATATTCATTTCAAAATTCGCTCCATAGGGTTTGAGAAGTGATGTTGGTCATTTGAAATTGGTGTCAAAACCTGCATTTATCAAAACACTCTTGTGCCATTGTTGTGTATGCTTTATCACTGCTGTCATTATATTATTTCCCTCACTGCTGAGATCACTGTTATTATACCACAGTCCCATTTTTATGCCACTATTTCACATCCTTCATTTCCTTTGTTCCCATGTGGTAAAACCCTAAATCTATCACCTGTTATCCCTTTCCTCCATTGGAAAAATTTTGATGGCCACAATATTCAAATATTATGCCTTAGATTTCATTTACATTTTGTTATTTCACCTATTCCCATTCCCAAAAATCCTCACTATCACTATTTTCCCATATCACTTGCAAATTGACCATATCCCTAAACCCCTCAAATAGTGGTTGTCCCCACACTTGACAGTACTTTATCACTGTGGTTTTTCCCATAGCACTGTATTACATATGTGACACATTTGGGCATTGAAACAAAAACACCAAATTGCTCATTTTCTAAACAACCAAGCATGCAGTTGACAAACACATTTCAGTAGCGCGAGTACTATCTCCACTGGATGTGGAAGGGGTCTCGCCTTCTTCATCAGTGTAGGTACATTCACAGGATCATGATAGAAACAAGGACATGCTTCGTCACATGAAAGGACATTATTGGGCTCGCATGCATGTCTGCAAAGCGAGAATGAAGATTCTGAAGAGGAGGATGAGCGAAGCACTAAAACGGCGGAAAAGGCCTGATCCACTCCGGATTTTGGCCGATGCTTCGTTGGCTGGGAAAGATACATGATGGAAGGTCTTCACTCCGAATTTGAGCAAATTCGGAGAAATTTTTGTCATTTTGAAATTTTTGGTCTCAAAAACAGGTTTTTCAGTTAAGTGGGTCTCGCACTCATATGCTCACTTTTTTTTGGGACACTTGCTGAAGGAAATTTTTGCATTTTTGGATTTTTCATGGTAAGTTATGCATCCTCAGACATTACCTAAGCATTTCATCAGATTCTGGATGGTCAAAGAGCTCAAAAACACCATGAAAACCACCTTGCTGCCACCTTTTGCACCAGCAGGAAGTACTTCTGGGAGAAAGACGTTTTGGAGGGTCAAATGAGCTCCAAATTGGGAAATTCCACTTGGGTTGGATAGTCAACATCTAGGGCTTTCCAACGAGCTATCATGAGCTCAATTTGGATGCCGGGAAGTACCTCAAATTCAGGCTGAAAAAAATGCGACCCACTCGGCTCAAATGCGACCCACTTAAATTTTTGCTGAATTTTCAACTGCCAACTCAGATTTTCGCCTAGTATGGTCCAGTTTTGCTTGTGGATGAAATTTTTGAGTTATTATGATGTAAATTTATGTTTGGCATGTAACTTTGGTTCATTTTTACCTATTCTAGAAGATTCACTCTTAAAAAAGTGAAAATCATGTAAATGAATCAGTTTCCACTCTTTTAGAGGCAAGTTGTTAGCTGCCTAGATTCTAGTTCCTTGATTAGAATTTGTTGAAACTGACCCCTGAAGGAGGAATTCGACCCCTAGAGGTGTGGGAAGGGGTTAGGATGCTCTATATGATGTAATTTCTCAATCATTTTCAGAGGTTGGAGAGGTTGGACTCTTGGGAGACTTTTGGCATCATTGTACATATTTTTTCATATTTTGGCTAAGGAAAGATCAGAGGTTTTGCGGCACTTGTTGGGATCCTTGTGGTGTTTTGTTCTTGATGGTGTTTTCTCTCTGTTTACTGTAAGTTTTTCGTGTTTAATGTATTCCATTCCTTTCATATGCTTTTGAACTAAATTGAATGAGTAGATGAGGTTGAATCCATCGTTTACCGTGCTCTGCCTTTGAATTCATTTAGTTCTATATGTTTTCGACTGTTTGAAGAGGATCCAAGTTCTTCTTTTCCCTCTTTAGCTCCTCGTCGGTCTGATCTGTCCGTATATCCAATTAAAAGCATCAAGACAATCACCTACCTTACTTCATGAAATGCCAAAATTACGACCTTATCACAGGACCCAAAATTTGTTTCCATTTCTCCATGGCTTAAAAATCCAAAATCAAACATGCCTATCTCTTTACTAGCTACGTCAGTTCCTTTTTTAAGTCATCTAGCACCTAATATTACATTTTGTAAGATTGGCAGGAAGGCCTCTCACTGTCCTCGTGGACTAACTACGGAGCTAAGCGTGGTTTGATGTGGCCTTGAGTTTTTACCTTAATTCAACCTAAGGTAGATTTGAGCGCTAACGAAATCTATTCATGGTTTCTTATCCACCATGTCTGGTCAACCTCCATCGGTCATTTTTATTATCTTTGGTTTCCTGCTGTGAGGATGTCCTACTAGTTTGACTAAATTACCCACAGAAGGAGTATTTAGATATACTTCTTATCTTTTTCATTTGTTCCTATTTTTTCAAGAAAAAAATTTTCCAGCCACTTTGCAAAAAATGGATATAGAGGGAAAACCTCTATCAATTATTTTTTGGACTTCATTGCTGAGAAAAGAATGTAATGATTTCACCTATTCAGAGTTTTCAGAGCTATTTTTGCATCCAGCAATGACCATATTGAATAAATCAGAGCAGCCAAGGATCAGTGAAGAAATGAAAAGAATTTTACAACTTTCAGAGCATAACAAGGTTGGAGATTGGTACATTTATGAAAAACACACTGAATTAAGGATTTTTGGGTCAAAATATTTGCCCAAGCATATGTGTATGAGAAATTTTGCATTAGAATATCTTAGACAGATTCTCAATTCAGATTCAATTAACTTTATGGCAGCCAAGAAGAAGACCCAATTTAAGTTAAAAAATCAAATTGGTTCATTTATCTGCAACCACAAGGACGTTGAAAAGGAAGTGACAAAGATGTTATCAGAATTCAGATTTGAAGAGAGTTTTCCATGGAATTATGATCCACAAGGGATCTTAAGCCAACTAAGAGTGAAATGTAAATTAACACCCTTTATCCATGAGTCAAAGTCTGAAATAGAAAAAATTTCCAATCAAGTTGAATGGATTGAAAACACCTTGACAGAGGCAGCAACCCAAAAAGATACAGCACAAGCATTGGAAGTTTCCAAACAGCCAGAAACATCAAGTAAAAGAGTTAGGGAAGAAGGAGCGTACACAACAGAGACAACAACTGAGACTAAATTTAAAATAATCTATAACAAAAGGTCCAAGCTCAGTTCAGTTGATAAGGAGAAAGTAACAATTGATATTGATGAGACAAATGCTCTAGTGACCAATGATGATATAGCAAGAACCATAATCAATGAAACATGTGGAAATTAAAAAGGAAAAACCAGTAAATTAGGATGACACACAGATGATTGAGAAACAACACAGCATGGAAGCCTCTTCTTCACAGCCAGCTGAGGAAAAGGACTTGGACATCAAAGAGAAGTACAAGCAAATTAAGCAGAAAAATGAAGAAATAAAGACAAAAATATACTCTCAATTCTTGAAACAGAAGCCTAGCAATCATAATAGATTATTATCAACATTTGATTATTCAACCAATAAAATGATGATTCCATTTCTACATCCTACTACCTCAGTACCAAAAATAGTATCAGACTATAAAAAGGTTGATCTTGAGGTAGACATAGAAAAAATCCATGAATTGGACCAGATTGAGTTCCATAGGAAGAGCTCTGAAATGTTATATTCTACAGTGGAAACCAAAGCAATGAGTGCTAATAAACTCCAAAATACCATCCTCAACATGCAAGACCAGATGAAGATGGACAAAGCTTCACTATATGCCAAGGACCTAAGGATCAAAGACTTAGAGGAATTAGTATTACAGGTGGGATATGATCCTTCAAACATCAAAGCAGCAAAATTATTGATTAAGAAAAAGAATGAAGATATAGCAGCTTTGAGGAAACAACTCAAACTTCCTCAAAGTGAGCATCCACAAACAAAATAAGTCCTCTGGGATCAAAGAGAAAAAGACGAAATGATGAAACTAATACTTCAATTGATAGCTCAAATTAAGGAGATGGAAACACAAATGGACAAGCTGGTCCAAGAAAGAGAGACTGTAAAAGAGCCAGAAATTCCTACAATTCCTACAGTCATCCCAGTGATTACTGCAACAGTTCCTTCTACTTTAGGAGAAAATTTAGCACCAAAGGGCCCACTGGCAACTGTAGTGCCAATGACTTATGCCACCATTTCAGCTATAGAATCTTCTACCACAACTGTACAACATACATATGAAGCCAGCCAGATAGTAAAAGCAATGGAAGATATGTCCTTTAAAACAAATGAAATAAACAAATTAAACAAGATGATTGAAAATATTGAGAGTGCAAATAAAACAGCTCAGATTAATGCCAAAAATCATAAACATAAAGCTATTAGATTAAGGGAGCAACTCAAAATTCTACAAAAGGAATTGACTTTCACAGAGCAGATCTCCTACGTCAAAAATCATCTCTGGACCAACATCATTGAAGCCATTCATAATCATTGGCCTTCAATTCAAGTAATATTTGAGCAGAAAGAATTGTTATTGGAAGCTCAAGTAGAGATACAGAAGACCAAGGATGAATTGACTGATAAACCTGAACAAGCATTAAAGCTCATAACATTTCTCAATAGCAAGAACAGAGAAGAACTTGAGGAACTTCAAGTGTTATATAGGACAGAGACAATCCTACAAATCAGGAAGGTTTTCACTAAAAAGAACTTGATGAAAAATCTTGAAGAAAAGTGTGAAGCCACGAACCTTGCCATAACTAGATTTATGGTAAAGTATACAAATCTTAGACAGAAAAGCTTACCTGATATACATGTTTTCAATGAAAAGCTTATGCCAAAGAATGACTATGACAAAAAGATCAGGGAGTTTTCTAAAGAGCAAGCAAACAAGCCACCAGCACAAGGCACTCCTACAGATAAATTTTTACTTTAGTATTTTGAGGATTTATTCTTCCTACAACATGAAATTAAGCATCTCTTTGTCATGAAGCCTACTTTTGCAAGATATACTGAGGCTGATGAGAATTTCAGGAAGTTGAAGAATGTGAAAATTCCTAAAGCAAAAGAGTGGCAGACTTTCATAGACTTGATGTAAAAATTGAAGATAAAAACAATACAACAGTTTTCCTCAAGACAGTCAAAAGAAAAGCAAAAGAAAAGAAAAAACAATTTGCTGATTTTTACTACTAAAAGATATATTTTACAATAGTAAGACAGTAAAACTGATGGTCAAAGAGCATAAATTTAAAGAGTATCAGCAGGAAAGAGTATCAGCGAAGGCAAGTAGATTGCAAGATAATATCTAGCAGCCAGCAAGCAGGACACATAGGCAACCAATAGCTCCTTGTCATCAAAACAGTTCTATTTATTTTGGATAAAAGAAGACAGCTTGCTGATTTGTTAAGCAGTTGTCCCTTTTATTATGTAATGATATTTTATTTTTCCTAAGTTAATTCATAGAATTCTTCTAGGATATTTGTAATACGTTTTTTATAAATACTTCAACTTCAGAAGTATTAAGTGTGGAATAAAATTGCTGAAGGTTATTATAGACATATTGTTGACTTGAAGGCTATGTGTTTCGACTTTGAGTAGCAAACTGGATAAAATTTTTGGCATCATACTGCAGGATCCCTATGATAAGAAATCTGGAGTGAAGTACTCTCTAAACTTGTCATTTGTAATCTTGCTTTGTTACATACATACATCTGTGTTTTAATTCTAAATCTGAATGTATAACTAGGAGTATTACTGTAGGACATGTTAATAGCACCCTGTTTTTAACTAGTTATCATTTCTTTGTTTTCTTTTGATTTCCAGTCTAGGGAATTCTTAATTGCTTCCTATCCCGTTTGACCTCTATCTTCTACTTCCCTTTTCCGGACGAAAGGATCCTTAAGTGCCCTTTATCCCGATCATACCATCTCAAAAACCATTTTTCCCAAGATCTCCAAGGGTTATCTACCTTGCCCTGCAGACATTTGACCTTTTAGGCTTTGATCCCAGTTCTGTTAGCTTGATTTAGACTCCATAGCCCAATGTACAAGTAAATTTCCCTCTATTCACCCCTTCCAGTGATTTGTTCCCACCAAAAAAATCAATCAAAACCAAAACTGCCCATCCATAACTAGGCTAACATTTGTAAATCAAACAAAGATAAATCTTAAAGAGAGAGCCCTCTTTGAACCCTAGGAAGGCTAGATCCTAGAGTTTGAAGTAGGTTTGTGGTTACCTCTAGAGTTCTTTGACTTAAATCCAAAATCCCACAACTTAAGAATTTACTAGAGTGATAACAAATGAGAAGGTTGATGAAGCTTTGGAAGTGATTTTTTGTAGTTTGAATGAGTTTCTGGGCTTTTTTGGTCAAGTGTGCTCTGGAAGAAGAGAGTGCACCCTCACAAAAGATATTGCACCCTGGTAGAAGAGAGTGCACCCTGGAAGAAGAGAGTGAGCCCTGACAGAAGAGAGTGTGCCCTGGAAGAAGAGAGTGCACTCTCTGCTCTGTTTTTTGCAAATTTTCACCCAAAAATTCGAAAATTTTCCCTGTTGGAGTGTGTTCAATGGTGGTAGGAGAAAAATGAGCTTGAATTCGATGTCAAGAAGTCTTTAACACTTGAATGAAATTAATATTTAAATTTAAAACCCACTTTTCTAATGTTTCATTTCACCTTTGAAAACTTTGCTAAATACCATTTTCACTTTGATTTTCTTCTTTGTAGGTTAATGTGTTGGAGTTTGGCACTCTTTACATTTTGACTTTGCTGATCTTCAGTTTGGCATATGAGTTTGAGTTGGCAGCTTGGGACAGTACTTATTAAATACAATGAGCATAAAATTGCATAAAAAATAAAAATAAATTACATCTCTGTTTTGAATAAAATTACACTTTGGTATGAGAATCATAATTTGAAACCATAATTACAACCTTTAAAAATCGTATTTAAATGCCGACAAATCTTATTCAAATGATATAGAAAGTATTATTCAATTACTCTCACACGTTTTTTGACCTTATTAAGATGAAATGGAGTATTATTGAACCTTGAAAAATGAAACCTAGTGACCTAAATGGACCTTGAATGACCAAACTCCATGTTGAATTTGACTGACATAATGACATAATGAAATGAGCTTCTAAGACTGATTTATGCTCAACAAGACATGAAGGTGGCCCAAAAAATGTGAACTTTTGAGGGAGAGTGAGGTTTTATGACCAGGGCTACCACCAGTGAGTGATTTTTTTACATGACCTAGTGGAATGATAAAACATTTCTGAGTGGGACCCCAAAAATGAATATGAAAAGAGTGATTTTGATCACTGATGGCAGAATAAAAATTTTGACACTAACATCTTCTCCCTTTTCTGGTTCTGGTTGAGGATCAGAACATGCATCTGATTCGGGTGGCTTCAGTTCAGCCACCAGCAACTGTTTGGCCCGACACTCGTTTGTGCTATGGGTGGGGCTGTTATGAAATTCACACAACTTCACTGTGTCCTTTGGATTTGTGGTGGTGTTTTGAGCCGCCCCGCTTTGGCTCTGCCCCCTGTTATATGATTTGGGGGTGCCTTTCTCGGCTTTGGAATTGTGGATCCAAAGTCTCGCTTCTTCTGCTTGATCTTGGTGGCATAGCTATATGCCGTGCCAAGTGAGGTAATATTGAGGAACTCCATTTCCTCCTGAATGTGTCTGTGCAGGCAACTGTGGTACTTGAGCACCAAATGTCTCTCTGAATCTTAAATACCCAACTTTGTGCATAGGGTATGGAAAAAATTCATCAGTTCATGCACATCTTGATCCCTTTTCTGCCATAATGTGGTCCATTGGATGTACTTGTCCTCATAGCTTGCCACAGTGTATTATTGTTCCTTGATGTCGTCTCGGAACGAATTCCAGGTGGGTACGACCGAGAAAAGAGAGGGTTCCCTCCTATCCTTTTGCTCACAGTAGGTTTCCCACCAGTAATTAACATGGAGGGCAACTTTGGGAGTGAAAAAATAATATTTTCTCGATCGGAGAAATCATGGACCAAGAAATACTCTTCTATCAAATTCAACCATCTATCTACAACATCGGCATCTATCTAGCCTTCAAATACAGGAATTTCAAAGTTTACCTCTAACTTGAAGGGAGTGGCACCTCCAGAGTGGTTGTTGGATGCAGATGTGTCGTATATGGGTAGCTATTGAAGGATTTGAGAAAAGTTATCGATCATCGCGTTCCTTTGTTTCTTGAGGGCCTCCTTGAGCAATATCTTGATAGGATCTCCTGCTCCCTCGTCTTTCTTTTCTTCCGCCATGGGAGGTCATCGGGGTTTGCGAGGCTGATCTTGCAAGGGTTCAACCTGATCAAGCCCTAACTCCTTATAGCCTGACCTCGTTGGGGACATGCAAAGTAAAGCAGAGAGAGAGTAGGCCGCTCTGATACCACTGATCCAGATTTATGCAAGAAAGAAATAAAATATAGAAATAGACATAAACACAGAGATGCAACAAAAATAATATTTCATTTCATTACTGTCAAATAACAAAAATATTCTTACATACATAATGGAAATAAACTAGCTAGGGCGCGGGTAGCTTATCTCTGAGAAGCGATGTGGAGGCTACAGGTCTCTGAATTGTGTTACAATGAGGCTCAAGGGCCTATTTATTATTGAGAAATGATGGAAAACCCTAAACATTCAAAAACCCAAACCTAGGAGATGAAGCACCAAAACAATGCGCCCTGTTTGGGTAAATTTGTGTTACAACTTCTCGGGGACATAACTTTAGCATACGATCTTCGTTTGATGCACACCATACCTCGTTAGAAATATCTATCCGAGGAATAAAAATTTTGATGTGAGAAAAATCAGTCCATGTACCTATGTTGCTCCCATTTTCCCAAAAAACGTCATTTAGGGCCTTAAAACGGCTCTGGAAGTTCAAGACTCGAAAAAAGTGCTAAAAATGGTAGGTTGTAATGAAACCAAAAGACTGAAAGGATTGATGGTGCGGGTCCAAATGGAATAGGTGGGTGGCCACCGATATCCACCTGGATCACTCCTCCCTCCATAGGAAGTAATGGTCCCCATTACGTTAAGTTCCTCCATGAGAGGAAAATTCTTTTGAACTTGGTATTAGATTTGTCCAGGATGTCGTGGACCTGTTGGCGGATGTGACAGATGTGTTCAATAAATTTGGTTGGATCAAAAAATACATACGAGGATTATGTCTGTGTCGTCACATGAGGTATGGCAACATCAAGCGGTGGTGCGCCAGGGGTCAGATAAATGGAGTTCTTGTCTTAACAGTGTAGAGAAACCCTTGTGGGTGAGGCGAAAATGTCCTTGTATTCCTCCATGTCTTCTTCCATTTGCTGCTGCCATGCAAGGGAGCCCTGCTTTGAGGTTGTGGCCACAATCTTATTCTTTACTCGTGGGTGAATGGTAATGCAAATAAATTTCCTGGTTTGGGAAACAATATTACTGTGTTGTTTTGCAGTAGTCAAAGAGATGGGAGGAGCTGGTATTACCTCCTGTATCCTATACAAGTTATTTCCAAAAGTATTAATAATAGCACGACGCCTAGAATCATACATAGCATGTTGCCTCCACAAGAATGGTTGGCCCAATAATACATCAGACACATCAAGAGGAGAAACATCATACAATACCTCATCCGTGAATGGCTGTATGGAAGTTGGCATTGCTGGAAAATGCAAAGATCTCTTACTTTGTGAAGCTAGCCAATGGTATATGACTACGGGTGTGCTATGGTTGGTAGGTCTAGCCACTTCACGACCTCTATGGAAATTAAGTTCTTTTGGATTCCGCTATCAAAAAGAAATTGTAGTGGAAAACCCTTCACCCACATCTAAGAATGGAAGAGGTCCTCCCCCTCCTCTGGATCCTCAGGATCCTCCCTCTGGAGCTTGGTGGTGGCAACAATGGCACTAAGGTTCGCATCAATTATTTGCTTCCCTTTTTCATCTCCCTTGTCTCGTTTTGGCTCAGGATCAGAACATGCATCTGATTTGGGTGCCTTCAGTTCGGCCATCAGCGACTATTTGGCCCGACACTCATTTGTGCTGTGAGTGGGGCTTTTATGAAAATCACACCACTTCCTCGTGTCCTTATTTGGATTTGTGGTGGTGTTCTGAGTTTCCCCATTGTTACAGAGCAATTTGTCACCGTCCCTGCTATTCCCCTTCCCGCACATTGGAGGGCTCATTCTGTGACCTGTGAGAAATGACATAACTTGAAAACACTTTCATGGCATTCCCCTGAACATGTACTTTCATTGCCCTGAAGACATCTCCTTGTGAAAAACCCTAAAAATACCCCTTTTTGCATTGGCGCGGGTAAACAGTTCAGCCCTCGCGCTAAGGAACCAAATCCTCCAAAGAGGGCGCGCCAATTGGTGCTCTGTCCCAGAGCTGCACCCGTGCCAGGCTTAATAAGGAGTGTTTTTTAAAAATAAATGGTGGAAGATTGACCCCAACCAATTCCTAACCTGGTCTCTAATTTGAGTTGGGAGGTTGGCTCCGAATCTCCATGTAGAGGAAGTAATTTGCCACCTCTCATGGAAACTTCCTTGAGGATAGGGCCAATCCCATGATTGTAGGGATCCCAACTCCCCTTCCACCATCTATATAAGCTTGCCATTTTCCTTTGCAAGCTAATCTCCAAGAATCTCCAAGAGCCTTCATAGCCTAAAGAATGCTGCAATAGTCCTCATATTGTCAAATCAATAGCAAGGAGATTGGTGATCGAAGAGAGAGGCTTGTCCCCATCCTTGACAAGCTTTACTGAGACATGTTCTGCGAACGACCCATCGAAGGAGAATTCAGCGTCAGAGCCAGGTTGTATTTTCCTTTATATGAATTAATGATAAGCGACTATTGGTTATGGTTCCACTCGTTTTTTTCATTATGATCATGAGTTGTGTCCTCTCTAACTGACACATAGTTGTATATATTGGATTTTACGCTTGTGTTTGTTGTGTTTCTTGCGTGTGCAGGTGGTTGATCGCGACGAGCATGAGGATTGTGATCTGCCGGAGCAAAGGAACGGGAGCGCTACCCTCTCTACAAACAACAACATTGGATTCGAGGTAAGCCTTCTTCACAAGTTGGTTTATTGCAATTAGGGACCTGCACCATAGCGTGTCATGATTGTTGCTAGACCTGATCTGGGCTAGTAGGGATCGCCTCTGTCCGTAGAGGGGATTTACCTCTACAACAAATTGGCTACTCCGCTGGGGATCATCTAGTTGGTTGTTTGCTTTATAAACTATAGACGGAGCCTGAAGTTAGCTAGATAGCCTTCGAAACGCTCTTGCTCTGCATTAGCGAAGTAGATGAATGCTGCTTCAGTCAATCTCTGGTCTAGTTTATGAACTGAACTGTTGGAGTATTGTCTTGTATTTTTTGTCCATCCTTGACTTTACTTGCTTGATTAGCTCTTTTGGCTGCCTCTTTCTGTGTGCTTGGCTTTTGCTTGACTTTACCATCACTGGTCTGCTTCTTGGATTGCTCCTTTTTATTTTTTGCATAGTAAACTCGACTGGCGCGCTTTTAAGCTTGATAGTCGCGCCCATTGGCGCATGTTGCTAGTGTATTACCCGCGCCAATTCTGTTCTGGCGCTAGATTCAGCCTCACAGTCACGCCAATCTCGTGAGGTGCTAGGGTTTACTCTGTTTTGAGCTTTTTGAGCTTTATCTGGGTGTTTGGTCTTATTTTTATGACTGCTTGAGTGTTCTGGGGCCTTGTTTGACTTACTGTGACCTTCATCCTTTGGTTGTTTGCCCGTTTCCATCGATTTTACATTCTAGCCCTAGGGTATCTAGGTGCTATTGTGTGTCGAGCCTCCCTTGGGAGTTTTTGGTTTCTATCTACTCAGTCAACCTTGTGATTGCTTCTTTGCATTCGTTTTGTGGTTATCTATCATTTTATTGTGTTGTTTGAGTGATTGGTTTCTTCTTCATTCGAATTCCGCTTTGTCTCGCTTTGAGCCTAGATTACATGGTTCATTTGAGTCTTGGAGATTCTGCTTGAAGTGGTGAGTCTGGTCTTGGTTGGGAGAAATTCTTTATTTTTTCATTTTCATGCCTTGGTGCTTGTTGTCAGTTAGCAACCCATGCCAATTGGCCACTGGCGCTAGTTGTCAGTGAGCAAGTCGCGCCAGTTGGCGCTAGTTTCACCCACAAAAGTCGTGCCAATTTCAGGGTGTGTGAAAATTGAGATTTTTTCCCTAAATCCTTCACTGGTGTGTCTTTCCCTTCCGGTATTTTCCTTGTATGAGCATAGATTACATTGCTCATTGTTTGGAATGTCTTCTTTCCATGATTGCTTGATGTAAAAGGGGATGAATGCCTTGTTTTGATCTCATGCTTTGGAAATCCTCTTTGTGTTTGACCTCATATGTCTTGTCAACTTTTGAGGAATTTTGTTACAAAGTGTTTTGAAACAACGATTGCATTCTTAGTGTTTGATTACATCCTTTTTGCATTCATCCTTCCATTAAGGAGATTTGCGTTCTTTTAGTTTTCGTCTCATAGTTTTCTTTTCGTTAAAATGCATTAGATCACATTGCATTGAAGAGTATTTTTTGAGATTTATCATTGAACTTAGATCACATTGTTTAATGATTGAAAGCTAAAAGTCGCTTTGAGTGCATTCTCTTTCATTAAAAGTATGCATTAAGTAGATTCTCATTTCATCGCAAAATGCATTGAGTGAATTCTTACCATTTGAAAAGGAAAAGGAAATGGTGCATAGATTACAATTGCATAGTTTTCAGAAAAGAGGATTTTGCATAGATTACATTGCATTATTCACATCGTTGAATGTTTGAAATTACTTTTGGATAGTGAAAGTCATCTAGTTTTGAAAAATTTCGTTCACAGTGTTGTTGTTTGTTGCATCATTTCTTGAAGCTCTTCCCTTAACTAGATAACATTCATCGAATTGAAACATTTATTTTCTCATATAGCTGCATATAGGAGATTGTCAGATGACATGCGGTCGGGCTTGGAAATTGAAACATAATTGAAGATAAACATTAAAATTTACTCAATTTACACTAAGGCAGCATTGAAACATTAATGAAATATTTAGAGGTCTAGGCTAGAGATGTGTTCCGACATCTTTAAACCTAGTAGCTGTCGTTCGCCTCTTGGATTTAGACAGCACTAGTACGGACTAGTGCTCCTTGTACCATCACATATATAAAGGGAGACCCCACTAGGTTTCCATCCTTTATCCATAGGAAGCCGAGTCTGCTGCCCTATACCCATGATACACTGGACACAGCATTCGGGGAGATTGCCTGCACTTACGTTAAGTCCTTGGTTGATTTCTCTTTCATTTTGAAACCAAGGTGTATATTGCAGTTCATGGTTATTTGGTACACCCTTTGCCTAGAATTCCTGAGCAGTCATTTTGATCTTATCTGACTCCTTAAATTTTAAAAGATCACCAAGCGCTTGTCCTTTCACGCTTGCTTCAAAACTGAAAGAGATAGAGTCACCTTTCATCCGTTTCTCGACTCTTAAAACATGAAACGGCGAAGTTCCTAAGTTTCAATGTGGTAAAATAAATCACCTGCGATCACACGCCCTTTTAGAGTTTGCTTGTTGGCCGTTTGATTGTGTGCCTTGGTTTTTATCCCGTGTGCGGTTTTGAGTTGTTTCGATGGCAACTTTTCCGGAGTTCACCAACCAAGGGATCCCCTCCGATGGGAATCCTGGTCCTTTTCCTCCTTTTGGAAATGTTGGCGCTCCTTATATGGCAATGTTGTCCCTTCCTGAGTTAACTGTTGGGTTGCCTGTTTGGTTGTTTTCAACCTCTGTGGTCTCGAATGTCTCGGCTACTGTTCAATTAGTTCCTCCGCCTGAGCAACATCATGTTGATTCAAAGGTGGACCTCTCCCCTTCTTCGCCTGTTTCTGGGTCCTCCTCTTCTATTTTGCCTGGTGAAAGTCTAGATTCGAGTAACCAGGTGGCTAAGAAGAAGAAGAAGAAGACAAAGAAGAAGAAGTCAGATAAAGGAAAGGCTAGCTCTGCAGCTATTGCGCCTAAGAAGCCTTCCATTGATAAACCTTCCAACCCTCCGCGGAAAGTCAAGTTCCCTTGCTTGTTGTGTACGGGAGACCATCTTCTTTGAGACTGCCCTGGCATTCCCAAGGTGCTCGAAGCGAGGTCTAACGGTTGTTCGCCATTGCGTTCGGCTTCCGGGAGTCAAGTTGGGGGCACGTCTTCAACTGGTGTTGGTAAGGCTCCTAAGAAGCACGGTAAGATTACTAATCCCTGTAAGTTGTGTGAAGGGCACCATGCCATTCACCTTTGTCCTTATATGGATGAAGCCAAGCGAGTGTTGGACAACCCGATTGTTTCTACACCATGCCTTCCCGCTGGTTACAAAAAACTTTCTTTGAGTCTTCCCCCTGCTGATGCCATGATTTGTCAAGAGTCATCCTTGGTCGATCCCGCTGCCTTGGAAATTCAAATTCAGGAATCCATCCCTGACCAACCATTGGTCGTGGGATCAGTTGAGCTGGCCCCATCTACAGTGCACTAGGTCTTTTCCGTTGAGAGTGGACCTCACATCCCTCAGGTTCTTCTTGTTTCTTCAGATTCCTTGGACTTGGAGAAATATTTTCCTATCCCCATACCTCAAAAAGCTGCTCCTCCGCCTCCCGTGATGGAGGTCTCGGAGGATACTCCCCCCGCCTTCGAGATGGAGGTCGTGGAGGATGCTAATTCTTCTTCCGTAACACCAGGGGAAGACCATTTTGGTTCAATGGCAGCCCCTCCGAGTAGTTTTGTCGCTTCCTTTGATTGGAGTTGATTTGCGGGATACCGCCTTCTGTCTTATGTGCCTTTTGAGATAACAGTACAGGCTTTTGGTCTGGTCGTACCCAGCACCATTATAGACGAAGGCACATCTGTTAGTGTTCTATCCTCAACTACTTGGCAAACTCTTGGTTCACCGCCGCTTGTGCCTGTTACGCAGAATCTGTTGGCGTTTAACAGAAGAACGAGTCAACCCTTAGGAATCCTTCCAAGGTTACCTATTACTTTGGGAGGTAAAACTGTCCATATGGACGTGATGGTTGTTCCAGTCCCCTTAGATTTCAATTTTATCTTGGGGCGCGATTACACTTATGCCATGGGAGCGCTTGTCTCCTCCCTTTTTCGTGTGGTCTGTTTTCTGCATGAGGGACGGATTGTGAACATTGATTAGCTTTCGTTCTTTGGTCCTGATGTGGCAGCTGGCCCGCCATCATCCCTTCCTGGTTTTTATCCACCTGTTGTATCTGCCCCACCGCAGGTCAACTATGTGGCTACCTACCCCATGCCTGTGCTCAGCGATGATGCCGTTGTGCATAGTGTGCTGGGGGCATTGAGTCTTGACTTCCAGGATGTTTTCCTTCCATCAGGAGTGGAACTCTTGGAAGCGATGAAATCTTGTTCATTATGATGAGGTCGGTCGGAGCAGAGTTCGTTTTCTTGTGTCAAGCTCCTTAAAAAATGAAATAGGCTCTTCGAAGCATAGTTCCTCCACTTGTGTCAAGCTCCTTAAAAAATGAAACAAGGCCGTTGGAGAAAAGTTCCTTGTCTTGTGTCAAGCTCCTTTAAAAATGAAACAGGTTTGTCGGACGATAGTCCTTTTAATGTGTCAACCTCGTTAAAATAATGAAACACGTTTCCTGTTCAATTCGAGTCTTTGATAAGATCTCGTAAAATCCCAGTCGAGTCTTTTCCTTAATCTCGTAACTTGAACCTTCACTCCATCTGCCTTTCATATGGACTGAAGCTTGGGGGGCATGCACCTCGAATTGAGTCACCATGCTAGGGGCATGCTTACTTTTTCAAGCATAGTTTGTTTCCGTTTCAAGCTTGTGTAAAAATGAAACCAGTTTCAAGCATAGTTTATCTTTGTTTCAAGCTTGTGTAAAAATGAAACCAACTTCAAGCAGAGTTTCCTAATTTCAAGCTTGTGTAAAAATGAAGCCTTCCCCATTTTACCTCTTGTGATTGCCATTTTATCAGCCTATTTTTGCCAGATGAGCCTTGGTTTTTTCATTCCATCATCACTATCTGCTTGGCCGATCATATGCCTTCACTTGGTTGTTTTACCCATTCCTGAGGAACCGCTGTGATGAGCGGTCTTGTTAGCCAGCCTCTTGACCCTTATTTGTTTTGAGCAGTTCCACCATTACCAGAACCAGTTTCTACCCTTTATACCACTTATTCCTCCAGGAGGAGTCAACTTTCAGCTCTTTTCTGACTCTTGAAAACTGAAAAGATTGCCGAGTCCCTTGTCATTTCAATCTCGTTAAAGTGGCTGCGAAACGACATCTACCCAGTATACGTTTATCCCTTTTTCGGGCTGGGATAGATTATTTACGAAAAAGGAATACCCTAGCCTATCGCGACTAGGAGGTTTTCTCAGACATAGTTTTCTACCTTTTCGGATCTATTTACGAAGAGGGACCGTTGGAGTTTACTTTTCTGCTGTTTTTTCAAACTCTCTAAACATGAAAAGACACCGAGTTCTTCCTTTGTCAGACTCGTTAAACCATGATGACATTAGATTCAGTCGTAATGACGATGTTCGAGTTTCTCCTTCCTAGGGCTCGTTAAATGTACTAAGATGGATTTGTCCGAAGGACGGACTTATATGACAAGCATATGGTATCCTCTTCAAGCTTGTGTAAAAATAAAGAGGTACTCGCTGGAAATGGTGGGGAAAAATGGAACCAGTATCATTGTCGTGTCGACAGTATGTCGCTCTTGAACATGGCGCTTGTCTGCATTCGTGTCGGGTTGGGGACATCTCATTTCGTTTTCCACTTGCCTCTGTGGGTTTGGGTGATCCCTTTTGACCTCTCATCTGCTCTTTGCCTCGTCATCATGACCTCTGATCTTTTGATGTCAAATACTGCCAAATCCACTGTCGTGCCGCCAATATGTTCAAGAGAAGTTGACCTCTGCAAATATCAACCTTCCTCTGATTCTCATCTGATCCTGATTCAAAAAGACATTATGTTCCCTTGTCTTGCGTCGATGATGTGGGAAACACTATGGCCCACCTTCGATCAAGATCACTTCCTATCGACCTCAGCTCATTATCCAAGAAGCTGATCTAGAGACTCCCTTCTGGTACCTTGGAGCCTGCATGCCTCAATGGCAGGTTCTTCGCGTTCGATGTGAGGTTTTCATCATTGGCCTCCGATCGAGTGATTCTACGGGTGTTCGATGCCAGCTCACTGATTCACATGTCGTAGATTGTACATATAGTACCTTGAGGACCATTGTCATTATTGGTGGTACCTCTCGCGTTTGTTAACAGCTTCCATCATTGGCTGATAATCAGACGAGGTTCTCGCATGTTCGACTTCAACTCACATATTCACATGCCTGGACTTGTACTCTGTTCGGGTCGAGATGGAGCGCAAGACCCTGGATCTCTGACTGTTATAATCCAGGCTGCGATTTTGTGGATTATTATGATTAGTTACATGACTCACTGATTGGATGGCTGCAACCATACCTGAGTCTATTTATCGATCCTTGGATCTAGATTATTGTATACTCTGTTATGGATGGCTGTGCCCATACCACATATATATCATGTATCTGAGATATCAGTTGTACTTCTCTACGCAGGTTTTCTGACAGCGGTGTTTTCAGTTGGACACGTTCTCGTAAAGCATTTTCACTCCTCTCTCTCTTTCGGGCCTCATGCTTTAGGGGGCATCATGCACCTCGAATTGAGTCACCATGCTAGGGGCATGCTTACTTTTTCAAGCATAGTTTGTTTTCGTTTCAAGCTTGTGTAAAAATGAAACCGGTTTCAAGCATAGTTTATCTTTGTTTCAAGCTTGTGTAAAAAAGAAACCAACTTCAAGCAGAGTTTCCTGATTTCAAGCTTGTGTAAAAATGAAACCTTCCCCATTTTACCTCTTGTTATTGCCATTTTATCAGCCCGTTTTTGCCAGATGAGCCTTGGTTTTTTCATTCCATCGTCACTATCTGCTTGGCCGATCATATGCCTTCACTTGGTTGTTTTACCCATTCCTGCTGCGATGAGCGGTCTTGTTAGCCAGCCTCTTGACCCTTATTTGTTTTGAGCAGTTCCACCATTACCGGAACCAGTTGCTACCCTTTATACCACTCATTCCTCCAGGAGGAGTCAACTTTCAGCTCTTTTCTGACTCTTGAAAACTGAAAAGATTGCCGAGTCCCTTGTCGTTTCGATCTCGTTAAAGTGGCTGCGAAATGACATCTACCCAGTATACGTTTACCCCTTTTTCGGGCTGGGATAGATTATTTACGAAAAAGGAATACCCTAGCCTATCATGACTAGGAGGTTTTCTCAGACATAGTTTTCTACCTTTTCGGATCCGAGGAACTATTTACGAAAAGGGAGCGTTGGAGTTTACTTTTCTGCTATCTTTTCAAACTCTCTAAGCATGAAAAGACATCGAGTTCTTCCTCTGTCAGACTCGTTAAACCCTGATTACATTGGATTCAATCATAATGACGATGTTCGAGTTTCTCCTTCCTAGGGCTCGTTAAATGTACTAAGATGGATTTGTCCGAAGGACGGACTTATATGAAAAGCATATGGTATCCTCTTCAAGCTTGTGTAAAAATAAAGATACTTGCCGGAAATGGTGGGGAAAAATGGAACCAGTATCATTGTCGTGTCGGCAGTATGTGGCTCTTGAACATGACACTTGTCTGCATTCGTGTCGGGTTGGGGACATCTCATTTCGTTTCCCACTTGCCTTCGTGGGTTTGGGTGATCGCTTTTGACCTCTCACCTGCTCTTTGCCTTGTCATCATGACCTCTGATCTTTTGATGTCAAATATTGCCAAATCCACTGTTGTGCCGCCAATATGTTCAAGAGAAGTTGACCTCTGCAAATATCAACCTTCCTTTGATTCTCATATAATCCTGATTCACAAAGACATTATGTTCCTCTGTCTCGCGTCGATGATGTGGGAAACACTATGGCCCACCTTCGATCAAGATCACTTCCTGTCGACCTCAGCTCATTATCCAGGAAGCTGATCTAGAGACTCCCTTCCGGTACCTTGGAGCCTGCATGCCTCAATGGCAGGTTCTTTGCATTCGACATGAGGTTTTCATCATTGGCCTCCGATTGAGTGATTCTACGGGTGTTCGACGCCAGCTCATTGATTCACATGCGGTAGATTGTACCTATAGTACCTTGAGGACCATTGTCACTATTGGTGGTACCTCTCGCGTCTGTTAACAGCTTCCATCATTGGATGGTAATTAGACGATGTTCTCGCATGTTTGACTTCAGCTCACTTATTCACATGCTTGAACCTGTACTCTGTTCGGGTTGAGATGGAGCGCAAGACCCTGGATTTCTGTCTGTTATAATCCAGGCTGCGATTTTGTGGATCATTATGATTCGTTACATGACTCACTGATTGGATGGTTGCGACCATACCTGAGTCTATTTATCGATCCTCACTGGATGGCTGCGCCGATGCCTTGGATCTAGATTATTGTATACTCTGTTATGGATGGCTGCGCCCATACCACATATATATCATGTATCTGAGATATAAGTTTTACTTCTCTACACAGGTTTTTCGACGGTGGTGTTTTCAGTTGGACACGTTCTCGTAAAGCATTTTCACCCCTCTCTCTCTTTCGGGCCTCATGCTTTAGGGGGCATCTGTTACACAACAATTTGTCACCGTCCCTGCAATTCCCTGTCCCGCACATTGGAGGGCTCATTTCGTGACCTATGAGCAGAGAAAAGACTTGAAAATACTTTCATGGCATTCCCCTGAACATGTACTTTCATTCTCCTAAAGACAACTCCTCGTGAAAAACCCTAAAAATAGCCTTTTTTGCATTGGTGCGGGTAAACAGTTTAGCCCTCACGCCAAGGGGGCAAATCCTCCAAATAGGGCACGCCAATTGGCACTCTATCCCAGAGCCGCACCCGCGCCAGGCTTAATAAGGAGTGTTTTTCAAAAATAAATGGCGGAAGATTGACCCCAACCAATTCCTAAACTGGTCTCTAAATTGAGTTGGGAGGTTGGCTCCGGATCTCCATGTAGAGGAAGTAGTTTTCCACCTCTCATGGAAGCTTCCTTGAGGATAGGGCCAATCCTATGATTGTAGGGATCCCAACTCCCCTTCCACCATCTATATAAGCTTGCCATTTTCCTTTGCAAGCTAATCTTCAAGAATCTCCAAGAGCCTTCATAGCCCAAAGAATGCTGCAATAGTCCTCATAGAGCCAAATCAATAGCAAGGATATTGATGATCGAAGAGAGAGGCTTGTCCCCATTCCCAAAAAGCTTTACCGAGACGTATTCTGTTGGCGACCCGCCGAAGGAGAATTCAGCGTCAGAGCCTGGTTGTATTTTCCTTTGTATGAATTAATGATAAGCGACTATTGGTTATGGTTCCACTCGTTTTTTTCATTATGATCATGAGTTGTGTCCTCTTTGACTAACACATAGTTGTATATATTGGATTTTACGCTTGTTTTTGTCGTGTTTCTTGCGTGTGCAGGTGTTCGATCACGATGAGCGTGAAGGATTGTGATCTGCCGGAGCTAGGGAATGGGAGCACTACCTCCTCTACAAACGACAGCGCTGGATTCAAGGTAAGCCTTCTTCGCAAGTTGGTTTATTGCAATTAGGGACTTGCACCATAGCGTGTTATGATTGTTGCTAGACCCGATCTAGACTAGTAGGGATCGCCTCTGTCCGCAGAGGGGATTTACCTCTACAACACTAAGTATCCCTTAGGACTCCATAATCCATTTTTAAAGAGTATCTAGTGTTTAATCTACCACCTCATCGCCACACTAACATTCTGGCAATCACGATGGGACCTTACGAGTATATAGTTGCCTAGAAAACTCCTATAGACTCATTTAAACTTTAAGTTAAGCTTAGAAAATTGACTGATAGTATCTGGTGGTTTATCTGCTACCTCATCACCACACTAACACAATGGTGATCATGATAGGCCTTATGAGTTAGTGACAAACTAAGTAAACCTTAGGACTTCATATACCCTCATCAAATCATTAAGAACCCACACTATCAACCAAAGAGTAGACTCTATTCATTTCATCATCCTAGAAAAATGATGACTCAACTATAGGACATTCTCACAAACGTTAAGAGACTCAGAAAACCCCAAAACACCTTTAGATTGGTTTATTGTTAGTTATTGGTGGTGGACCATAAACACACATCCTTAAAACAACAAAAAATAGCCACCTGGCGACTCCACTAGGCTCTAGTAGGCATATTACTTCATTAGCACTCATTTGACTTCCTAGATTTGTTTCACACCAACCCTAAGAAGCTTATGAAACCATCCATATACTGTAATAAGTACCAAGAATTAAGAGAGGCTAGCCTTAAGAAAATAGTCCTAATACTTTCAGCCTCTCTGAATTTTGGAAATTTGAAATCTGGCTTCACATCGGATCAGTACTAGATCTCATCCGAACCCAAACCCTCCCAACATAGTTGATGACCTAGAGAAGATTTTGTGGCAAACTTCTAGATCTAGATACTTAACCACTATTAGTACCATCCATAGAGCAATCTCTGTACCTGAACACCTTACAGCTTTGCAAGATCCCCAGTTTGACTTGCGCCATACCAGGAACCTCTTCAGAAACAGGTCTCAAATTGATATCGACCAAACTAACCTTGAACCCTTAGATTTGCACCAAAGTTCTAGTAGAGAAGCCTCTCATTCCACACAACTTGACTTTCAGCTTCTCCATCACTTCAACTCTTTCCATACCAAGTCTACTCAAAATCAGTTCGTTGGTCCAAGTACTTCCACCACACCCATCCATACCACCACTGTGCAAACCACTCCACTTCATCATACACCCCCTATCACAAACCCACCTCTTGTAAATCCTCCATTAGCTCCCATCATGGTAGCTTGGTATGCACCTTTGGCCTTACGTTAACCCCTAGTACCTTTACCAAATGTTTATCAGTCTAAGATCCCTCATTTCACAAGGGTTGAATCCATCAGTGCCCAATAGCATGTAGATAGGATCAATGATGCTTTTGATTACATGGAGATAGAAGAAGAAACCATTAAAATGAGGATCTTTGCACAAATCTTAGGAGGAGAGGCCAAAAAATGGTTTAAAGAATTAACTCCTAATTCAATACATGACCTCCCTTCCCTTTACCAAACTTTTATAAACAAATGGGAAATCAAGAAAAACCCCCTCCAAGTCATGTCTGAATATAACAATCTTAAAAGGAATATAGGGGGAAGTGTGCAAGACTATTGCACTAGGTTTAACAGTGTATATAATGCCCTCCCTCCTCACATGAAAACTCCACAAGGCCTAGCACTAGTGAAATTTCCTAAAGGTTTTGACCCTGACATGACTTTCCAATTGAGAGAAAGAGACCCTAAAACTTTAGAAGAAATGAAAAAAGCAGCAATTAGTGCAGAGGTAAACTTAATTGAAAAGAGAGCTAGGTTGAAATCAAAGAAGAGAGTAACCTATAAGGATGAAGCCATGCCCTCAACCTCCTCATCTGATTCTAAAATGGACAACCTGATGAGAACTATGGAGAGAATGATTGAGAAGATAAACTTAAATGAAAGGACACCTCCTAGGGACAACCAAGCCAACTCCCAAAACTGAAACAGAACTCAAAACTTTAGAAGAGATACCCCTCAAATCAAACAAAGGGAAAATGACCAACAAATCAGACCTCCCTTTCAACAAAACTGTGTATATGAGGAAGAAGGAGAAATTATAGAACTTGAGGAAATCCATATAAATCTAATAGGTTCTGATAATGAAGAAGATGTTTTTCTCACCGAAGAAGAACAAGGCTTCTTTTCCTCAGATAAAACTGACACAAACTATGAGGATTCTGAAGACTACCGCTTGGGGTTTGAAAATGCCATCATGGAAATCCATAAGTAGTATGATCTAGGAGCAAAAAATACCTAGATTTAGCCAAGAAAGACCAAATAGATGTTGTTGTTCGAAAAGTACCTGAAAACACCTCTAAGAAAATAGCAGAGAATGTTAACACTATGGTTATGAAAGCTGAAGCAAACAAAGGAAAAATCAGCCAGCCAAACAATGACCTTAGTTGTCCTACTACCTCCACCATTGACCTTAAGAAAACCATTTTGACTAAAAATCCAAATCAGGATCAACAAATTAAGAATGTAGAAAAGATCATGGTTGATAAAGTTGATGTTAATATGTCCAAAACACTAGTACCTTTCAGTTTTGAGGGAGAGATTGCTAAAATCAAGATAAATATGCCCCTCACTGAACTAGTTACTCAACCCATGTATAGGTCTCAGATGTTGAAGGTACTAAACATAGGAAATGATGCTGACACTTTGCACTTGGCTGATGACACACCTGAGTTGTTGTTTTGACCCAAAATAGAAGGAAAGTATCAGGAAGGAGCCATTCCCCCTTTCTATATCAACGTAAACATACATGACAAAATCTTACATAATGTCATCCTAGATTCTGGTGCCTCCCACAATCTCATGCCCAAAGTTGTGATGGAGAGGTTAGGCCTAGAAATAACTAAACCTTACAAAGACCTGTACTCCTCCGATTCCACTAGGATCAAATGTTTGGGCCTGATCAAGGACCTTTGTGTCAACCTAGCACAAGTGCCTGCTAAGAATTTACTCATGGACATAACAGTGGCAAATATTCCTCCCAAGTATGGCATGATTTTGTCTAGATCTTGGGGAGCCAAGCTTTAGGGGAACCTTCAGCTAGATATGTCCTATGTTACCATCCCTGTTTTCAACCAGACAAGGAGATTATACCAAGAGTCACATATGAAGTATATGGTTAGCAGTCAGGACAGGCCAGACAACACTCCTCTTTATTCTATTCACTCAGATCTTGATTTTTTCATATTATATAATGAGGAAGATAATGATGAGCAGGTATATGAAGTTGAAACACATCAAGACACACTACAATAGTCAAACCAGTCTTTGCATGAAGAATTTAGTATTTAGAACTATAGCAGCCTTGAACAAACACATTATGACAAAATCAAACTTGACTATCTACAAACTATCAATGAAACCTCAAAAACAATGGTCAGTTTGACATATGAATTAGGTTGCTCAAAGGGAGGACAAACCTCAGAAACACAACCCTTCCCTTTTACCTATCCCAAAATGCTAACATGCCCTCACAGAACAAAAATCTTGGGTGGTCTAAGTCAACAGAGTCTTATGTTCTTACCTTACCTAGACACCTCATTATCAAAGAGTCTTGTTCCCTCGGAAAATCTATTGAATCTCACTGATGTTTCCATGAATCCTAAAGGGATGTCTGTTGAAACTGATATAGAGGGATACAATATAGGCAGCCTAAGAAGACCCAAGGTGATTAACTTATCCAAAGCCTTGCCATTACACACAAAACTCAAATACTTAATGTTATGCAATAAATTTCAGGATGCTCTTGTTTATAGAAGTAAAATCTCAAAACCTGATGACATAGACATTGTTCAAAAGAAACCTTTTTCCAAGAAGAATTATGAAACCTTTGGACAAATTCTGTCACTAACAAAGAAAACCAAAGGATGCAGATTATGTATGGACTTTAGACACTTAGGCAAATCCTCCATGGAATACAAACACCCTTTTCCCAAGATAAATCATCCTATGCCAAAAATAGGAATTTCTAACAAGATGACTTTGATTGGTAGTGTTTCAGGTTTTCATGAGATGATACCACTTCAAATCAATCAACACAAAGATATCTTTGTAGTTCCTTGGAATGACTACATGCTTGACCAAATTTTTTCTAATATAAGAAATGCTAAAGACACCTTTCAAGAGGCCATGGCACCTATTACCAAATTTTTCACTATGATGTACATTGATGACATTGTCATTAATTTGGGAGTTGATGAAGCATGCCTTCTTCACCTAGACAGTTTCTTTCACAGAAACAAGGTTTGGAAACATAACTCAAAGACGAAGTATAAAGGAGAACTTAGCATGTTTGACAATTCCTGGCAGAAGTTTTGTACCATGCCCTCAAAAATATATAGCCTTGTTCCTTATGTACAAGAGTTGAATGAAAGAGAATTAGTAGACATGGTAATCAAATACCATGGCCATTTAGACTCTTAGTTATAATTTCTCATTCATTGTACATATCACTGTTTGATGAAAAGATATTGAGAGAAATCACAAAAAAATACAAAACAGAAAAATGGAAAAAAGGGCATATTTGAAAAGAGGTAAAGCCTCATACCCAAAAAATAGAACTACTGAAAGTGGGTAAGCCAAAAATACCACTACTAGTGCATAAAGAAGTCTTGTTTCAATCATCTAGCCTAATCATGGCTGAAACATGTTTTAAATTTATTGTTGATAAGTTAGTGAAAGATAGTGGGTCAAATTATTCAAGCTTGACTTGTTAAAAGATGGATTGGGTGTTGAAGATTGCAACAAGAAACAGTGAAGGAGGCATCCTGAAACATCATCCTTGATCCTAGTTGGAAAATAATCACCTAAACTAGGTGGGGCCCACATAGGTGATTTTTGGCGCAAAGTCTATTTTTAGACTATGTCTATTTTTAGACATGTCGATCATATTCTATATGTAGCAGGAGGCTATTTGTGGATGGTTGGTCAAGTTGGAAAAATAGATGGACTTCTATTTTTAGACATATTGGGCAGAATCTATTTTTAGATTGCCAGTCTAAAAATAGATATGTCGAATATTATTAGCTCTTAATAATATTTGGACTGTAAACATTATCTTATTCTCTTGGAGCACTTCAGTTAAGTGCACAGATGTGGCACAACAGCTGACAGAAGGAATTATGCTATTCCTGAGGGTTTACTGGAGCTAATGCATGAGGACTTCAGTTAGAACTCATGTGACAGAGTTTGGTGGAGTTATAGAAGTAGTTGATGGAGTTGTATTTAGTTTAACTCAGTTAGACTCAGTTGAGCTAGTTGTCTCTAGTCTAACTGATTGATACACTAGTGAGAGTGGTGTGAATTAATTAGTTAATTAATTCACTAAATAATAACTCATTAATCAACTGAAGAATACATCGGTTAACTACAGTGCATGGCAGTTTCAGTGGAGACCAGTGGAGAGATAGGTGAAAGGGCAAGATAGACTATCTGTTGTGACTATTAGTGATGCATGAATTGCATCTACATATACATTGGAGTTTCCAATGATAATCACGCAGTCAATGAGAGTGGGATTACATTGAATTGGTCTTTGTAATCAGCTTGGATTGCGCAGTGGAGGCAAGCTAGCAGGAGGCAAAGATCGGTGCATGGATTTGCAAGATTGGTCCTGATTAGTGTATGACGATTGTACTGTACTGAGAGCTTGTGATAAGCTTTGTATGCTTTGTATGAGATTTTCATATGATCTCCATGATACATAATATGATAGTTGGGGTTTTTAGCTTCAGGCTTTCCCGGTAAACAACTGTGTTATGTGTGTTTTTATTGCTTCATGTGTTTTGCAATTGTTGATTAAATTTCTGCAAGAATTATAGTGGAAGGATTCTGTATTTTGCAAGAAGATAAATATTGCGAGATAAGGAGCGTCTGGATATATGCATGCTTATTGTATATAATTTCTACATTGGGTAGAAAGATACTAGTTCCACATGCTTAAAACAGAACCAAAGAGAAAAATAGGTATGAGTAGCAAACAATGTATCCTAGCCCTGATTTTTCTAGTCTTATTTTGTACAAAAATAACATTTTTGTTCAGCTTGTTTTTATGCCACAAACCCATGGTAAGTCAAATTGTCTAATCCTGATTTAGCCATGTTTTCAATTTCATGTTTTTAGCTTAGTGAATAAATCCTGTCAAACAGTTTAACCTTGACAATTGAATAGTATAGGTAGAGAATCAAAGGAGTTCATCAGCATAATCTGAGCTCCGGGAAGAAAATAAGGTAGAAGTAGATAGTTTATTTTGCTTTCAAAAAATAAAGAGGTGTCTAGGTTGCTAGTCCAGATGCACCTAAAGAAAAAAAAATGTTAGGAAAGTAGTTTGGGTAGGAAGAGATGGATTTGAGCTAATCATGTCATTTAGATTATTGAGATCATAGCTTCAAGCAAGCATCAACAAGAGAAAGAGGTAAAAATCTACCCAATGGATGAGGCACTGGTCTCCATAAAGCCAGAAATCTGAAGTTCTGGACACCTCTTGAAAAGAGGCTGCCCTCCCCAAGTGGAGCCACTATTAGTCATAAGTCATTTTTGCCTTTGTTGATGACTAAATGATTATCCCAAGATTTCTAGAAACAATGTTCATAAACATTGTGAGTTCTAGAAATCTCACTGCCTTCATTATCCTCAACATAATTTTTCACCCCCCGGATGCGGGTGTTTCCATGGTTAATTAAGGGATTGGGACGGAGGGGCCGACACCTGCCCCGGTGGTACGCTGTGTTAAATGGACAGTTGCTCCACAGCTTGTCGCATTTACACTCCTCACACTCCAATGCTATGGGCTCAGCAACCCAATGCACTCGCGCGCCTTCATTCAGGTCGAGCTCTGCCTTCGCATGCTCGGGCGAGATTTCCACTCGGATCGCAGTTATGAAGATGGATTTGCTGGGTTTAGGCAGGACGAACTCGGCGCATGTTCAGGCCGGTCTCATGGATGATAAATTTCACATGCAACAGGTTAATTTGGCTCCGGTCTTGGCTTTCCCGCATTGTCATTTGGGTGGCGTTGGTTTCTGTCTGCACAGTCGGGTGATCGTCCATCGACGTCTGGAGCGCTCCTCGCAAAGGGAGGCCTCCTGTCCTGGGCATTTTCCGCTATCTCTGCGTCTTTGTTTGAGTTCGGGCCTCCTCGGGCGGGTTGGTTATTTGGTTAACTCTTTCAGGTTCCTGCTCCCTCACACAATGCCGAGGCTTCGACATCGCATGCGGAGTCGGAGAGGCAGCTCTCGGAGCCATCCCACTCGCCGGCCTTCCAGTCCTTCCCCGGAGACTTCTTCCTTCGACGATGGCTCCAGTCATTACCCCAGAACCCGCAGTGGCAGGGGGCGCTCTATGGATTTCTGCTCGTATTGGGGTCCCCATTCCCGTCGCTCGTCTGCTGCATCTGCTAATACAACTGGTTCTGCTCGGTTTACTTTCCAGAGTTCCCTCAATCGTCCGAGGATTACCGCCATTCTCTCGGTGGTTTTTATTGAAGACTGCTTGCCAGAGGCTTCTAGTGCGCAGCCGGTTGTTCCCATGGAGACTTCTGCTCCTGCCTCCCAGTTTTCTCATTTTAATCTGGGAAGCGGCTCTCCTTTTCAGCCTCCGTCTCGCCCAGCTGTTCCTGATGAAGACATGATTTCGGCTGAGCCTGGTCCCCAGGCCTCTCAGGCTGAAATCACCCCTGATATGCTGGTCACCGGTGGTTGCATGATCGTGGAGGAGATTCCGGAAGTCTAATGGGTTCGATGCTCGGTCCTTTTCTCTGTTTAAGTTGCCCATTTCCTGGGGTTTTTTATGTTTTGGTTGCCATGAAGTTTGCTGGCCCTTTTCTGTCTGTCATGGGTCATAGAAGTTTTTTGGAGAAATCTTTTGCACCCCTGCGTGGGTTTCGACAATCCAATTCTCAGTTTTTTCTGAATCTTCTGCCTTCTAGGCAGTAGCTTTTGACTTCGGTCTCGATGTAAATTATTCTGCTTGTTAATAGATCAGTATTACTTAGAAAAAAAAAACATAATTTTTCACTATTTCATCATTCCATAATGTCTAGCTTTGCTTACCAATCCTAGAAAACCCATTAGAGGCTTATGTCACTCTTTCTATCTATATTTATTCACCCTTGGGCCAAATCTTCTGTTTTTTTTGCGTAAAAACCTCCCACTACTACCTAAGCCCACCAATCAAACAACTTTGTTGTGTCTCCCAAAATACTCCCAAACACTGATGGTCTCAAGCTATCTCTGTAGGATCTTTAGATAAATCAAGTACATTGGATTTTGGATCTTCAATACATTAGTTTATCATAAATTCTATCTTACACTTGATGATCCCAAATTCTAGGTCTTAGTCCAAAAGCCAAGTCCAAGAAAACCTCCACTAGGTCACCTAGGGTTTCACAAATTCATAGGGTGGATTTGGTGCCCTACAAACTCTATTTTTCCTGTATGAAGAAACTACATTCAAAGAAGAAAAGGACAGGTGATCTTGTCCAAACTGATCAAAAAGGTCATTCAAGGAAGGCTCTTTGATCTAGAGCACAAATATTGCAGGGGGATAGCTGCCCCTTGTTCACATTTTTGCAAAAGGATCAAATGGCCATCAACCTAGCAATGGGTAAGGCAAAAGAGAGTATCATCATAAGAAGAACATTCACAGCAAAGAATAAAAGCAGCTGACCTATGTTTTGGAGAATCAAGGTTTGTAATTGTTTTGGCCAATGAAGTAAATTAGTCCAAGAGCTATAGAAAAAAGGGTCACCTCAAGCTCCCTCAATGCATATTGAAGGTCATTAGAAATAATAAGTGACGATTGAAAGGTTTTTGAGAACTTAGAAGACAACACTATTTACCTTTTTCTAAACAGCCCTAAAACCTAGGAGTTTGGGAAAGTTGACAAACAAGTCAAATGATGAAAAAGAGCCTCCTTCATAACAGTAGATGGCATGCCAAGGGTTTCAAGCTGCCCTTTAGGGTTTGGAAAAGAGGCACTAATTCCACCTCATCAAAAGGTAAAATCAAAGGTTTTTAAGAAGATCAAAGGAGGCAGACAAGAAGCACTGTATCCCACTTCACCACAGGGACAAAAAGGGATAGAAACATCAGTTCAAGGGTTTTACTTCTCAAAAGGAATAGTTAGAGGAATTTTCAAAAGGTTAGAGGCAAGAAAGAGGTAAAAATGCCTAAATAGGTAATTATGATAAGAATGGTTTTCACTATTGAAGAAGAAAGGTGTTATACTCCAAAAGACAATGATCAAAAGCAAAGTTGTGTAGGCACCTGCAAGAACAGAAGTGGCCAGGAGGGACACAAAATGTTTTAAAAACTACTAGTCTTTCCCACCAAACATATAGCACTGGTAAACTGATCACAAGAACAAATCTGTGATTGGTTTAAAAAGCAGAGAGAGCCTCCAACAAAGTTTCGTTATCAAAAGCAGATACTGCAAAAAATGGCTAAACATGAATGACACTTTTGCAGGACTATCAAAAGTGTTTCCCTACAAGAAGATTGATAAGGTCAAAGCAAAAATGTTTCAAATAATGGTGGCCCATCTAGAAAACCAAACTGCTGTTGATGCTTGTTGCTAGAGTTTTTCCCACCAAGAGGTTTTTTTCACTACTTTACAGAGAAAACATGACAGAATGTAAATTAGAGGAAAACATGTCAAAATTGATCACAAGTTTGCTATTTTCAAGTGTTAAGCATCATAAAGAAGGTTCATTTTCCAAAATGGGTAAAGAACACATGTTTGAGCTTGATGAAAGGTTTGTTAGTACAATAAGAACATTAGGAGGCTTCCAGCAAGGAAAAAACCATATTTTTTGTCAAACTGCCACCTACAGGACCAAAAAAAGCCAAAAAGGCAGTGAGAAAAATAAAGAGAAAACAAACCTTATAAAGTGGGTTTTGGTCTTGAAATACTTTTCAAAAGGAGTATAAAGTCTCTTTTACCCATTTCCCACCTCATTTTTCTTTGCAAAAGGAGAGAGAGTTGTTGAAGAATTGTTTTTTTAGAGTTTCTGGGCAACTTGGGTGAAATTTTTCAGGCACTGCGCACCGATGGAGGCGCTATGCACCTGGTCGTCGGCGCTGCGCACAGATGAGGTGGCCACAGTGTTAATTTACACTGCGCTGTGCAGTGGGAGGTTGGGGCTATGCACGCGCCAGGGTGCTACGCACAGGCTCAGCCCGACTCGACTCACCCACAGAATAGCCTCTGGCGCTACACACTAGTGATATTTGGCCTAAATTGTTCAAAAAGGGTCTAAATTCAAAATTTTTTCCTCCAAATCTCTTGCATCAGTCAAGCAAGGTTTGTGGCTTTCTTCCTTACCTTCCAAGTTGTCTTTTTCATAATCAAGGAGAAAATTTAAAGCCTAATGTGATCAAACCCTAATCTGCATGAAAAATCAAATTATTGACCTTCTAGGGTAGAGTTTGCAAATTTGAAAGATTGACATAGGTGTAAAGACACTCAGTGCCAGCAAACCTAATTCTAAAAATCTGAAAACACTCCTTTAATACTTCATCTTTCCCTATTTTGCTAAAAGTCTATCCTCACTATCATTCATTTGCCCTCCCTAGACCTAAAAGCTCTCATCAAGCAAAAAACCACTTGGTTCAAGGATATAACCAGTCACCATGTCTGAGGAAGAAAACAATACCAACAGTGATGAAGGCCAAAGGCCTATCAAGCCAAAACACAAGGGAGGAAGGGTTAATAGGTTTGAACCTTTAGATGCCATTCAAATCACCTCTTCTCCCATGATCCTTGCATGTTTTCGAGATGTTGGATGCTATCAGTTTTGTGAAAGGGTTAAACAAGTCCAAAGCCACTCATATTTGACTAGGTTGTTCATCCTCAGCCTACAAAACCACCAAGTCAACCTAGTAGGGGTGAATTTTGAACTCTCATCTGAATCCATTTCTAAAGCCACAAGAATACTAGATGTTGGTGAGAGATGGTTTAAACAGAAGAAATTGGAGTTGAGCTACTATGAGCCCTTCCTCAAACTTGGCTGTAAACAAGGCTGCAATGTTGTTTTCCCCTTCTCCCACCTGCTAGAGAGATATGCCTTACTAATGAGGTAGATTATCAAGTACTTCACTTGTGAGGGGAGGTACTCCAGAGTTTATTCATATCACATAAGGCTACTAATGCACTTCACCAGGGTTAAATTGCTAAACCTACCATACTATCTCTACCAGAGCATTGACAAAATGTCTTCAGTGGTCAAGAAGAGGAGTTATGCCCACCAAATGCAGAGCCTTTTTCACCACTCCTTGTTTAAGATGAGTTTTTTGCACCAGCTGGAGCAACAGGGAATTCCTTGGGAATTTTTCATCTCACATGATGTATTTGCAAATCCCCAAGCCTTCATTCAGCGAAATTTTCCTTCCACTTCACATCCACTTGCTTCCACTCCTCCATCATCTTCACCTATGCCTTCTCCACAAGGAAACTTACCTCCTACTTCTCCTCTTGATGCATCAAATGAAGATGATAACAATGGCACTGATGGACAAGCAGATGACAGTGAAAGGGAAGAAAACAGTGAGGTAGAAACAGAGTTAAATGAAGAAAAAGAAGATGACAGTAGTGCAGAGGAAGAAGATGATGGCAGTAGCAATGAAGAACAAACAAATAGAAGTGGAGATAAAGAATACATTGAGGCAGAGGCAGAGTCTAATGAGGAAGACCAAGAGGATGATGATGGCATGGAGGAGAGTGATGAAAATAGTAGTCAAAAAGAGGAAGACAATGAGAAATTGGAGCAAAAAAATGATAATGATGACACCAATAAATCAATCTCAAATGTAGAAAAAGGTGTTGATGATGAACAGTGTGAGGACCAAGAGGATTATGAAGAAAATAATTAGGATAACAGTCAGCAAGAGAGTGCACAAGACAACCAAGAGGAAGATGTGTTTGAGCATGACAGTGAGCACAATGATAGTGGAAACAGTGATAAAAGGAATGAAGACAATGATCCTAAGGAAACAGGAGGAGATGATGAAGAAATTGAAGACCAAGAATAGGCAGATGATGAAACTGAGACAGAGTTTGAAGGGGCAGGCAGTGACCAACACAGTGGCACAGATAGGACAGTCAATGAACAAGACAACCAAGAAAATAGTCATGACAGTCATGACAAATGTCATGATTGTCATGACACTAATCAGCTTCTAAATGACTAAGAAACTCAAAGTGACAGTGCAGGAAGTGACAAAGAAGAGGACCTTAGTGAAGGACAAAGCCAAAATGAGGAAAGTGAGGAGGATAGTGATCAGTTTGAAGGCCAAAATGACAGTGTGGAAAACAGTGAGGGAAACAATGATGATGTTAATGCTGAAGGTCAAGAAAGCAGTGACCCAATGGTGCATAAGGTATCTCATGAGAGCCATAAAAAAGATGAAAAGGCTTGTTACATCACCAAAGATCAAGGAAATGATGAAAGCACTTCCAAAACCCTCATCACTCCTCTCACATGCACCTATCACTGAGGAAAGAGAGATGTGTTTGCTGCCTCAAAAAGGCAAAGGGCCATCTCTCCTCCAGCTATCAAGACCAAGGAAAAATGCAAGGAAAAGAAGGACAAAGGTGAGCAATAGGTAAAGGTAAGGAGAAGCAAAAGGATCAAGAGGACTTCTCAAGAGCCTCAATTCGTTGATCTAGACAGTGACAATGAGGACAAGGAGATGACTACTAGATTGCTTCTCTTGGAGAAAGATGCACAGCTTCAGGAGTGGGAAAGAGACTTTGAAATGACACAAGGTGTCATTCAGTATTACAAGGAGGAGCACAAACATTTCAAGAAGGTGAAAAGGGACCTTGCTCTCCAAAATAAAATGACCAAACACTATGCAAGGAAAAACATGCTTGCTTGTGCCAAACTGAAGGAGGCCCTCATAGAGATAGAAAACCTAAAAAGGGGAAAAGTGCATGACAACCTTGGATTTTTGGCTGAGGCTTCTCAATAGATGTCTAAGACCTCTTGAGGGACGTCTCCACCAATTTTGAGACAATTTGAACAAAATTTTGTCTTTTTCAAATTTTGACCCCTCTGTGCGCAACACCCTAGGTCCTACACACAAAATTGGTGCATCCTCAGCTCACAAAGTTTTCATTTTTGGATTCCTCACATCACCATCAATCTCCTCACCAATTTTCAAATCATTTGGAACATTTTTGACCCCCCAAAAGGTCAAAAACATAAAAAATTTGACCTTTCTGCCTCATTTTCAGACCAGGAGATGCGCACAGAGCAGTGTTTGGGAAATTGATTTTTGAATAGGTAAATGGCATCCACTCAACATAAATCAAGCATTTCTGGAAAGTAGACTCATCAAGTTTTCCAACTAGCCATCACAGAGCCAAATTCGGTGGTTGGAAGGGGTCCCAAACTCAGCCACAAGAGACCCTATTTTCTACTGAAGTGGCGCTACGCACAAAGGCTGCGTAGTGTGTTTTGGACCAAAAGTCAACAAAACACACTCATTTATTGAAAATATATTTTTTTAAGTTTTTTGAGGCAAATTACTCTAGAATTAGGTGCAAATAGTTATTTTGGAATTTATTTCTTAGGATATTATGTGCCTTGGGCCGTGCATGGTCTCTTGGCCATAAATGACATTTATGACTATATTTGACATTTTCCTACCACATTTAGGATTTTAGCCCTCATTTTCTCCATAAATAAAGCATGAGGCCCCTATGTATTTTGTTGGCATTTGATGAAATTGAAGAGTAATATACATGGTTGAATGAGTTTGGAGAAGAAATTGGTTTTCTGAAGTGGATGAATGGCTTGCTTGGCTTGATGATGGAGAAGCTTGTTTGCAGGATTCCATAGCTTGGTGAATGGTGATGTTTTCCTAATTTGCCTTTTTTTTCCTTTGTTATCATTATGTTTCATGTTTCTTGGTTGCTATAAATTAGAAAAGTATAGGTTGAGACATGTTCTTTGAGGCACCTCAGTCCTCCTGTTTGTTATAGCTTTGATGTTTTCCTCTTTTGGCCATATTAAGGAATTCTTGATTGCTCCTTAGGTCCACCAAAACTTGTTTTGTTTCATGTATGGTTATTATGCTAGCTTACAAGTCTGATTCATGGTATGCCCTGCTTATTTGAAGTTTTCAAAACCCTATCTTGAAGCCTTTCTGTGGAATATTGATTGCTTGGTTAATTCAAAGAGGTCTCGTTCGATCTCGCCCTTTTTCCATGCTTACCAACTTGTTTTAGAGTTCCCAATAGCTTGATATATGCTATTTAGGAGTTCCCTCTCCATAAATTGAGTTATTTGTTTTATCTTATGTGTTTTCCCAAAATCTAAAGGTGAATTTCTAAAGTTAGAAGCTCTTATGCTCTCTATGTTTCACTGGAATGTTTATCTTATATGTTTATCGGTTTAAGTATTGTTCATTGAGCTTAATGGTTTGCCCCACCTCATGATTTTTATACTTTAACTATATATGTTTAAGACCTCTTAGTTTTTTCCCAAACTTGATGTTCATTACACCTCATACATCACCTTAAGGATCCATTAACCTTGCTAAATCAGCCCTGCAACACACTCTGTTTCATCATTTAGACACCCTTGACTTCATTTGACTCCATAGCCCAATGGATTTGACAGAATCTCACTCCACTTATTCCATTTGACCATCTTTCCCAACCAAAACAATCAACAAACCCTACACATAATAACTAGCCTAAAATCAAAACCCTAGAGCAAAAATAACACATCCTTTGCACCCAATAGAGAGATCCCTCTCTGAGTCCAGGAAGGCTAGGTCCTCAGACTCTAAAGACTGGTTCCATGTTACCCTGTCATTTGGTCTACAAATCTACCAAATCACAGGACCCTAACACACCGTAGGTGGGCAGCCGTTGAAGGATCTGAGCAAAGTTATCCATCATCACGTTCCTGTGTTTCTCAAGGGCCTCCTCGAGCAATATTTTGATAGGATCTCTTGCTCCCTTATCTTTATTTTCTTCCACCATGGCATGTCATCAGGGTTTGCGAGGCTGATCTTGCAAGGGTTCAACCAGATCGAGCCCTAACTCCTTATACCTTGACCTCGTTGGGAACATGCAAAGAAAAAAAGAGAAAGAGAAGACCGCTCTGATACCACTGATCTAGATTTATGCAGGAACACAATAAAATACAGAAATAGACATAAACATAGAGATGCATCAGAAATAATACTTCATTTGGTTAATATCAAATAACATAAATATGCTTACAGACATAATGGAAATAAACTAGCTAGGGCATTGGTAGCTTATTTATGAGAAGAGATGTGGTGGCTACAAGCCTCTGAATTGTGTTACACTGAGGCTCGAGGGCCTATTTATTATTGAGAAACAATGGAAAACCCTAAACATCCAAAAACCTAACCCTAGGAGATGAAGCACCAAAACTATGGGCCCCGTTTGGGTAAATTAGTGTTTCAACTTCCCGGGGATGTAACTTTGGCATACGACTTCTGTTTGATGTGCACCATACTTCATTTGAAAGATCTCTCCGATGAATACAACTTTTTATGCGAGAAACATTGATCCATGGACACATATTTCACCCAGTTTTCCCAAAAAACGTCATTTAGGGCCTCAAAACGGCTCTGGAAGTTCAAGACCCGAAAAAATAGCTAAAAGTACTAAGTTGTACTGAAACTGAAATACTAAAAGAATTGATGGTTCAGGTCCAAATGGAATAGGTGGGTGGCCACCGATATCCACCTGGATCATTCCTCTCTCCTTAGGAAGCAGTGGTCCCCATTGCATTAATTTCCTCCATGAGAGGCAAATTCTGCTGAACTTGGTATTATATTTGTCCAGGATGTCGCAGACCTATTGGCGAACGTGATGGATGCATTCAATAAATTTGGTTGCCTCAGAAAATACATGTGAGGATTCTGTCTACGTAGTCACATGAGGTATGGAAACATCAAGCGGTGGTGCGCTGGGGGTCAGATCAATGGAATGCTTGTCCTGACAGTGTAGAGGAACCCCTGTGGGTGAGGAGAAAGTGTCCTTGTATTCCTCTATGCCTTTGTCCATCTGTTGTTACCATGTAGGGGAGCCCTGACTCAAGGTTGTGGCCAAAATCTTCTTCTTTCCTTGTGGGTGAATGGTAATGCAAATAATTTTCCTGGTTTGGGAAACAATATTACTGCGTTGTTTTGCAGTAGTCAAAGAGATGAGAGGAGGTGGTATATTGTACAAGTTATTTCCCAAAGTAATAATAACAACACGAGGTGTAGACTCATACACAACATGTCGCCTCCACAAGTATTGTTGGCCCAATAATACATCAAACACATCAAGATAAGCAACATCACATAGTACCTCATCCATGAACGACTTGATGTTGTATGGAAGGCGGCACTGCTGGCGGATGGGGAGATCTCTTTCTTCATGAAGCCAACCGATGTTATATAGATGCGGGTGTGCTATGGTTGGTAGGCCAAGCCGCTTCACGAAATCTGCAAAAATGAGGTTCTTTTGGCTTTTTCTATCAACAAGAAATTGCAGTGGAGAACCCTTCACCCACATCTACGAATGGAAGAGGCACTCCCCTCCTTTGGATCCTTGGGATCCTCCCTCTGGAGCCTGGTGGTGAAAAAAATGGCACTAGGGTTTGCATCAATGATATGCTTCCCTTTGTCATATCCCTTGTCTGGTTCTGGCTTAGGACCAGAACATGCATCTGATTTGGGTGCCTTCAGTTCGGCCACCAGCGGCTGTTTGGCCCAACACTCATTTGTGCTGTGAGTGAGGCTATTATGAAATTCACACTTCCCTGGGTCCTTCTTTGGATTTTTGGTGGTGTTGTGAGTTGCATCACTTTGTCTCTGCCCCCTGTTCTATGGTTTGGGGGTGCCTTTTCCCGGCTTTGGATTTGTGAATCCAAAATCTCGCTTCTTTTGCTTAAATTTCTGCTCGATCTTCGCATCATAGCGATATGTCGTGCCAAGCAAGGTATTGTCGAGGAACTCCATTTCCTCCTGAATGTTTATGTGCAGAAAAATATGGTACATGAGCACCAAATGTATCTCTCAATCTCTAATACCCAACTTTGTACCCAGGGTATGGAACAAATTCATCAGTTCGTGCACATATTGATCCCTTTTCTACCACAGCATGGTCCATTGGATGTACTTGTCCTCATAGCTCTCCATGGGGTAATATTGTTCCTTGACATCGTCTCGGAATGAATTCCAAGTGGGTGAGGCCAAGAAAAAAGAGGTTTCCCTCCCGTCCTTTTTCTCACAGTAGGTTTCCCACTAATCTTTGACATGGGGGGCAGCTTTGCAGAGTGCAAAAATAATCTTTTCTCAATCAAAGAAATCATGGACCGAGAAATACCCTTCTAGAAAATTCAACCATCTATCTACGACATCTGCATCTATTTGGCCTTCAAATATAGGAATGTCAAAGTTTACCTGTACCTTGAAGGGAATGGCGCCTCCAGAGTGGTTTTTGGATGCATATGCGCTGTAGGTGGGCAACCGTTGAAGGATCTGAGCAAAGTTATCCATCATCGCCTTCATTTGTTTCACGAGGGCCTCCTCAAGAAATAGTTTGATAGGATATCCTACTCCCTCGTCTTTCTTTTATTATGCCATGGGAGGTCATCGGGGTTTGCAAGGCTGATCTTGCAAGGGTTCAACCAGATCGAGCCCGAAATCCTTATACTGTGACCTCATTTGGGATGCAAAGAAAAATAGAGAAAGAGTAGACCACTATGGTACCACTTATCTATATTTATGCAGGATCGCAATAAAATATAGAAATAGACATAAACACAAAGATACAACGTAAATAATACTTCATTTCATTAATATCAAATAACAGAAATATGCTTATAGATGTAGCATCTACAGGCCTCTCAACTATGTTACAATAAGGCTCGAGGGCCTATTTATTATTGAGAAACAATTGAAATCCATAAACATCCAAA
Organism: Pinus albicaulis; assembly: GCA_034641835.2. NCBI lineage: Eukaryota > Viridiplantae > Streptophyta > Pinopsida > Pinales > Pinaceae > Pinus > Pinus albicaulis. The sequence continues at coordinate 511,169,450 of CM076575.1, read as the reverse complement.
AACCTAACCCTAGGAGATGAAGCGCCAAAATGATGGGCCTTGTTTAGGTAAATTGGTGTTTCAACTTCCCGGGGACGTAACTTTAGCATACAATCTTCGTTTGATGCACACCATACCTTGTTAGAAAGATCTATATGAGGACTAAAAATTTTAATGTGAGAAACATCGGTCCACAGACCCATGTTGCTCCCGATGTTCCCAAAAAACATCATTTAGGGCCTCAAAACGACTCTGGAAGTTCAAGACTCGAAAAACTGCTAAAAATAGTAAGTTGTATTGAAACTGAAAAACTGAAAGAATTGATGGTGCGGGTCCAAATGGAATAGGAGGATGGCCACTGATATCCACCTGGATCATTCCTCCCTCCTTAGGAAGCAATAGTCCCCATTGTGTTAAGTTCCTCAATGAGAGGTAAGTTCTGCTGAACTTGGTATCGCATTTGTCCAGGATGTCGTGAACCTGTTGGCGGACGTGTTGGATGCGTTCCATAAATTTGGTTGCCTTAGAGGAATGGAGTGCTTGTCCTGACAGTCTAGAGGAACCCCTGTGGGTGAGGAGAAAATGTCCTCATATTTCTCCATGCCTTTGTCCATCTGATGTTGCCCTGCAGGGGAGCCCTGCTTCGAGGCTGTGGCCACAATATTCTTCTTTCTTCGTGGATGAATGGTAATGAAAATAAATTTCCTTGTTTGGGAAACAATATTACTGCATTTTTTTGCAGTAGTAAAATATATGGGAGGAGGCGGTATTGCCTCCGATACCCTCTACAATTTATTTCCCAAAGTAATAATAACAACACGAGGCCTAGACTCATACACAACATGTCGCCTCCACAAGTATGGTTGGCCCAATAATACATCAGACACATCAAGAGGAGCAACATCACATAGTACCTCATCTATGAATGGCTTGATGTTGTATGGAAGGTGGCACTGCAGGCGGACGCGGAGATCTCTTCCTTGGTGAAGCCAACCAATGGTATATGGCTGCAGGTGTGCTATGGTTGGTAGGCCGAGCCACTTCATGAAATTTGCAGAAATGAGGTTCTTTTGGCTTCTGATATCCACAAGAAATTGCAGTGGAGAAACCTTCACCCACATCTGCGAAACAAAGAGGCACTCACCCTCCTCTAGATCCTCGGGATCCTCCCTCTGGATCTTGGTGGTAGAAACAATGGCACTGGGGTCTGCATCAATGATCTACTTCCCTTTGTCATCTCCCTTGTCTAGTTCTAGCTCAAGAACATAAGATGCATATGATGAGGGTGCCTTCAGTTCGGCCACCAGCAACTGCTTGGCCTGATACTCATTTGTGCTGTGAGTGGGGCTGTTATGAAATTCACTCCACTTCCCCCTATCCTTATTTGAATTTGTGGTGGTGTTTAGAGTCACTCCACTTTGTCTTTGCCCCCTATTCTATGGTTCTGGGGTGCCTTTCCCTAGATTCAGATTCGCGGATCCAAAGTCTCGCTTCTTCTACTTAAATTTCTGCTCGATCTTGGCAGCATAACGATATGCCGTGCCAAGCAAGGGAATGTTGAGGAACTCTGTGTCCTCTTGAATGTGTCTGTGCAAACAGTTGTGGTACTTGAGCGCCAAATGTCCCTCTGAATATTTAATGCCCAACTTTGTGCCCAGGGTATGGAACAAATTCGTCAGTTTGTGCACATCTTGATCCCTTTGTTGCCATAGTGTGGTCCATTGGATGTACTTGTCCTCATAGCTCCCCACGGGGTAATATTGTTCCTTGATGCCATATCAGAATGAATTCCAAGTGGGTGTGATCGAGAACATAGAGGGCTCCCTCCATCCTTTTGCTCACAATAGGTTTCCCACCAGTCTCAGACATGGTGGTGGCTTTGAGGAGTGAAAAAATAATATTTTCTCGGTCGGAGAAATCATGGATTGAGAAATACCCTTCTAGAAAATTTAACCATCTATCTACAACATCTGCATCTATCTGGCCTTCAAATAGATGAATGTTAAAGTTTACCTGTACCTTGAATGGAGTAGCGCCTCCAGAGTGGTTGTTGGATGCATATGCGTCGTAGGTGGGCAACATGGTTAAGGATATGAGAATAATTATCCATCATCGCATTCCTTTGTTTCTCGAGGGCCGTCTTGAGAAATATTTTGATAGAATATCCTGCTCCCTCATCTTTATTTTCTTCCTCCATGGGAGGTCATCTGGGTTTGTGAGGCTGATCTTGCAAGGGTTCAACCAAATCAAGCCCTAACTCCTTATACCCTGACCTTGTTGGGGAAATGCAAAGAAGAACATAGAAAGAGAAGACTGCTCTAATACCAGTGATCCAGATTTATGCAGAAACGAAACAAAATATAGAAATAGACATAAACACAAATATGCAGCGGAAATAATACTTCATTTCCTTAATATCAAATAACAGAAATATTCTTACACACACAATGGAAATAAACTAGCTAGGGCGCTGGTAGCTTATCTCTGAGAAGATATGTCGTGGCTATAGGCCTCTAAACTATGTTACAATCAGGCTCAAGGGCCTATATATTATTGAGAAATAATGGAAAATCCTAAACATCCAAAAACCTAACCCTAGGAGATGAAGCGCCAAAACTATCGGCCCCGTTTGGGTAAATTGGTGTTTCAACTTCACGGGGACGTAACTTTGGCATACGATCTTCGTTTTACGTGTACCATACCTTGTTAGAAAGATCTATCCAAGGAATACAACTTTTGATGTGAGAAGAGTGACTACATGGGCCCATGTTACTCCCAATTTTCCCATAAAACCTCGTTTAGGGCCTCAAAATGGCTCCAAAAGTTCAGGATCCGAAAAACTGCTAAAAATAGTAAGTTGTACTAAAACTGAAAAACTGAAAGAATTGATGGTGCGGGTCAAAATGGAATAGGTGGGTGGCCACCGATATCCACCTAGATCATTCCTCCTTCTTTAGGAAGCAATGGTACCCATTGCATTAAGTTCCTCCATGAGAGGTAAATTCTACTGAAATTGGTATTGGATTTGTCTAAGATGTTGCGGACCTATTGGCGGACGTGCTGGATGCGTTCAATAAATTTGGGTTCCTCATACTATACATGTGAGGATTATGTCTGTGTAGTCACATGAGGTATGGAAACATCAAGCAACGTTGTGCCGGGGGTCAGATCAATGGAGTGCTTGTCCTGACAGTGGAGAGGAACCCCTGTGGGTGAGGAGAAAATGTCCTCGTATTCCTCCATGCCTTTGTCCATCTCCTACTGCCATGCAGGGGAGCCTTGCTTCGAGTCTGTGACCACAATATTCTTCTTTCCTTGTGGGTGAATGGTAATGAAAATAAATTTTGTGGTTTGGGAAACAATCTTACTGCGTTGTTTTGTAGTAGTCAAAGAGATGGGAGGAGGCGATATTACCTATGGTATCCTACACAAGTTATTTCCCTAAGTAATAATAACAACACGAGGCCTAGACTCATACACAACATGTCACCTCCATAAGTATGGTTGGCCCTTTTAGTGTTCTGTAATTTGCTAGAGATTGTGAGAACTAATCACATAGGCCAACATGAAACCAACTTTGGAAACTAGGATCTAGCCATGCCAGTTTCAGAGAGGGCTCTCTCTATAAGGTCTAACTTTGTTTGGATAATTTTTTAGTCTAGTTATGATCATACTTGGGTTTTGATTTTGTTTTGGATTTTGGAAGATTGATTGTATTCAATTTATTAATATCTATTGGGAAATGGAGTCTAAATATAACTGGATGGTTGCATCAAATTTTCACAGAGTAAACACAGGGCAAGCTAGGAATATTTATTGGATATTTTATAATTTATAAATGGATTATGACAAAAATACAAAGATATTCAGTAGAAATAAAGTGAAATTAAGAATTCTTTAGTTTGGCTTTAAGTGAAAAACATTATGATTGTAAATGAAGCCAGAATAAGGTACTCAGAAGTAAATCCTATTCATCACACTTTCGGCTTTACAATTAGAATTCAGATGATTACAATGAAAGATGACAATGAAACACAAGAACAGAGGAAACACGTCACTAGTATTTAAGCCACAAGAATCCTGTGAATGGTATGATTATTATTGATTCTCCAGTGCTTTGGAAAATCACATAGTACTCCAAAAGACATTAATGATTCTGATCTCAATCAATCGACCTTTGATACTTCCAAAATTGAAGTATTTATAAAAACAAATTACAATAATGCAGTCTCTAATAGACTTGAACTTAAAACTCTAACTATTACAAAATTATAGCGTCGGTGGAATGCGTTGTGCAAAGTAGGTGTTGAATGTTGTGCTGGCAGATGAACTATTGTATGAACATAGTGTTGAACGCCTTTGTTGCCCGACTCAACCTTTCTATCTTTTTTCCACCTGAATCCTCTTTTTTTTTTTTAAATATTAAATCCGTGATTAGCCCTTTTTTTGAGAAAAAACAACGTAAATAATCATTTACCTGGACTTGAAATCTTATAGATTTCATCTTGGAGCCACATCGCATCTACGCACTACGAAATATTTACAGTTTAAGTTTTGAAGAATTTAATCGGAGATGCGATGTGAAGTGGGAGGTGATGTGGAGGGAAGGTGGGACTGGACCACAGCCCGCAGATCGCAATTTTGAATTTTTAGTTATAAGCGCGGAGGTAAACTCTAAAATATGTGAAGTGTGACGTGCAGGGAGAAGGTAAGTGGTGGGGCACGAGAAAGTGGGACCGACTGCATCACAAATCGTAGATCTTAGGTTTTTGCTATAAGCAGCGAGGGTTAAAATCTAAAACTTGCGAAGTGCGGGGAGAGGGACCCACCTACATTGCAATTGCAAGTCAGAAATCTTATGCAGTAAGGTAAGGTTTTATGATGTTTCATATGATATGTGATATGTATTTCAAACGGCTGTGAAGTGGGGGGTGGAGCTGCTGTGGTGGGGCCAACGGCCACATCACAAGTTAAAAAAAATACATTGTGGGCGCTTCCAAATGGTATTTTGAAAAATATGCGATGCGATATATCGCAAATTGGTGATCACAGGTTTTAAGTTTTAGTTGCGATGTGAAATGTTATGTTTGTCGATATGCGATGGATGTTGGAAAGAAAGGGTGAAGTGGAGGGATGGTCCCACTTTAATCGCAATCGGAGAATAGGAAGCGAAAGTAAACAATGATATAGCGGTGAAAACTATAAAGTATAAATATAAAGCGGAAAGCGGAAAAAGGGTAATTTTTAATGATTTTCAAGGGAAATGAAATGAAAAAAGGAAGTGTGGCAGGTGGCTGGGTCCCACTTTATAGCATATCTCCTTTCGAAAGGTTTGTAGGAGATGACATTCAAAGGTTTTTTGGGATTTGGCCTATGGGAAAAGTGATTTTGAATGTGTGGGATTGTAATGAAATGTATGGAAATATATGAGTGGGGAAGGAAATGTAAATAAAGGTAAATGAATGAAATGAAAGTATGGCAGGGATATATGCTATGGTTTAAAATGTTAATATATAAGTTAATAATGAGGATTTAAACCATACAAATAACCTTTTCCATAGGTGTTAAGCAGGTAAATCCTCTCTGTGGACAGAGACGATCCCTCTAGCCCTAGAGTGGATCTAGAAACAAAGGGACATGCTAAAGTGTTTCTTCCTAATTATTGAATGAACAAAAGACATGGTAGATCGACCTACCTAGAGTCCAACGTTATCGTCGTTGCTGTAGTGGTGGTGGCCTCTCACTCCCGCCTCGACAAGTCACAATCCTTCCGCCATTACGCTTGGATACCCGCACATAGAACAAGAAACAAGAACAACATATAAGATACCAACATTTCATTCATAACTATTAGCCAGTCAAATAGGGCTAAACATATTGCATCAAATAAATGTCGTAACACAAAAGTGGAACCTAACAGTAGTCATGTATATAAATGAATTGAAGGAAGAGTTAAAACCAATGCTTTGACGTCGCAGTCTCCTCCAACGGGGTTCAGGCGAAGTGCGTCTCAGATGCTCGTTAGAGAATTCGGACGAGATGAAGGAATGGACTCAAGTTCTCTCAGAAGTCATGGACTCAAGCTTCCTCAATGTAATTCCTTCTTATTCTATCTTCTCTAGCCATTCAGCTATAGTATTCTTAATTCTCCAAGTTCAGTTAGCTTGTTCTAAAAGAGATAGCTTCTTTTATAAAGGAAAAGGAGGAGGTTAGGATCCTACAAAGGTGGGAGGGAGGCCTATCCTTTAGGGAGTTCCCATAAGAGGTGGAAACCATAAACCTAAAGGAGGTAGTCTATGGTTTATCAGTTAAACCACTCCCAATGACTCATCCTCGAGGTGGTTGGAGTGGAATCTCCGCCTCTATTTTTAAAAAACATTCCATAAACAGCTTGGCACAGGTGGCAAACTGGGACAGAGCGCAAGCTGGTGCGGGGCCCAGTGTTAATCTTCCTCTTTGGCGCAAGGGCATAACTGACTACCCACGCCAAGGAAAAAACAAGGGTTTTTGAGTCTTTGCTCAGGGAATTGTAACCAGAAGTAATGTTACTCTCATGTAAAGGGACACAATGATGGTCTTTGCAAGGCATGACACTGCTTATTGATCATGGAAATGACCCTCCAATGGGTGAGATGGGGATTTCAGGGATAGTGACAAAATGTTATGTAACAGATGCCCCCTAAAGCATGAGGTCTGAGGGAGAGGGAGGGGTGAAATGCTTTATAAGAATGTGTTCGAACCAAACACCGCTGTCGGAAAACCTGCAATTACGAATACAACTGAAATTTCTGATACATGAAAATGTGGTATGGGCACAACCATCCATAATAGAGTATATATAAAAATGGAGATCTGAGATATGGATGCAGCCATCCAGTAGTAAGGACCAACAAATAGACTTAGGTATGGTCATAGCCATCTGATCAAAAGAGTCATGCAATAAGTCATGATAATCCACAAAAGTTCGCAACCTGGATTTTATCAGACAAAATCCAGGGTCTTGTGCTCCATCTTGACTCGAACAAGTACAAATTCAAGCATGCGAATATATGAGCTGAAGTCGAACATGCAAGAGAATCACCCGATTAGCAACCAATGATGAAAGCTGTTAGCAGGCACGAGGGAAACCATTAATAATGACAATGGCTGTCAAGGTACAACCGGTATAATCCATGGAATGTGAACAATTATCTGGCTTCGAACATCCACAGAATCACTCGATCGAAGGCCAATGATGTGGACCTTGCGTCGAATGCAAAAAACCTGTCATTAAGGCATGCAGGCTCTAAGGTACCAGAATAGAGTCTCTCGATCAAATTCCTGGATAATGAGCTGAAGTCGATAGGAAGTGACCTGATTGAAGGTGGGCCATAATGTTTCCCACATCATCGATACGAGATAGAGGAACATGATAGTAGTGAAACATGACCAATAGAGAATCAGAGGGAGGTTGAAAAACTGCAGAGGCAAACTTCTCTTGAACATATCAGCAGCACGACACTGGATTTGGCAGTATTTGACATCAAAGGATCTGAGGTCATGATGACGTTGCAAAGAGCAGATGAGAGGTCAAAAGAGATTACCCAAACCCATGGAGGCAAAAATGACGAAATGAGATGTCCCCAACGTGACACGAATGCAGACAAGTGCCATGTTCAAGAGCGATATACTGCCAACATAACTAAAACTTGGTTGCATTTTCCCCCACCATTTTTGGCGAGTACCCAAATTACTTTTTAAAACAAGCTTGAAGGGGATAGCATATGCTTGTGCTATAAGTTCGTTCTTCAGACAAATCCAACCTAGTACATTTTACGAGCCCCAGGAAGGAGGAACTCGAGTAACGTCATGATGACGAAATCCGATGTCATCAGGGTTTAATGAGTCTGAAAAAGGGAGAAATCGACACCTTTTCATGTTTAGAGAGTTTGAAAAGAAGGCATAAAAGAAAACTCCATCATGGCCCTTTTCGTAAATAGTCTCTCAGATCCGAAAAGGTAGAAAACAATATCTGAAAGAACCTCTTAATCGCGATAGGCTAAGGTATTCCTTTTTCATAAATAATCTATCCTAGCCTGAAAAGGGGTAAACGTATACTGAGTAGATATCGCTTCGCAACCATTTAACGACTTCAAGATGACAAGAGTCTCGATAGTATTTTCAATTTTAGAGAGTCAGAAAAGAGCTAAAAGTTGACTCCTTCTGGAAGAACGAGTGGTATTAAGGGTAGCAACTGGTTCTAGTGATGGTGGAACTACTCAGAACAAGTAAAGGTTAAGAGGATGGTTAATAAGACCACTCATTGCAGTGGTTCTTTAGGAATGTTAAAACAATCAAGTGAAGACGTATGATCAGCCAAGCAGATGGTGATGATGAAATGAGAAAACTAAGGCGCATATGGCAAAATAGGCTGATAAAATGGCAATCACGAGAGGTAAAATGAGAATGGTTTCATTTTTACACAAGCTTGAAAACAAGAAACTCTGCTTGAAATTTGTTTCATTTTTACACAAGCTTGAAACAAAGATAAAACATGCTTAACAAAGTTGGCATGCCCCCAACATGGTGACTCATTTCAAGGTACATGCCCCCCAAGCTTCAGTGCATTCACTCGAGTAGACCACTAGTTACTGACAGGTGGATGGAATGAAGGTTCAATTATGAAATCAAGAGAGAGACTCGACTTGGATTTTACGAGATCTAAACAAAGGCTTGAATTGAAAAGGGAACCTGATTCATTTTTTAATGAGGTTGACACAAAGGAAGAACCATCCTCATGACACCTTGTTTCATTTTTTAAAGGAGCTTGACACAAGAAAACAAACTCTGCTCCAACGACCTTGTTTCATTTTTAAGGAGCTTGACACAAGAAGACGAATGGTGCTCCGACGAGATTTTATCATGATGAATAAGAAGTCATGGCTTCCAAGAGTTCTGCACCGGATGGGAGAAAAACATCTCGGAAATCAGGACCCAATGCCCCCAGCACACGATGCACAATGACACTATCACTGAATGTGAGCATGGGACAGATAGCCACATAATTAACTTGCGACAGGGAAGATACAACTGGCAGATAAAGACCCGAAAGGGACAATGGTGGACCAGATGTCTCGTCAGGACCAAAGAATGAAAGTTGATCAATGGTCACGATCTGACCTTCATGTGGAAAACAAATCACATGAAAAAGGGAAGAGACAAGCACTCCCATGACATAAGTATAGTTGCACCCCAAGAGTAAATTAAAATCCAAGGGGCCTGGAACAACCATCACATCTATATAGACGGTTTTCCCTCCCAAAGTAACAAGCAACTTCAGAAGGATCCCTAAAGGTTGACTGGTTCTTCTGTTAAATGCCAACAGATTATGCGTAATAGGAACAAGCGATGGAGAACCAAAAGCTTTCCAAGTAGTTGAAGACAAAACACTAATAGACACGGCCTTCATCTATAATGGTGCTAGGTATGGCCACATTAAAGGTCTGTACTGTGATCTCAAAAGGCACATAAGAAGGAAGGCGGTATCCTGGAAATTGACTCCAATCAAAGGAAGTGACCAAACTATTTGGAGGGGGTACCATAGAAATGAGATGGTCATCCCCTGGTGTTATGGGAGCAAGATGAGCATCCTCCGGGATCTTAGAGATGGGAGAAGGAAGAGGAATTTATTGAGTGACAGGGGTGGGAGGATCTTTCTCCAAGTCCAAGGAATTTGAAGAAACAAGATGAACATGAGGGGGATGAGAGCCACTCTCGATGGAAAAGGCTTGATGAATCATGGGCAGGACCAGATCGACCGATTCCATGACCAATGGTTGGTCAGGAATGGATTCCTAAATTTTAATTTCTGGGGGAGCGAGAATGACCAAAGATGAATCTTGTTTAATCGCTGAACCAATTAGAGAATGACTCGAAGAAAGCTTCTGGTAACCAGCCGGAAGGAAGGGTGAAAAAATAGTAGGGTTGTCCAACACTCTCGTGGCTTCATCCATGTACGGAAAAAGGTGAATGGGATGATAAGCTTCACACAACTTACATGGATTCGTAATCTTACCCTGTTTCTTATGAGTCTTATCATTACTAGTTGAAGATGTGCCACCAATATGACTTCCAGAAGCCAAAGGCAACGACGAATGGCCATTGGACCATGCTTCAAGTACCTTGGGAATTCCAGGGCAGTCTCGAAGAAGGTGGTCACCTTTGCACAACATGCAAGGGAATTTGAGTTTCTGTGGTGTTATCACTATAAAAGTTTTTTCCAAACTTGGACAATTTGCTTTGTTCCTAGTCACAGTTTTTAGATAGGTGTTAAGTCATTTTAAGTTTTTAGGGGTTAAGTGAAAGGGTTAAAGTCTCATTTTCATTCACATAATAAAGTCCAACAATCTTATTTCATACCTTGAGAGTCTCATACCATGTTTTGAAAGTCTAGTTTTTAACCTTTTTGAATTTTTTTTTTATTAAGCCATGAAACCACGTTTTTGTAGTGCAAACAATGTTAAAAACTGCTTTTGCGCTACGAAAACGCTGCTCTTTTCGTAGTGCAAAACCTTGAAATTACATTAGGCGCACTACGAAATCGGGGATTCATAGCATGTCTTGTCAGTTATCAAATCCACCAAAATTTCATTAATCCTTCGTGATTAGGTGTCAGCCATGAGTCTTTTCTCAGACATGCAACCATTCATAGCCATTTTGACATTCGTTAGAGGTCATTTATCTTAGTCATTTTCAAATTTGAAAAGGGATTGTTTTTGTTTTATTGTCTCATGCAAGAAGCACATGATGCATACTCTTTCCCGAATGGTATGCTCATGGTAAACAGAAACCAAAGCTTATCTCATTCATCAAGTAAGGTTGATTATTACTTTCAAGAAAGATAGTGTCTCTAATCAAGTGAGGCAGTTTACTTTGAAATCAAGCGAGGCTATTTGTTACAGGTTTTTAAGAAGCACACAAGAATTTCAAGGAAAAGATGACAGAGGAAAGAAAGAACCACAGGTCAGGCCACTGTTTAAGGACGGAGCCTGCAAGCATAGAGGCTCTAACCAAGGAAGAATCAGTTGAGGAGGCCTTCAAGAAGACAGGATTTTGGAAATTTTGTGAAAAATTGCAGGGAGGTCATCATCAAGTGACAAAAGAGTTTGCTCTTCATTTCACAGGTTCAAATACAAAATTTTGACTCTTAAACTTGACAATTTCCCCTGAGATCATATCATTAGTCACAGAGATTCCAAGGGGAGAAGAAAGATGGTTCAAAAATTTCAGGTTTGAGATGGAACCCTGTAAAATATTTCTGAAGCTAGGGTTTGAAGAGACAGATTTAACTAAAGCAATGCCAAGAATCTACATTAAGAACACCTATGCCAACCTACTCTACAACATTAAGAGGTATTTCACCTATGAGGGAAGATACCATAAAGTGTATTCTTATCATTTCAAACTCTTGTTGCATTTTACTGGAATGATTTCTTTGGATTTGCCTTTCTTCTTGTTTCGAAGTTTAGCTAAGATGGCAGATAAAGTGAAAATGAAAGCTCAATACTGTGAAACTTCTCTTTTCCATCATGGTCTAGTTAAATTGATAGTTTTACATGAACTTCAGAGAATAAACAGAGAATGTTCTACATTATTGTTTTTGTGTGGATTGGGGTGGAAACACAAGGAACAGGTGTTAGTCCTAAGACTAAAGAAAAGTCACCATCAGAAACCAGTGACCCTGTAGAGACAAGATCAAAAATATTTGTCCAATTAAAACCCAGAAAGCAAGCTAAGGAGCTAGAGATCAAAACATCAGTAATCATTCAAGAGACTCCTAAACCTGCACAAAAGAAGACAACTAAAGTTAAGGAAACAGTACAGGAACAGTGAACTAGCAAATTAGCCCAGAGAAGATTGACTAGAAGTCAAATAGCAAAGGAAAGGGGAAAAACAATGGTTTCAGAGGAAGGTCCAGGTTTAAAGGGTAATTTGAATGATATTTTATAGGCTATTGATATTGAAGAATCTCCTTTAGTTTAGGCAGACTTTATAAAATTGGATGAAGGGAAATTTAAGAAGATGAAATCTTCCAAAAAGCTAGATTTTGATGATGAAATTTCAAAGTTTGTGTTCAAGCCCAGAAGGCCTTTAAATAGGCCTTCAAAAAAGTTGCAAGAGCTGGATATGGAGTTAGATAAAGCATGGGAAGTTTCCAATGTTTATGAAGATCCCATAGACCTATCATCACCAGTGCCTGAAGGTGACAAAAATAGAGTTTTTAACACTCAAAGAGAAAAAAGCAGTTATGAAGAAATTAAAGAAAAACTGAGACTAGCTAAACTTGAAGTTTCTAAACTTAAGAAGAAAGCAAGAAGACATGCTATTGAGAAGACAAAATTCAATAGAATAAGGGCTCTGTGGGAGGTTGAAGGAGTTTCAAAACCTGAAATAGTCAGCAGTGAGGCTCAGTACTTTACCTGGACTGTCCCTGCAATCAAAGAGGAAAGATTTACGAGAATGATAAATGTTAAATTGAGGGTTACCAACAGGATACTGAAGAGGCAGATTGAAGATTTTGAAATTCAATTGACAAAGTCTAAAGGTCAGCGACAACAGAGATAGAACAAGAGCAGTAAGTGAGAAATCTTTAATACAGTTTTGTTTTTGAGAAGGACATCACTTTTTGAAGACATTTCAAAATTGACTTATTTTGATGGTTAAGGTCTATAGACATCAGGGAAATCATTAAAAGATGTAAACATTCTTAAAATCTGACAAATGTGAAAAAAAAAATGGGTAAAAAGACATACACAGCAGTTTCGTAGCGTGTTACGAAATTGCTGTAGGTGCACTTTTGAATATTTTATAAGAGTTTTGAGAGGTAAAAACATTTGGTTTCCAGATTTTATTACTGCTGATGGATGGAAAAGGCTCACAGATGAAATTTCAGGTGTTAAATCAAAAGAAAGTGGATGGTTGAAATATATTTACAAAGATACAAATTCCGCGCTACAAAAACAACTGCTATTTTCGTAGCGTAGCCATATCATCTCTCTTTAAATTTTTTCAAAGGCTTGGTTTTTGTACAGGTGGAAAGGCATGGTTCCATGGAAATGATAACACATGTCATTTATCTTAAAAGGTCAACATTGCTAGCAAAAGGGTTCAAAGATCATCATGAAGGTAAAAGCTAAATTACAGGAAACATGTTCCCTGTTTTGTAGGGCAAATAAGACACGAAGCAGCATGATTGCATAAAAAGATTTGAGGCATCATCAAGGTCGAAGACATGGAGGAACAACTGTCAGAGATATTATTTAAATCTTAGATAAGGTTGTTTAGACATAATAATGAGTTTTACTCCTATTTGTATTAGGACTTCTAGAAGAGATAGTTAACTGTCAGATGTAATTAAGAGTCTGTTTTAGGAGAAAATAGGTGTCAATATTTGAAATTCGAATTCTCTTCAAATGGATAAGGGAATCCAAGATTGTAATGATGACTCTATAAGAGACATGAAGTCGAATTGCTAAAGGTTGGCAATTTTCATTAACAATCAAACTATGTTATTATAGCAGACTGTGTATTTTCATCTTAATACAGATATTGGCTTTACTACTCAGGATTCAGAAAAAGTTTTTGGTGTTTAATCTTCCTATGGCTTTCCTCATCTACTTATTTGCAGTGGTATGAACATATGTTACTTAGAAATCATTGGAAAATGATCTAACTTCCTTCATATGTTTGTAAACTATGTTTTATTCACTGTGTTACTGTTTTGCTGATACATCTAAAACTCTGAAAAGCCCTGACTTCCATGTTAAGCTATTTTTTATGTTTTGCTAAAACATACCTTGAATACATAGCCCAATAGATGTTTTTTGATCAGTAATTCAACCAATTATACACTTTTATCCAATTTATTCCTAGAGTTAGCCATCTAATCCTGAATTCAAAATCTTAAACCTATTGAGAGAGCCCTCTCAGGTTGAGGAGGCTAAGCCTCAACTAAAAGTCTGGTTTGAAATAGTTACACTAAGGTAGCCTGATCAACAGCCTATCAGGTCCTATTTTGGTGATAACACGTGGAAGGTTGGATGGTTTATCAATGGACGGTTTCTTAGGCTCAATAGCTGCAGATTAAGCCTCTCTCTTATCTGAATTCTTCTTTTTCGTCTTCTTATTCTTCTTGTTAGCCACCTCGTTACTAGAATCCAAACTTTCACTAGGAAAAGTAAAAGAGGAGGATGAAGAAACAGGGGAAGAAGGGAAGAGGCCCAATTTAGAATCAACATGATGTTGTTCAAGTGGAGGAGATGGTTGTACAGAGGGCGGAATACTCGAGACCACAGAGGTGGAAAATAACCAAATAGGCAATCGAATAGTTAAACCAGGTAGGGACAATGTTGCCATATAAGGAGCACCAACATTCCCAAAAATAGGAAAAGGACCAGGATTCCCTTTGGAGGGGATTCCTGGGTTGGTAAACGCCAAAAAAGTTGCCATTAGAAACAACCGTAAAACAAAAGCTAAGGAAGATAAATTTAACCAAGAATATTTCGTAGACAGTTAATTTTTAAGACATTGAAACAAAACTCTATTGTTTCATATTTTAAGAGTCGAGAAACAGGCAAAAGGTGACTCTATCACTTTCAGGTTGAAACCGCGATCGTGAAAGGACTAGAGCTCGATGATCTTTTCCTTTTTAAGGATTCACGAAAAGATCAAAATGACTACTTAGGTAATCTGAGCAAGAGGGTGTACCAAGTTTCTGTGAATTTCCATATACACCTTGGTGATCAAATGAAAAAAGAAATGACCAAGGAATTTCCGTACGTGCAGGTAGTCTCCCTGAATGCTGTGTTCGGTGTATCACGATTATAGGGCAGCAGAATCAGCTTCATTGGATAAATGATTGCAACCTATAGGGGTCTCCCTTTATGTACTCGACAGTATGGGGAGCACAAGTTCGTACTAGCGTTGTCTAAAGCTAAAAGGCGAATGACAGCTACTAGGTTTTAAGACGTCGGAACACATCTCTAGCCTAGACCACTAAAAATGTTTCGGTAGGTTTCAATTCTTCCTTAGGTTAATTAAATAAATTTTAAAGTTGATCTTGGATTATGTTTCAGTTTTAAGGTCCTATCGATTTTGGATCTCAAAATTCCTAAATGCAAGCTATATGCAAATGAACATCATTTTCGATTCAATGGCTGCTAGTTATGAGAAGGATAGATATCTTTCAAATAGAAGCAAACAATGAGACTATGCGAAGAAATCCACTAATGCATCTTATAGAATCTAACGAAAATGAAACTCTTTCCTAGATAATCAGATGCTAGTTATGAAAAAGATTATTTCACTTTCAATGTAAAGAAAGAATGCAAAATATTTTTTTTTTATTTGTTCAATGAAAAGAAGCACGCGATGCACTAATTACATGAAAATTGAAAACAAACACTAGCTTAAGTGTTGCATAGGAATTGAAATTGAATGACAAACACTAATGTTGCAATCTTTCAAACCAAGAGAAAGTGTTCAGAATGATCCAAAACAACAATGTAATCTACGCTTGGAGCAACAAGGTGAATAACCAAACGAGAAAAGGAAATGACTCTACAACCAAATCAATCACTCAAAAAGATCAAGAAAACTAAAAGCAATGAACCCACAAATGAGACTGACAACAATCAAACCGACTTGATTTTTGAACAGAAGGCTTCTTGCACTAGGAAACATAGAAATCCTAAGGCCTCAACTGACACTAATAAGAAGATGGACGAACGACTAAGAAAATCAAGTCGATGGTAATCAAAACAATCCCAAAGGCATAATTATGCATAAAAAATAACCCATAATCAAGCACAATTGACCAAAAGACTCATTAAGGAGGTCAAGCCAATTCCTACAGGGGTTGGCGCGACTGTAAGGTTGTAATCCGCACCATGCAGAGGTTGACACGACTGCAAAAAGAGCAACTTGCGCCAATTGGCACGACTGTTCAGAGAAAAACCGCACCAAGCTAGATAACTATGGGAAAAAGAGGAAAAACCAAAACCTAATGAGCAGAGGTCAATCTTGATACTCTGGAGCTGAATAGAGGATGGAAACTAAGCAAGCAAACCAGAAAAGACATATAACTAAATCAATAATTGAAACTGACCCAACAAATTGAAATGACAAACTCACATTGATCCCCAGTGGAGTCGCCAATTTTTTAAGCAAGTAAATCCTCTCTATGGACAGAGACGATCCCTCTAGCCCTAGAGTGGGTCTAGAAACAAAGGGACATGCTAAAGTGTTGCTTCATTGGATAAAGGATTGCAACCTATAGGGGTCTCCCTTTATATACTCGACAATATGGGGAGCACAAGTCCGTACTAGCGCTGTCTAAAGCTAAAAGGCGAACGACAACTACTAGGTTTTAAGATGCCGGAACACATCTCTAGCCTAGACCACTAAAAGTGTTTCGTTAGGTTTCAATTCTTCCTTAGGTTAATTAAATATATTTTAAAGTTTATTCTTGATTATGTTTCAGTTTTAAGGTCCTATCGATTTTGGATCTCAAAATTCCTAAATGCAAGATATATGCAAATGAACATCATTTCCGATTCAATGAATGCTAGTTATGAGAAGGATAGATATCTTTAAAATAGAAGCAAACAATGAGACTATGCGAAGAAATCCACTAATGCATCTAATAGAATCTAACGAAAATGAAACTCTTTCCTAGATAATCAGATGCTAGTTATGAAAAAAGTATTTCACTTTCAATGCAAAGAAAGAATGCAAAATATGTTTTTTTTATTTGTTCAATGAAAAGAAGCACACGATGCACTAATTACATGCAAAACAAAAACAAACACTAGCTTAAGTGTTGCATAGGAATTGAAATTGAATGACAAACACTAATGTTGCAATCTTTCAAACCAAGAGAAAGTTTTCAGAATGATCCAAAATAAGCAATGTAATCTACGCTTGGAGCAACAAGGCGAATAACCAATCGAGAAAACGAAATGACTCTACAACCAAAGCAATCACTCAAAAATATAAAGAAAAATAAGTGCAATCAATCCACAAATGATACTGACAACAATCAAACCAACTTGATTTTCGAACATAAGGCTCAGTGCACTAGGACACCTAGAAACCCTAAGGCCTCAACTGACACTGATAAGAAGATGGACGAACGACTGAGAAAAGTAAGTCGACAGTAATCAAAACAATCCCAAAGGCATAATTATGCATAAAAAATAACCTAGAATCAGGCACAATTGACCAAAAGACTCATTAAGGAGGTCAAGCCAATTCCTACAGGGGTTGGCGCGATTGTAAGGTTGTAATCCGCATCATGCAGGTGTTGGTGCGACTGCAAAAAGAGCAACCTGTGCCAATTGGCGCGACTGTTTAGAGAAAAACTGCGCCAAGCCAGATAACTATGGGAAAAAGAGGAAAAACCAAAACCAAATGAGCAGAGGTCAATCTTGACACTCTAGAGCTAAACAGAGGTTGGAAACTAAGCAAGCAAACCAAAAAAGACAGATAACTAAATCAATAATTGAAACTGACCCAAAAAATTGAAATGACAAACTCACACTGATCCCCAGTGGAGTCGCCAACTTTTTAAGCAAGTAAATCCTCTCTATGGACAGAGACGATCCCTCTAGCCCTAGAGTGGGTCTAGAAACAAAGGGACATGCTAAAGTGTTGCTTCCTAATTATTGAATGAATAAAAGACACAGTAGATCGACCTACTTGGAGTCTAACGCTATCGTCGTTGCTGTAGTGGTGGTGGCCTCTCGCTCCCGCCTCGACAAGTCACAATCCTTCTGCCATTACTCTTGGATACCTGCACATAGAACAAGAAACAAGAATATCACACAAGATAACAACATTTCATTCATAACTATTAGCCATTCAAAGAGGGCTAAACATATTGCATTAAACAAATGTCGTAACACAAAAGTGGAACCAAACAGTAGTCATGTATATAAATGAATAGAAGGAAGAGTTACAACCAATGCTTTGACGTCGCAGTCTCTTCCAACGGGGTTTAGGTGAAGCGTGTCTCAGATGCTCGTCAGGGAATTTAGATGGGATGAAGGCTTGGACTCAAGCTCTCTCAGAATTCTTGGACTCAAGCTTCCTCAACGTAATTCCTTCTTATTATATCTTCTCTAGCCATTCAGCTATATTATGTTTAATTCTATGAGTTCAGCTAGCTTGTTCTAAGAGAGATAGCTTCTTTTATAGAGGAAAAGGAGGAGGTTAGGATCCCTACAAAGTGGGAGGGAGGCCTATCCTTTAGGGATTTCCTATAAGAGGTGGAAACCATAAACCTAAAGGAGGTATTCCATGGTTTATCAGTTCAACCACTCCCAATGACTCATCCTCGAGGTGGTTGGAGTGGAATCTTCACCTCTATTTTTAAAAAACATTCCATAAATAGCTTGGAATGGGTGGAAAATTGGGACAGAGCACCAGATGGCGCGGGGCCCAGTGTTAATATTCCTCTTTGGTGCGAGGGCATAACTGACTACTCGCACCAAGGAAAAAACAAGGGTTTTTGAGTCTCTGCTCAAGGAATTGTCAACAGAAGGAATGTTACTCTCATGTAAAGGGACACAATGATGGTCTTTGCAAGGCATGACACTGCTTATTGATCGCGGAAATGACCCTCCAATGGGCGAGATGGGGATTGTAAGGACAGTGACAAAACACTGTGTAACAATATGCACATTTAGACTAGCAACAAATCAAAACCTTTAAAACAAATAAAGTTTTTATTTTTCTTTCTTGCTTCCCTAAAATTTTACTTTGCCTTATTTATTTAGGGCATATACCATCTAAAATTTTATTGACATGGATGCCTACAAAAATAATAATTTTCCTAGAATTTTTAAAATTTTCATTCGTTTGCATCCATATCCTACCTTCTCATTTTGAACTTATTCAACTATTTATGCTAACTTATCAAAACAAATGATGTTACAACACCTCCCTTGGTTCAGATTAAACTATTGAACCATTTTTATTTTCTACCTAACTAACTAATCTATCAAGATTAAACAGTTTGACAAATTATTTTTCACTACCTATTGACAAGCAATTTAAACCCAATTCAATAATGCTTAAACTATATGATTGAATTTTATTGAACTATTGTGGCATTTTAAACAAGCTGCACACAATTTATTTTCATAAATAATCTAAACTAAGAGTAATGGAATTTGGATGTGCAACACTTCCAGAATTTATTGTTTTTTTTCTTTTTGATGGGGTTCACATGTTATATTTTATTTATAACATATACCCTCTTTTGATTTTTTATGTTATTTCCTTTCTTTATTTTGAAAATTATTTGCAGATTGGAAATCATTTTACGAAATAAATTTGATAGATAGAATAAACTCAGTCACCTTGAGATCCTATGAAATATAGGACCCTAACAGTGGCTCCAATTGGGGATGGCACTTCCATGCATTGAAGTGTCAAGAACCTATGATCGGTAGCCTTATCCATATCCACATCTGAGCAATATGTAATATGATTCCTTTTCTGCTTCAAAAAATATTATGATGGTCTGTTGACCATGGCTTAGGGCCTTCTCTGCGGGCTTCAACCTTGATAAGCAAAACATCCAATCCAATATATGTTGACTATGATATTTACAATGATGTAAAATAATATTTAGACTAGGAAAAATAATGCTTCAACATCCTTCCATTTATAGGACCACTAGGTAACTCTGTTCCATCTATATCTGTGAGAAAAAAATGCATTGTCACCTCTAAAATCATTTATAATATATGGTCCCATCCATAGATTATCAGACTTGTTATGCTTCCCTTTGTATTCTCCCCTTGCATCCCATTTTAATACCTTGTCACCAATAGAAAAATCAGCTACCTTGGTCCTTTTGTCAAAGATTTTCTTGGATGAGCAGTGTTCTGTTATACACCTCTTCTCTTGTTTGCTGCAACTAAATGGTTTGATGGATCCTTCCGAGTGCATCATTTGGTTCCACTTGTAACTCTTGCATTATCTTCATCACTATATGTGCTAGAGAAGATGGAAAAACAACATCCATTCCATATTAGACAAGTTGGTATGGTGACATACCAATGGAATTATTGGTAGTAAGCCTATCAGCCCAAAGTGCACTGACTAACTTATTATGCCAAGACTTTTTATTCTATTCTAATAAATTCTTGATGATGTTAACCAAAATCGTATTGGATGATTCATCTAGTCCATTACCTTGTGGGTAATAGGTTGTTGAATGTCCTAAAGAAATATGATATTTATTGCAGAACTCAATCATCTTTTCGGACTTAAAAGCTGTTGCATTGTCAGTGATGATTTTCCTTGGGCAGCCAAATCTGGATAGGATATTGGTCTCAAGGAACTTGGTAATAACAACATCAATAAATTTCTAGAAGAGATGGCCTCTATCCACTTAGTGAGGTAATATTTGGCTGTTAAAATACACTTGTGTTGGGTAGAGGAAGGAGGATGGATTTCACCTATGAAATCCAAACCCCATTGTTGGAATGGTATTTCAATAGAAATGGGTTTGAGAGGAAAGGGTAGGAGTTTCTTTTTACCTTAAAAAAATTGACACTTGTGGCAGGTTGTGATTTTCTTATGAACATTAGAAAAAAGGGTGGGCCAGTAAAAACCAACCTTGAGAATTTTATTAGTAGTAGTCTTTCAATAAGGGTGGCCACCACAGTCTCCTTCATGAAAATCATGCATAACACTGTCTACATCATTCTTCAACAAACATTTGAGTAATAGGCCACCAAAATATTTCCAATAAAGGACATTATCAATGATGCAAAATTTCACTTCCTTTAATTTTAGAAATCTAGCTTTAGTTTTTGTAATACCAGGAGGAGCATTTAAATTAAACAATACATAAAGCAAGTCTGCATACCAGGGAGAGTTAAAAAAAACTTCATTGATTTGTGGAGTCGCCTACTGATTAGGAGCTCAAGTCTGAGCTATGGAAAAGGCTCAAAATTGAAAGTGTTCAAAATCACTTGCAACCTGAATGATCGGATAGGCCTCGGCGATACGATCCTGACGCCGCGAACGACACTGTATGTGAAAGTTATTCAAGTTTGAAAATTCACAATTTCAGGCAAAATACTAGTTTGACCAGGTTTGACTTCCAAATTTGAAAAATTAAAAAAGGAATATTCCTCAGAATATTCCCTAGAATATTCCACCTGGGCCAATCCTGCCGTGACAAGTGGCAATTTGTGATTGGACTAAGGTTTGACTTTTGATATTTTTGACCAATTACGGGCTGCCACGTGGTAGGCCCAGAGGGCACCATGTGGCCCCTTGGTCGGAGAATTGGAGGTTATGTAAATTTTTTATGGTCTACAAAGTTTGGAACCCGCGACCTCGTGTGAACAAACGCCATGCCCGACCACTCGGGCTACGTGGTAGATCTTACCACTAAAGAAGTTCATATCTATTTAAGGTTTTGGGAAGTGCGTTCCGACAGCAAAGGGGGCCAGCCCCCACATAAAACGACGACATATGACCATTATTTGTGACTTGGGGGTCTACAAAACCAGCGGGTAATGGTTTGTTAACCGTCTAATGTGGCCAGCATAACTATAACGTTTAATGCCACGTTCTTTTAAAATGTTTCCGGTGGTTTTCTTGGCGGTTCCGACGGTTCAGTCCATGTGACCACAAAAGAAACTGACATTAAATTTAACGGTTTCAAGTTCTGCCAATTCCAGCGGAGTCCACCATTTTTGTCCAGTTGGCCAAGTTTGGCACTATTAACTGAAGTTTCTCCACAATTAGTGGAGGTTTTCAAGGGCAGATTGGGCAAAAATGGTTTTGGTCATAACTTTTGATAGAAAAAAACTTTTTGGATGATTTTTTTTTTTTTTTGATTTCGGGTATTCTGAGGATTCTGGATCCATTGGAATAGGTTGCAGAGCCATTGGAAGCAATGACAGCCATCAGGGCCAAGAGGGAGTTGAAGCTGTGTTGAGCTATGGTTAACCATTTGAGGTGCCAAAGACAATTTTCTGCTGTTTTCCACCTTCTGAACCTAATGGAAGAGGTTTCAGAACTGTTTTAAGACTTTCAGAGCCCGAAAATCTTCAGGAGAGTTTTCAGGGCCACTAGGGCCATTTTTGGGTTGGAGTTGTTTTGAGTTGTACCTCTCTATTTGAGGTGAAACAAAGATCATTTTCAGCTAATTTCGAACTTCTGAACCTAATGAAAGAGGTTTCAGACCTGTTTGAGGACTTATACAGCCTGAAAATCTTCATAGGAGTTCAAAGAGCCGTCAGGGCCTTATTGAAGAAATCAATGTTTATGGTAATTCTTCACTGTTTAGTGAATTTGGAAAGGCATTCTTAGTTTTTTCATATCTTCTGAATCAGTACTTGCATTCAGATTTATCTATTGAGACACTTTTAAACTTGTATTAGCATTTTGGAGCATTTTAATACAAGAGGACAAGCTCATTTTGGGAGGCTTGATCCAACAGACGTAGCCCAGGAGGGGTGAACTGCTCATCAAACATCTGTGTCATGTTATGCTGAAGTTATCTTGCTGAACATTTCTAATTTAATATTTTAAACAAAAAATTAAATTAACTTGCCTGCACACCTAAACTCATATACAGTTACCAAAAACACTTTATTTTATGTAACAAGACATGGAGAATTTTGCACACATTTAATTAATGGAAATGGATACCTTGCACACATTTTCAAGTACTTCCATTTTCAGATCAGATGGTATCAGAGCTTTGGTTAAGACTTGGTTGAGCATAGGCTGAGAATTTGTTTTTGTGCAAAAGGTGTTAAAAAAGTGTAAGAGATTGACTATTTTATTGGTTGCAAAATGGTTGTTTGTATGAGTTTGCTTGAGTTGAAAAGATAGCTGTTGATAGCTAAATCTTGGAAAGGAAAAACGTTGTAGGCTATTTCCTTACCCCAAAGTACCTCAAGATTATCTTTGGAAAACAAACCCACTTGATTAGTGTTTGCTACAAAAGCTATTGGAGTTTGTGTTTTATGGCTGCTTGAATAAGAAGGGGTCTTTACAGACATTTGGTTAAAAGCTTGTCATTTGTTTGAAAGCTTTGAGAACTTTTCTTTGGAAGTTCCTTTTGTTAATTTGACCATTTACATAATGTCAACTTCTTCTACAAGTGAAGTTTCCTCCTTCATGAGATTCTTCAATGATGACATGAAGAATGAGTTCATTAAGGTGAAGGACATGGTGCAGATTCTCATTGAGGATCAAAGAGAAAGTGTTAAGCTTCATGCACAATTGTTGGCTATGAAGGAAGAGAAGGAAGCAATTCTCCAAAGGTTGCATGACATGGAGAAAAAACTCCTTCAAGCTCAAGAAGCTTTGTCCAAGAACAAGCATGAGGAAGAGGTAAACCATTCCAACTTGTCTTCAATTTCCTCAATTGAAAAGTGTGTTGGTTCTTTTGAAAAACATACAAGGGGGATCCTTTCCAAATTAATGCTTAAGATGGGTTATCATGAAGGAAAAGGTTTGGGCAAGCATGCACAAGGCATGGTTGACCCTATTTCAGTTGTGGAGCGACCCAAGAATGTTGGTCTTGGTTATGTGCAGTTTAATGGCGAAGACTCCAAATCCTTGAATGCATGTGATGCAAATTTAAAGAGAACCTTTATTCCAAGTTCTAAAATGCATATATGTCCAAATTGTTTTAAGGATGATTGCCATTGTTTTAAGTCATCATTGTAGCAAGTAGAGGGTAAACATGTCGCTTCTGGCGAGCCTTCAATTTCAAACAGTTTTCAAGACAAGAATTCTGATGAAAGTCTGAAAAGGAAAGTTTTCTCCTATTCTACTTCGTCTTTCAAAGACAAAAAGGATGGACATTCCATGCAGCAAAAGAGGTATAATTATTCACATGATCAATTTGATTATGTTTCAGCAAAGAAAGATAATTTTTCTTGTTCAAATGAAAGAAAGTTTTGTTGCATATTTTGTGGTGGATTTAACCATGTTGCTTCAAGATGCTAGTTGAAAAAGAAAGCACATAGGAAGCAGAAGAGGCAAAGAGAACTTTCTCAGAAAGTGCTTAAGAGTTGCACATTTTGTCAAAGGAAGGGACATGATGTCTCTCATTTTTGGACCTTGCATCCAACTCATCGTCTAAATCACATGTAGCTAGAGGACAAAAAATTTGGCGCAAGTGGATCTATGGAGTCCATTATCGATGTGGAAATGGAAGATTCACATGAAGGTGTATTGCAACAGCAAAATTCGCCATGTGAACAGTTGGCAATTCAGGAAAATTTTTGGAGGCTGAAGAGAAGAGGATGTTGTTATTCTCTCATTTTCTGTACTACAGTTCAGTTACATCATTTCAATGAGATTTTTGGGTCCAAAAGCCTCTCATTTGGGAGGTGTTATCAGGAGCTCAAGTTTGAGCTATGGAAAAGGCTCAAAATTGAAAGTGTTCAAAATAACTTGCAACCTAAACGATTGGATAGGCCTCGGCGATACGATCCTGATGCTATGAACGACACTCAAATCCGACATTGTATGTGAAAGTTATTCAAGTTTGAAAATTCACAATTTCAGGCAAAAGGCCAGTTTGATTAGGTTTGACTTCCAAATTTGAAAAATTAAAAAGGAATATTCTAAGGAATATTCTTGGAATATTCCTCATAATATTCCTTGGAATATTACACCTGGGCCAGTCCTGCCATGACAAGTGGCAATTTGTGATTGGACTAAGGTTTGACTTTTGAGATTTTTGACCAATTACGGGCTGCCACGTGGCAGGCCCGGAGGGCTCCACATGGCCCCCTGGTCGGAGAATTGGAGGTTATGTAAATTTTTTATGGTTTATAAAGTTTGGAACCTGCAACCTCGTGTGAAAAAATGACGCGCCCGACCACTCGGGCTACGTGGTTGATCTTACCACTAAAGAAGTTCACATCTATTTAAGGTTTTGGGAAGTGCATTCCAGTGGCAAAGGGGGCCAGCCCCCACATAAAATGATGACATATGACCATCGTTTGTGACCTGGGGGTCTACAAAACCGACGGGTAACAATTTGTTAACCATCTAATGTGGCTAGCATAACTATAACGTTTAATGCCACGTTCTTTTAAAACGTTTCCGGCGGTTTTCTCAGTGGTTCCGACGGTTCGGTTCATGTGACCACAAAAGAAACTAACATTAAATTTAACGGCTTCCAGTTCCGCCAATTCCAGCAGAGTCCACCATTTTTGGCCAGTTGGCCAAGTTTGGCACTGTTAACTGAAGTTTCTCCACAATTAGTGGAGGTTTTCAAGGGCAGATTGGGAAAAAATTGTTTTGGTCATAACTTCTGATAGAAAGAAGCTTTTTGGATGAAATTGTTTTTTATTTTGGGTATTCTAAGGATTCTAAATCCATTGGAATAGGTTGCAAAGCCATTGGAGTTGATCTTCAGTCCCTTTTGCTTCAAGGAAGCAATGAGAGCCATCAGGGCCAAGAGGGAGTTAGAGCTGTGTTGAGCTATGGTTAACCATTTGAGGTGAACCAAAGACCATTTTATGCGATTTTCCACCTTTTTAACCTACTGGAGGAGTTTTCAGAACTGTTTGAAGACTTTAAGAGCCCGAAAATCTTCAGGAGAGTTTTCAGGGCCACCAGGGCCATTTTTGGGGTTGGAGCTATTTTGAGTTGTACCTCTCTATTTGAGGTGAAACAAAGATCATTTTAAGCTAATTCTGACCTTATGAACCTAATGAAAGAGGTTTCAGACATGTTTGAGGACTTCTACAGCCCGAAGAGCTTCAGAGGAGTTCAAAGAGCCGTTAGGGCCTTATTGAAGAAATCACTGTTTATGGTAATTCTTCACTGTTTAGTGAATTTGGAAAGGTATTCTTAGCTTTTTCATGTCTTCTGAATCAGTATTTGCATTAAGATTTGTCTATTGAGACACTTTTAAACTTGTATTAGCATTTTGGAGCATTTTAATACAAGAGGAAAAGCTCATTTTGGGAGGCTTGATCTAGTAGACGTAGCCCAGGAGGGGTGAAATGCTCATCAAACATCTGTGTCATGTTATGCTGAAGTTATCTTGCTAAACATTTCTATTTTAATATGTTAAACAACAAATTAAATTAACTTGCCTACACACCTAAACTCATATATAGTTAACAAAAACACTTTATTTTATGCAACAAGACATGGAGAATTTTGCACACATTTAATTAATGGAAATGGATACCTTGCACAAATTTTCAAGTACTTCCATTTTCAGATCACCTACTCCTCTTGATTATCCAATGTTGACACCAAATTTATGTCCAGATCTTGAAAATTGGACTCAGCCATAAGTTGGGAAAGTCCTTGCCCTTTACTTAGTTTGGTAGGTTTTATTTCCAGATCATACTCTAAAATTACTGCAATCCATTTTCCTCTTTTTCCATCCGGTCCATTATGTGTTAAAATATCCTTTACCACAGAGTTAGGTACATAAGAAATTACATGTGAATGTATAATATAAACTTTAAAATATTTAATTTCTCTGACTAGTGCAAAGTCCTATTTTTCCATGATGTTGTACTTGAGAGAAGCATCTCTTAAATCTTTTCTGAAGAAGGCTATTGGCTGCTCAAATCCTTCGTTGTTTTTCTACAGTAAAACAATTGCAACAGTGTGCTCAAAAGCAAAAGAAAAGATTATAAAATCTTTAGTAAAATCTAGATTGATTAAAACTGGTGCTTTAGTTAATCCCTGTTTTACCATGTCAAAATATTTCCTAGCCTCTATGCTACATTTAATTTCAGAATCTTTCTTGAGAATATTGGTTATGTTTCTAAGAAGTTCAACAAGATTAGGGATAAATATTCTCATAAAATTTATTTTACCTATGAAGGATTGAAGTTCCTTAATGTTTCTTGGTGGATTGATCTTTAGGATTTCTTCAATTCTCTTAGGGTCAATTCTAACTCCATATTTTGATATCATGTCCTAATAGTTTGCCTTCTTCCAGGCCAAATAGTGTTTTCTTGGGATTTAAGAATATGCCAAATTTTCTACATTTCTCAAAGACTCATCTCAAATGTCTCAAGTGTTCTTTGTCAAATTTTTAATACACAGTTATATCATCTAGATAGATTACAATAAAGAGGCCAATTTCTTCTGAAAATGCAATGTCCATTTCTCTTTGGAACGTGGCCCCTGCATTCATTAGTCCAAAAGTCATTTTGACATACATGAAAGTGCCCCATGGAGTGGTGAAAGCTGTTGTATCTTGATCTTCTGTATCAACCAAGACTTGGTTATAGCCAGAGAAACCATCTAGTAATGATATCCTACTTGATCCTATCACTTTTTGTAAGATATGGTCCATTTTGGGTAAGGGATAGTTATCTTTCAGAGAAACCTTATTCAAATTTCTGAAATCAATGCACAACCTGATTTCTTCAGTTTTCTTTCTGGTTGGTACTATGTTTGAAACCCATTTGGAATATCTGAGGGGGACAATTATTTTAGCATCATAAATTCGTTTAACTTCTTTATCAACTAAAGGTAATAAAACTGGATTTATCCTTTGAAGTTTCTGTTTGAAAGGATTTTGTTCTTCTTTAATCGTAATTTTGTGTTGTATGATGCTAGAATCATAAAATTTTAGGTCCTCATAACTCTAATCGAGCACATAAATGTATTCTTTGAATAGGGTTATATATCTCCATTTGGTAATAAGAGGTAATGTTTTTGACAGTTTGATAATTTTCGGGTTTTTTTTCAATACCTATGTTGCATTCCTCAACTTCTGCTCCTATGGGCTCAATTTTAGGCTTCTTTGCTACATCATTGAAGTCAAAAAGGTATTCTAATGGAGCTAATCCCTGGGGAAAAACGTTATCTTTCAGTTGAAGCATTTCAAAATCTTCCTTTTTAGGATCTATTTCATGAATTTCTAATTTAGGCACACTTTCATCTAAATTATTATTGAAATCTAATCTATCACACTGGTTTACCAAAGGATTATATACATCTATTTGATTTTCTACTTGATCTTCTGGTTTTATTTGATATTGTTCCTGATTATCCAAATCTAACCGTGTTTCCTCAAACTCATCTTTTGACAATAAGAATTTTTCAATCTGTTTGTTATTTCCAAAAGCCTGCTAGTATCGCATGTTATCTAGTACTGCGGGGCGATGTTTTATTTCAATTGTGTGTGGTTTATTTGGGTGAGGTATTTTATAAGTACTTGTAGAGATATAAATACTATCAGTTATGACATTTTGAGTTCTTGGAATTACTGCAAGATCATATTCCACAAAAGTATCTAAGAAATGGTGTACTGCGTTTCTGTAGGCTCTTAATCTGGGGTGTTTAGCACCATATTCTCCTTTTACTTGTTTAATGATTAATTTTGAATGCCCTTGCACACAAATCCTTTTGGCACCTAATTTCTTAAGTAACGCAGATCTAACATCAGAGCTTCATATTCAACAATATTGTTGGCGCATTGAAAATTAAGTTTAGAGGAATTCCCTTCACAATGATTATTAGATAGGTTAGATAACCAGATTCCTGCTCCAGAGATTTCTTTACTACAGGCTCCATCAAAGCTCATATTCCAGAGTAGTTCTGGAGGAGGATTTAATTGGTCGAGTTGAACTGGGTTTTCATCAATGCTATTTCCAAATTGTGCTTCAATTTCAACATCATTAAATAATATGAACGAATCCAAATCAGTGTGAACATAATATAGGGGGTAATTATGAGGTTTTTCTTGACTTCTTACCATATATTTCATGAGATTTTCCCTATACAATATTCTCTGCTGACCAAAGACTGGTATTGTAGCATAGTTCATATCTAGTTGAAGGGTTCCTTGTAACTTTTCTCCCTAATAACATGATAAAATCATGCCATATTTAGGAGGAATGTGTAATATTCCCACTTTAGCACACAACTAAATGGAATATTAAAATTTTTCTTTTATCACCTGACAGCTAAATAAATGGGTAAGGAAGCCCATGCATATTAAAAACCTGAATAAAATCCCTCACATATGAAAGGGGATAGTCATAAGAGCTAGATTTCACACCCTTATGTGTGAAAGAGGACATTTGCATGGAGACAAGGTCAAGTTTGACCAAGTCAACAACACTGGGATAGGAGGTGGAGAACACTTTGATAGACAGCGCAGTATGAATGGGAAGAGGGTTATTTGGTGGAGGAAACCATAATGAGTGGGACCCATGGAGAGAGGGCTTTCACTTGTTTAAAAGGAGGGCAAGGCAACCATTGTGATTCATGATTTAGATTATTGATTTCATTGTTTGTTTAGACTTTGTGCATTCTCCTACTGTTTAGCAGAGTTGCAGTGCTGCTTAGCATAAGGATTTCTTGTTTAGGAATCCTTATCCTTTCTTGAGAAGCCTCTTGAAGGATTTGTACTGATTTGCCTCACATCCAGGCTTGAGGCCAAGCATCCTCCTTCAGCTACAACGTTATTTCTACAGCCGTATAATGTTGTGTTGCAGGGTGTTGCAGTGAGGGTTCACAACACCACTTCCATCACTTGTTTTTAAGAGAAGGAGGCTCTCCTTCCTTTGAGATATCATTTTGGAAGCCCTTGGAGTATATTGCAGATCTTGGCACTTGGCCAACACTTTTTCTTGCACCTACAGTGCAATATCCCTCAGTGACTACGTTATTTCCAGTTGGTATTTGTAGTGAGGGATTGCAGTGATTGTCGGAGGGTGAGATCTTCAGTGTTAGGATCAACCTTTCACTTGGAAGATCCATTGGAGAATATTTATTTGTCAGATGCAGCATCTTCAACCATCTCCATCCATTTCCAATTCTTGAGTTGCAGCTGCTACCCTGCAACTCTGACATTTTGCAGTTTTGCATATTTCAGCCAATCCTTCCAGGATTGTCTTGAAATGGTGTTTGGGAGGATAGATCTTCTCTCCCATTATTGTATGAGTCATATATATGCAGATCTATGATATTTTACACTTCCTGTAGCAGTGCTCCATCTATGACTGCGCAGTTCTTGTTCATAGACACTCTGCCATGTAGCAGTATTTTACTTTAGCATGTGTATTGATGGGAGGCTTGTTTGCCTTGATCCTTTGAGTTGTATTGCTATCATTTGCTGCTGATTCATAATAAAATGACTCTATGGTTTCCATACATTTTGGTATGATGTTGTTCACTGCTATTTCCAGTTTATGTTTATGTATTGCTGGATCTCCAACTTTAGAATATATTAAGGCATTCTCATTGTTGTAGAAATTCCATATTTTGGGATATTACAGTGGTATCAAAGCATAATATTGGCTTAGCTTGTGGAACTCAGCCAACATGCTATCAAGAAAAGAGGATATGAAGACTCCATTCTGTGGAGAAAGAAAGTAAGATAGGCTTACAAAGCTTCTTCCAAGATCTGTAAAGACCATTCATGAAGATTTCAAGAAGATAAGAAGGGAGATGTATATAGGATCTCCAAGAGGGTTTGAAATTGAGTCAAACTCTAGATTTTCTTATGGGGAGTGTGAGCATGTAGCCACACCCTATGATTCACAACGTAGTCACATGCCCAGTTTTTCCATGAGAGAAAAGGAGAAAGAAGGAATGCCTAAGAGGGGATCTCTTAGTGGTTTCTTGCATGAATATGAATCTCAAACTCATAAGTTTAGAGATCATATCACTTTCCTAGAGTTTTGCAAGATCAAGGTGAGGAGGAGCAAGCAGCATAATGTGGATAGATTTTTTCTATCTACCTTTTATGGTTCACCTACATGTTCAGCCAGGGCTTGGGTGGAAGAGCTAGACACCTTCTTGCAGCGACATCAAATTTATGAAGATGAAGCCATCAGAGTAGCAGCGCTGCATTTTGGAGGTAAGGCCTATGCATGGTGGATATTTGAGTCTTTTACTTTAAAGAATGCAAATACTTCTTCCTATGAAAGGTTCATTAAAAATTTGGTGGAAATATTTGGTAGGAAGAGTTCCGAAACACATGTGGAGAAGACAAACAAATTTAAACAAACAAAACCCTTGCATGTGATGGAGGAAACCATAGACTCAAAACCTCTTTAGGAAACCATGGAGGAGGCTGATATATTGCATTATACTTTGCTGGAGGCAAGTCCTTCATCTTGTATTTTGGCACAAGAAGGAAAGGAGGTCCCTTTTCCAAAACATGATCCAATCATTGGAGGGTTGCCCATTCATGTTGATGAGGAGGAGGGAAACAATGCTGTCATGTCTAGAGTTGATCTAGCACCTCATGCAGAGGAAGGAGGAGCTCTTGCTCCAACTAGAGGGATTCTTGTATCATTGCAAGAAATTCCCCAGGATCTCACATGTGGAGATCAAGGCACAACTCATGATTCACATGTGCCATTGATGATAGGGTGTGAACCTATGGAGATACAAGGAGGAGATAGGGATGATGACCAACATCATGTGATGAGAAGCACACATCCCTGTCTATTTCATGAGGTTGATGCACCTAAGAGGGAGACTGGATTGCGCAGTGAGAGCAGGGACAAGTTTGTCCATACATATATGCAGTCTACTCTTGATGAGGATGTCTCATTGCATGGATACATTTCACCAAGGAGACCACCAGATCAACAGATGATGAGAGCTGCTTCACTTTTTGAGGCACCATTCATTGATTTCAGAGGAGTGGAGACATTGGGAGGTCATTGTACAGTGCTGAGAGTCTTGGGTAGACTCAAGGAGGAGAGAGGTATTCTCTCAACATCATCTTTACCCACTCTCATTTCAGATTCCGCGCTGTGGCAGAAGCAACAAGGGAAGGATAATAGCCTTCCAACTTGCATCTTTGGCATGGGAGGTGTCAAAGAGGAGGATGACCATATGACAAATGTTCTTCAAGAGAGACCATCAGCGCTGTCACTATGGAGGGTGGATCCATACTAGAACTCCAAGCTGTTGGTGGAGTATTCCAAGGATCTTTTCACTTGCATGATATTGGATGACCAGTTGCATGAGGAGGGATATTCAGTTAGAGATGGGGTCATCTACTATCATTGTAGGATCTTTTTATCTGGAGCTTCCAAGCTCAAGGAGAAGTTGCTACAAGCAGCTCATGAGGATTTCCTTTTCAACCACACTTGTTCTATGAGAGCATACCACACCATCATGGAGGGGTATTTTTGGAAGGGTTTTGAGGAGGAGAAATATCAGCATACGAGGAGATGCATGGATCATATGGAGATGGAGGAGATACATAACTCTTTGGAGGAGTTAGCACAACCACCTCTTTTCTCTTTGAGGATGAGAGGAGACTCATTTATGAGCCACTCCATTTGTATGAGCAAAGTATATGGCGAGGATATTGTTTGTTTGCATAATGATTTGTATAATGTATATATGCATCCCTTAACCATATATTTGTAGGATATTGCTCAAGGAAGAAACATTCTTCCTTCTAGACCTCATGGTCTACTTGAGGCCATGAGCATTATTGATGACCACTCCCTAGGAAGATTTGGGGAGATGTATTATGGAGAACATGCTCACTTTGTACCATACATCATTCATTTTCTCCAAACATATGAGGAGAGTGGGACAACAAGCAAGTGGTTGAGAAACCACACTTTTTGTCACACTCTTTTGAAGTTGAGGGTCAAACTGTGTTGGTTACATTTGAGGGACCATTTTCCTTCTCCCTTGCTACATATGGCAACAAGTATGGTTCTCATTATGGTTCCTTATGTTGCTGTTGTTCTTGTTTTTATTTGGAGCAGGATTGGGGGAATGGCACATTGGTTGGATGTGTCCCTTGGGGGAGAGATTTCCCACATTGTTTGCATTGCATGTTCTAATGGGAACATGAGAGGTAGTATGGCCACCATAGCCAAAATTTTGTTCTTTTATGAGGTGAGCCATGGATTTGATTGGATGCCATATGATGGTGACTTCCAACTCATCACATATGAGGTGATTTGGGCCAACATGCTTCATAACTTTGGAGGAGAGATCCTTGGAGGTCTAATCTTCATCTTGCCACTTGAGGGAAATATTATTGCAGCCCAAGATTAGCATAAAATCTGCACTTATCCTAAGTGGAGAGGAGGATAGCGTGGGGTAGGCTATTTTGTCTACCAAAATCCAATTTTCAGCCCACCTACATTGCAGGAGCCAAAGGTGGAAGAGGATTTTTAGGAGTTTCCATGTTGGGAGGTAACTCATTTTGTATGGATGATTGCTTGGGGATGGGAGCTTCATATGGGGATGGTAGGTCCAAATTCATATCAAACCTCATGCCTCAAGAAGGCCCCTCATTTTTATCTTTGCAGTTGCTTGAGGACAAGCAACATTTGGGAGGGGAGGACTGTAATATTCCCACTTTAGCACACAGCTAAATGAAATATTAAAATTTTTCTTTTATCACCTGAAATCTAAATAAATGGGTAACGAAGCCCATGCATATTAAAAACCTGAATAAAATCCCTCACATATGAAAGGGGATAGTCATAAGAGCTGTATTTCATACCCTTATGTGTGAAAAAGGACATTTGCATGGAGACAAGGTCAAGTTTGACCAAGTCAACAGTGCTGGGATAGGAGGTGGATAACACTTTGATAGACAATGCAATATGAATGGGAAGAGGTTTATTTGGTGGAGGAAACCCTTATGAGTGGGACCCATGGAGAGAGGGCTTTCACTTGTTTAAAAGGAGGGCAAGGTATCCATTGTGATTCATGATTTAGATTATTGATTTCATTGTCTGTTTAGACTTTGTGCATTCTCCTGCTGTTTAGCAGAGTTGCAGTGCTGCTTAGCACAAGGATTTCCTATTTAGGAATCCTTCTCCTTTCTTGAGAGGCCTCTTGAAGGAGTTGTACTGATTTGCCTCACATACAGGCTTGAGGCCAAGCATCCTCCTTCAGCTACAACATTATTTCTGTAGCAGAATAATGTTGTGTTGCAGGGTGTTGTAGTGAGGGTTCACAACACCACTTCCATCACTTGTTTTTCAGAGGAGGAGGCTCTCTTTCCTTTGAGAGATCAGTTTGGAAGCCCTTGGAGTATAATTGTATGTTTAAACACCATGTTGAAGCACACACATGGTGTATGAGGAAGATGAGCACACACACACAAGAGACTCAACACAATGAAGGATAAGCGTGAGGCTTTCTTTTATTTTCCATTATACAAAGATGTACATTTATAGTACAATGGTGTGACTCTTGGTTTCATATTCCAAGGTCACTTGGACTCCATTGTGACTTTTTTCATTCCACACCTACCCATGTAGGATTAGGTGTTCCAACATCCCCCCTTAATCCGAAGGGGTATGTGTGAGTCCAAGAAAAGAGTTGTAATACAAATCTGCAAAGTATACATGGCAGCACTTGGGATGAATCAACTCTCTGAAATGTTGGAAAAAAGAGGTGGTTTTAGGATGACCACAAACACTGGAACGCAAAACTTGTTGCAGTTCCCGGAACTCTTCCAAAACTGGCAAGAAGCTGAAAGCTTCTGCTAGAGGAATTGTCCCTCATAAAAAAGGGAGACCTTCAACCTAAAAGAAGGGAGGTCTACTACTTGTGATGGTTTTAGGATTACCAACAACTCTGGAATGCTTGAAGCATTTCCTGGAACTCAACCAAAGCTGGCAAGAAGCTGAAGGCTTCTGTTAGAGGAAGTGTTCCTCATATATGAAAGGGAGACCTTCGACCTAAAAGAAGGGAGGTCTACTACCTGTGATGGTTTTAGGTTATCCACCAACCAAAGATGATGGTTTAAGGTTGTCCATCAACCGAAGGCATGCTCATGGGCATCCGTGTCTCTGGCTACATCTCTGACTCTGGAATGACGAATTGTGGCTCAGGCTCGCTTGAACTGCTGGCTACAACTCTGAACATGGAATGAGAGATTGTGGCTCAGGCTCGCTTGATCTAACGTCGAAGCTTGTACATGACCACCATTTTCCCCCCTGTCAGGGACAAGGTGAGATGATGGCGAAAACTCAACTGCAAGTTTGTTCAATATGCGTGAACAAGTTCTAACATGTGTCATAAACATCTTCTTGGCTGCTGATGCCCATTGCCAAGAAGCGATCCATCCAAGATAAATCTTGGTTCTTGCAGGAGGCTTGTTTCTGAAGCATCTATCTGAAGAATGGGTGTGCCGACCACAGTGCTTGCATGGATGAAGATCAAAACAATGATCTTTCATATGGCCAACTCGATCACAGTGTTGGCATTTCTCAATCTGTTGTGGAAGTGGAGCAGGATCTGGAACAGTTGCAGGTGAACTGTCATACAAGAATCCGGCACTCTGAAATATGATGGGCTTGGTGTAGTCTGGAATATGAAAGGACACATCCTTGTCATATCCAAGACCAGTTCTGTGCTTGTTGTGGACAAGCTCTTCCCAAGGTCTGATGATGGGCTTGAGAAGTGCAGGTTGAGATGCTGCATCTGCATGTAAATCTGCTCTAGTACAAGGAACTGAATGGGAATCAACTTCAACTTTCCTGACTTGCTGCTGATGGGAGTCTTTCTCAATCTTCTGAACAGAAACAGGTTCAGAATGGTGACTCTTTTGCTGAAGTTCGTCTTGCTGAAGCTGAGTTTCCAACTGCAAAAACTCAATCTTTTCTTGTGCATCTTGCAAACAACTTTGAATGTTACAAAGAGCATGCTTGCTCATTTTTATCATGTCATCAACATTGGAATGAATGAGGTTTTTCAACAACTCTAATGCCTCATTGATTTTAGCCATTTCAACAACTTAGGCTCAAAAAATGAAAGGGTGTCGGCTTCAACCGAAAATGCACCCGTTTACAATGTGATTCAACAACAAATACAAATGACTCCAAAGAATTTCCAACTATGGAAATCTCAAGTACAAAATGTGCTCCTCAAATGATGGAGGGCAATCAACAATCCAACAACTCAAATACTGATTGCAACTATGAAGAAGCAATACAATGTCAACTCAATACAATATTTCTGCAAAATATGTGCAGCTGAAAACACTATGCAAAAACACTTTAAGGCAGTTGATTTTCCTTCAAAGAGTTGTTTTAAATGATGGCAAACTTGTCTTCAAATGTCAATT
The DNA here is from genome assembly GCA_034641835.2 of Pinus albicaulis. Lineage (NCBI taxonomy): Eukaryota > Viridiplantae > Streptophyta > Pinopsida > Pinales > Pinaceae > Pinus > Pinus albicaulis. Next base: position 511,133,380 of record CM076575.1, on the reverse strand, counting down.
TCTTCAAAAAATCACCCTTATGCCACAAATCACACAATGTCAAATCTGCTCTTTTCTCTATGTCATTTCGTCATTCACTGTTGTTCATTTTCTCTATCTGCTCTTTCTCTCTTCCTCTCTCTCTGCTATATATATATTTTTTAATTAATTAAAATTAATTAAAAAATGAATGAATGGGAATTAATTAAAATAATGGAAAGAGGGATATTTATTGAAATGGGAGGGGAATTAAAAGGGAGGGGGAATTTAAAAGGGGTGGGGGAGGGGGAATTTAAATATTAAGAGATTTTATTTTATTTTTATTTTTTTAATTATTATTTAAATGGGGAATTAATTTAAAATGGAGATTAATTATAAATGGGATTAATTAAAAAAGAGAAAAGGGCTTTAGTAAAAAAGGAGGTGGATTAATTTTAAAAGGGAGATGAACGAATTAAATGGAGAGGGGTTTATATTTAAATGGGAGTAATTTAAAATGGGGACGGAAATTTTATTTAAAAGGGGAGTTAATTAAAAAGGATGTAAGGGAGGTTAATTAAAAAGGATGTGAGCGTATGGGGGAGATGTGAGAGCGTATGGGGGAGGAGAGTGTATTATATAGGAAGAAAGAAATTAAATGTTAACAAAATCGAAATTTAAAAGTGGAAATTGGAATATGAGAAGGGGAGGCGGAGCGTTGAGTGGAGTGAAGGGGGCAGGTGGGGAATCGATAGGAGGGACGTGAGGGAGTTAGTGCGTTGAGTTGTGGGAATAGGGAGTCGAAGCACACGCTGTTGGTAAGCGTTGAGGGATGGTTGGGGAGCGTTGAGGGTGTGCTGTAGATTGAGCGGAGGGGAGTGAGTCGTAGGGACCGAGCGAGGGCTGCGTGAGGGGGTGTGAAGGGCTCGAGGTTACGCAGAGGGAGGGGACGGTGGTTAGGGAAGTCTGTAATGAAAGAGCGATGAGGCGTAGGATTGGAGAGTCAACTGTGTAAAAGAGTGGAATGTGCAGATGGGAGGGCGTTGAGAGTGAGGCCGACACAGGGTTGTATAACGCAGAGAGGGGAGCGGGAGAAGCCAGAGTCACTGTTAAGCATTGGCCGATATGTATGAAGGTAGAACTGGGGAGCAGGAAGGGGTGGAAGGCTTGGGTGAATGTGGCCGGTGAGAAGGCTCAGGGGCCGAATGTTAAAACATTTTTTATTTTTTTATTTTTATTTTTATTTTATTTTTAAATATAAATAAAGAAAGAGAACAGAGAGCAAGAGAGGTAGGAACCTATCATTAAAATAATTAAATAATCTTAAACACCTAAATACTCTACAAATAGATTCCAGAAATGAAGGCAACAGTACAAATTTCAAGTACTGAAATGCAATAGAAGATTGCCAATAGATCCCAGAAATTTTTCCAATAGCCTAGCAGCAGAAAATATTTTCAATGGAAAAACTCAGAAATTTTACTTGAAAACCAAAAAATTTTCTTCAAAACCCCACTTTGAACAGTATTCCAGCAACTCTTCCAAAGCAGAATTAAAATGCAGAAATTGCAGGAAAACATTAGAATGAAAACCTTGAGATGGGTAGTGCTGCCTTTCTCCAAGCCAATTTCTGATTTCTGGGATTTTGAATGTTGATCCTTCTCAAAAACACTTCTAATGGCGGCAAAACACTAATAGAAAAATCTCTAAATGCCGCAAATTGCAGATATAATGCTTTGCAAACACAAATGGCTCACTCAAATTGGAGCAGGGCCAGCAATCGCCCGCTCTGATACCATGTTAAACACCATGTTAAGGCACACACATGGTGTATGAGGAAGATGAGCACACACACACAAGAGACTCAACACACAATGAAAGATGTTGAGGCTTTTTCTTTATATTTCATTTATACAAAGATGTACATTTGTTAGCATAATGGTGTGACTTCTTGGTTTCACATTCCATATTCACTTGGACCATTATGATTCTCAATTCTTGCATTCCACACCTACCATGTATAGGATTAGGTGTTCCAACATTGTAGATCTTGGCACTTGGCCAACACTTTTTCTTGCACCTACAACGCAGTATCCCTCAATGACTGCGTTATTTCCAGTTGGTATTTGTAGTGAGGGATTGCAGTGATTATGGGAGGGTGAAATCTTCATTGTTAGGATCAGCCTTTCACTTGGAAGATCTATTGGAAGATATTTATTTATCAGATGTAGTATCTTCAGCCATCTCCATCCATTTCTAGTTCTTGAGTTGTAGCTGCTACCTTGCTACTCCAGCATTTTGTAGTTTTGCATATTTCAGCCAATCCTTCCAGGATTGTCTTGAAATAGTGTTTGGGAGCATATATATTCTCTCCCATTATTGTACGAGTCACATATATGCAGATATATGATATTTTACACTTCCTGTAGCAGTGCTCCATCTATGACTGCACATTTCTTGTTCATAGACACTCTGCCATGTAGCAATATTTTACTTTAGCATGTGTATTGATGGGAGGCTTGTTTGCCTTGATCCTTTGAGTTGTATTGCTATCATTTGCTGCTGATTCATAATAAAATGACTCTATGGTTTCCATACATTTTGGTATGATGTTGTTCACTGCTATTTCCAGTTTATGTTTATGTATTGTTGGATCTCCAACTTTAGAATATCTTAAGATATTCTCATTGTTGTAGAAATTCCCTATTTTGGGATATTATAGAATGTCTGCTACGACAATGTACATAACTAGGATTTTGGCTTGGATTTGAGACAAAGTTATACACATGTCCTTGATGAGACCTAAACACTTCGATTTACTTGAATCAAATGAGTATAGATCTTTGTAGGGCCTAGTGATGTCAAGACCTAACTTTTCCATTACATCTTTAGGCATTACATAGTTGGAGGTAGTCATTTGAAAATAGAACTATCTAAAATCGACGTGATTGTTAAGTCGCCAAGACCATAGAATGTGATAGAAGTTAGAAGTCTCTTAGGTGCAGTTTTGTATTGGAGGAAATTCATTGCTCAGTTTTCTTTAATTGCATCACCATTACATGCTTTAACAATGATCAGGAGATCATTTCCAAGTTATGAAAATTTGCTCAAAAATAAAAGTGTTCCAAAGTGGTTTCATTCTGAATGACTAGAAAGGTCTCGTCGCTGCGATTCTGGCGCCGTGAACAGTTCGAAAAATGGAGGTCGTATACGAAAGTTATTCAGGTTTGCAGTCTCCAGTAACCTCCAAAATTCAGTTGACCAAGTTTGACTTTTAAACTTTGGAAAAATTAAAAAAAGAATATTCCAAAAAATATTCTAGGAATATTCCCTAGAATATTCCTTGAAATATTCCATTCGGGCTAATCATTTATTGACAAGTGGCAGACTATGATTTACGGATGGTTTGACTTTTTGAAATTTGGGCAATCAACGGGTGCCACGTGGCAAGCTCAGAGGCCGCCATGTGGCCCCAGGCCGTAGAAGGTTTTGTATGGAAAATTTTTTGTTGCAGTGCATAGGATTTGAACCGTGGACATACCTCCCGCAAACACCACACCTGACCGCTCGGGCTACGTGGTAGATCTTACCACTAAAGGTCTCCGCCACTCTTTGAATGTTGTTTTAAATTATTCCGGCAGCAAAGGGGGCTAGCCCCCACATCAACCGACTATCCATGTGACCAGGCCACAGCGACTAAGGGCTATTACAAATGGAGTAAATTTTCGTTAATGAAGTTTAATTAAGATTAAACGTGGTTTAGCAACTAACCACGTCATTAGCGCTTAAAATTCGCTTTACATTAAACCCATCTTATCTGCCCATTTAAGATGCACTTAAGTTAAGATAATCCAGGATTAGTACTTGGCAGAATTTATGGCGGGTTTGACAATTTCGGAGGTCGGCCAACTTTGGTGCTCCCACCAGGCCTCCGCC